>NW_012192981.1:318138-344449 GCF_000504015.1 Erythranthe guttata
CGGTATTTCAAAAAAAATGGGTTCATGTATGGATTTCAAAGATCATGCGGGAAGATAGATGGACAAACATGCATTCTACTTACAGCTATATGAATGAAATAAACTAAAATTCATGGTTAATTCGTAATAAAATTAAAATAAATCAAATTACTCAAAGTCCCTCTACATAATCAAAATTTCCCAAACTTCTCTCTTATAAATTTTAACTAAAACAAAATTAGTTCGTAAAAGAAAAAAATATAGTATTTATTGGACAAACCCAGTCCGTAAAAAAACTCACCACCGCCGCAGTTGCCGTGTCACCGCCTATGACTCCGTGAAATGCAAATAGCAAACTAAAAATTTAAATTTGCATTATTGAATTGTAAACAACAAACTATCTTTGAATTCGTCAAATGCAAATAACAAACTGAAAAAAAAAAAAAACAACATCATTTAATTACAAACAACAAAATGAAAATATAATACGCATCATCTAATTCAAATAGTAACAATAAAAATACAAAACAAAAAAATAACACATACCACAAAAATGCAAAAAAAAAAAAAAAAAAAAAAACAATAAAATTATAAAAAGTACTATGTCAATGCAAAAATTGCAATTTGCAGTTTGCAAAAAAAAAATCTACTATTATAGGTTACAATTTGCAGTTTATGCTTAATGCTGCAATTTGATTTTGCTGTTTCATAATGTAAAGCTCCTATTTATTTTCCTTATCTATAACATAATCCCATAAAACTTAGAATTCGAAAGGAAAGAAAAAAATTCGAAAAAGATGTGATCGAGAAAGGGGTAGAGAGAAAGAAAGAAGGTGATCGGAAAAAAAAATCGGAAAGATGTTGATCGAAAAGAAAAAAAAATCAGAAAAAGAGAAGGAGAAACGAGATGGAGAGGGAGAGAAAGACAAGAGATTAGATATAGGAAGAATGAGACATAAGATTGGAGAGAGAGGAGGAGTAATATATGAGATTTGTTTTCTTATTAATTGATCGTATATATTATATCCATGTAATAATTATTTTGTTTTATTTATATTAATTTTTTTGTGTTAGAGAACCTATGCCTATATTCATCTAACAACTAACCTACATATATCCAAACTAAGGGGTGTCTAGAACATTTCCCCTAGAATAATACATAAATAACATTTAATTTAAGTGATGGATTAAAAGTTCAACGGTTTGGGGGTTGTCTCCTAATTTAACACATAAAATAATACAAGTGTGCAAAAGAATTCCAAGTTAACAAGATTATTTGTAATTTTTTTGGAGAATTTTGGAAATATTTAGAATATTAAGGTGTGGTAACTGTGTTTTATCTAATTTGCGTTCTATTACAACTGTGATGTTATGTCGCGTTGGGCAATTTTATCGCGGCATTCTCGTCAAACTATGAAACTGGCGCGAACACTAAGGCTTAGTTGTTGGCATTGATTGAAGGGCTGAAATTGTGTCGCTCCTTGGGGACCAAGTTTCTACAAGTCGAGAGCGATTTGTTATTGATTGTTAACGTGATTAATCAAGGGGGTAATAATAATTGGGAACTGGAATATTTAGCTCGCGAATGTAGAGATTTGTGCAATAGTCTCACTATCATATGTTCTCATATTTTTCGACATCAGAAAATCGTGCCAGATAAGCTTGCAGCTGTGACTCACTCTCACGTGAACACAGAAGAGTTTTTTTCGAACGGATGATCTTCCTCGCTCGATTTGGGTGGCTTTCTAGAGCAACTACCTGGGAATATGGGAGTTTCGGGCTTAGTTGGCTTCTTGATGGATCGAAATTATTCTTCTAGTTTTGATAGATTTGAAAAGAAGGATTTGCTGGGCTGTTTTGCAGCTTTGGCTAAATTGCATTTTCAAAACCATCTTGGGGCCTTCCAATGGTTCGCCGGCGCAGAACAGTCGGCTGTCGCGGACACTGCCGTTCCAGTTCCATTGCCACGTCGCGGTTCCGTCGCGGCTCCTGTTGGGAAAATTGGTTAAAAATTGAGTCATGAACAATTTTTTATCAATGTTATTGTACGGTCTAATTAAGTATATAAATGAATTTTGGATTAGAACCAATTTTGTGGTGAATGAAAAAAATTACTAGTCCAAATATAAGGAAAGTGGGATTTTGAGTTATCCCACATTGGAAAAGTAGAGAAATACTGAGCTGTATATATATCAAAAATATTAGGTCATGGGCTTTTAACCCATTGGGCCCTTATTACTCGAAGCCCATCTCGATTCATCTGACTGGTCTGAATTGGTGCGGCCGAACCAATGCAACCATTCGGCTCAACTCGAAATGGTGCAACCACTCCCAATTGGCTCAACTCGAAATGGTGCAACCATTCAAACAAAGGTACCTTTTTGCTCCAAAGGACACTACTTTTCGAACCTTATAAATAGACCCTAACTTTCCCACAATTCCTCACTTCAATCCAAAAATAAGCCTACTGCATATTAAGCCTACCCTTCACAGATTCTCTCGAAAAGTTCTACACAAAGTACAGTTCGTCGTACTTGGGATTTGGAGTGCTCCTATTCCAAGCCTTGCCGTTGTATCTTGGGAGACGATTTCCATTTAATCCGTTAGCACCGTTGCGGGGAAATTTCGTCTTAAGGACAGAGTCAACTCGCCTCGGCAAATTTACGTTCATTGCAGATAATATTTTCGTATTTTCACTAATTGTTGTTCAACCAATTTACTAAATTCACTACCCGTTTTATGTATCGGGAACAACAGCTCCATCGCGGCCGGAACAGATTTTTTTTAATTAAAATTCTAAAAAATATTTATTTCAAATATATTTTTAATACCAACATTACAATACAATAATACCAACATTTCAAATATATTTATTTCAAATATGTTTTAGTTATTGTTACTTTCTCCTATTAATAGGAAATTAGAGGGATTATAGGGATTAGTGGGGTCTCTTTTATTAATTTAAATTCTTTTTTAATTTAAAAAATAATTTACACTCTTCTTTTACCAATTATCCGTTCCCAATTTTCCTTTTTCTTCTTTTTTTTTCAGTTTTTCTTCCGTCAAGGGTCTCGTTCTTCCCAATTATTATGTCTTTTTATTATTATTTTTCCGTTCCGGAGCCGTTCCGGAATCGTTCCGGTGCCGTTTCCCAGCTAAGTCTCGGCCGTAACGGTGGTCCGCTGCGTCGGGGAGGGCAGAACAGTTTTGTTAGGGATTCCGGAACGGCGGGCACCGTTCCCGTTCCGGGACGGCCGTTCCGGCCGTTCCGGCGAACCCTGGGCCTTCCTTAGGAATAGTAGTTGTTGTTCTTTCATTTTTAGCCATATTTTTTGGCACTTTTGTAATAGATTGTATAGGACTTTGATTGTCCGTTTTTTTTTTCCTTTCGTTTGTAGAGGTACTCTTTTCCTTGATTATGCCCACAAGGTTTTTAGCGAAGCCCCCTTGTACATTGAAAAATATTTAATTGAATAAAAAAAATTGGCAAAAAAAGGAGGAAATCTCATGTTACACGCACATGAAAGCATTATTAAAATACAACTCACTAAATCACGTCGAGAGGGAAGTCTTTTTCCGAAATTGAAACCAAACATGGTACGAGAAGGCCTCAACCATATCTATGGTAAAATCGACCTCATGCCCAGATCACCCTCCTTAACCAGTCCCAGACCGATCGCCAAACGATCTAATAGATAGATACAACGTCTGTCGCCATAGGACCCCCTAAAAAGGGCGATACACGATCTGGGTCCGTGATGAATTCAACCTTCTATAATTTGGTCCCAGGCCGCGATCCGCGTGTTGGGGATCGGGATGTGGATCTTGGAATGTTTTGGGTGCTCTCTGTAATTGATCCCCAGATCACGATCCGAAGGGAGAGGATCGCAATCTGGCATCTGCGTCAACTTCAACATTGTGTTAACTCTTTTGCAGTCCAAATTGGACATAACTGTTTCACAAAAGTTGTAGTACTGACAGTTGTCTTTCTCACTTTACTTGAATCAGCTCAACCGAATGTCATATGAGAGAGGTATGTGTGACACACCGAACACTGCTACACTCAGCTAGAATCAACTTTACACTTGTTTAGCTTGATTGTCGACTTCGCTTCCAAAATCGTTTCGAATCGGCAAAAAAAATTCTCCTTACCTAAAACTAAAATAAAACAAGAAAGATATAATATATACAAATAAAGCCGAAACTCGGACAACGAAGACCAAAACTCGGACGAACGAAGACCATACTATATTACCTAGGTTTGCAGCGTTTGAAGGATCTCATAGACTCGTACTGTAGAGTGTCTGGCCAGATGGTCAACAAACATAAGAGTTCCTTCATCATCGACGAATCCTACGATTCCAACACCACTGCTCTTATTAGTCAGACCCTTTGGTTTGTCTATCAGGGACTTCCCGTCCAGTGGTGAAGCTAGTATTTCATCATTGGGGGGCCGAATGAACATTAAATTTTGGTGCAACTAGGATTTTGTTACATAGTAGGCTTAATATGTTGGTGGTTGGGGGCAGCACCCCCAAATTTATTTTAGGATTTTTTCTTTTTGAGAAACGAGAAGGTAGAAAAAGAAAATAGAAATTAAAAAACTTATAATTTTTTTTTGAATTAAATTGAATTTTGGGTGGGCTAAATAGTAAAATTTAGGTGGACTAAATAAATATATAAGTATAATAAAAATAGAATGTTTTTCAATTGAGAGTAGGCTTGAGTCCATCCTCGTCGAAGGGTGCAGTTAATACCTCTAATGCCAAGTCACAAATCCTAACCTCTTTACCCTACTTGCTAGATTTATTTATTATTTTTCTTTATTTTTTGCAATTAAAAAGACTTAATTTTATATTTTTATACAATTATAGTATAAAAATATATTGATGCACAGTATAAAGACAATAAGTTGTATATACATATATAGTAGTAAAAAAATTTAAAATTTGAGGGGCCATGTCCATCCGTGGACTGGCTTCCTTACTATTTAAGAGTTTTTTTGTACCACGGCCATCGAAGTTGTATGCTTTTTCAGACCCTACTCCAGAAGCCGAGGAATTGTTTGTCGGGAGGGGACAAACGTTACATGACATTCCTAAGTCGTCTGGCCTTGATCAAGAGCACGTTGTCTTCTTTGACTCTGTACTTGATCCATATCATACAACCTCTAAAGTATAATATTGTTGTACCACAATAATATTATTGAGGTTGACAGTAATATGACTGTCAACTACAATAATATTATTATGTTCACCGGTTAACAAATCAAACAAAACAAAACGTCAAAAAAATGAAATAATAATATTGATGTTGTTGATAGTAATTTTATTGTGTTTACATAAATTTTACTGTCAACCACAGTAATATTACAATAGTAGACAACAATATATTACGTTGACCGGTCAAAAAATCAAACAAAATATAAAGTAAAAAATGAATGATATTGATGTGGTTGACAATAATATTATTGTATTTATAGTAATTTCACTATCAACCACAGTCACATTATTGTCAATGATAGTAGTATTATTGTGTTTACAGTAATATAACTGTCAAAAGTCAGCCGGAAAAAAAAAAAACGAAAAGTCAACGTAGAAACGGACCGCAGAAAAGAAAATCAGATTTGTTTTCTTGAAAAGTAAAAGTTAAAATTGGATTATTCATGGTTTTTTTTTTTTTTTTTCTGCTGCCGCCGCCTCTGACCGGGCGGTCAATGCTGGTCTTCGACAATGTTGACTTTTTTTTTTTTTTTTTTGTTTCTGAATATTTTTTAGCCCCCAGTAAAAATATAGTAATATCACTGTGGTTGACATTAATATTAACTAGATTATTGTTTAACACAATTATATTAACTTATCTCAAATGTGGATCATGAAATCTTAAGACAGGATCCTAAAATTTGGTGTTTTGTGGCGTTTTAAGATTCATCAACGATGATCAGACAGGATCCTAAAATTTTGAACACATTAGTGCACTTATTTCATCTATATTTTCTTCATGCTAACTAGATCTTGATTTGAGAAATTTCGATCAGTCAAGTTAACTAATCCAACCAAGAAGAATTGGGTGGATGGAAGATTATATTATCAACAAAGTCTTCCGTTTGATTGCCAAGATAAATCATGATTAATTAAATAGTTGGACTTAATTTGATATTTGATATCTTCAATAAATTATCGGGTCGACCCGCCAACATTATATAATCACGGCTTATCTTGCCTTTTAATGAGTTTTTTTGTTGGACGTTGAAAGCTCCAATAAAATAATTAGGCTATGTTTGGAAGCGTTTTGAAACTTATTTTGATTTCATTTTGAGAAAATATGTTTTAGGGGAATAATTTGAGAATGAAAGTAATGTTTGTTTATATTTTGGAAGGAGACAAAATACACTGTAGCAGTCAAATCATGTTTAAAGGTGTTAGAAAAATGTATTTTAGAAAAAAATTTGAAAGATGAAGTGATGTTTATTTGTCTTTTAGTGAAGACATAATTCACTGTAGCAGTCAAATCATTTTATTGTAACAGTCACATCATGTTTGAAGGAGAGAGAAACTTTTGATATCGTTTTGAGAAATTATTTGAGAAGTGTAATAAATACAATTTTGTTTTTCGGAGTCAATGAAAACAAAATGAAACCGCTTTCAAACATTGCCTTAGGTTTCATTAGATTATTTAATCTTATCTTGTCTAATCTTATCTTGTCAACCAAACAGGCCTAAGACATCGTTTGGTTGCCAAGATAAGATTAGTCAAGATAAGATAATTATCCCTATAAAATAATAGGCGTAATATTATTTATTTTATAAGATGTTTGTTATCAAATATTGAATTTTTTATCTCCCCATTATTTAATAGTATTTGATATTTGGTTTCATTAACATTAACCCAATTACATAAACATGATTGAATTACCCTTTTTTATTGTACATAATTTTGAAATAGAAAGTGAGTGGTATCCACAATAATGTTGGATCTAGTTATGATGAAGTGATATATAGGGCGAATGGCAAAAACGCCCAGTTCATGGGACTTAAATGCATTTTGGTCCACAAAAAAAACAGTCTCACAATTAAACCCATCCCCATGTCTTTAGTCTAAAATACCCTCCATAATATAATTCTTATCAATTCCACCCATTATGCTCTAACTTCCTTAATATTATACATTGACCCCAGATTTAAACAAATATATCACATTAACCCCCAAATTTTTTTTTTCAGAAAATAAATTTTTTTCTGAAATGTTTTTTTTCCGGCCAGATTCCGGCGTTGCCTTGTTTTTTTTGAAAAAAAAAAATTTTAATTAATATTACTGTATTGGCTACTAAATTACCGTCTCAAACAGTAATATTACTGTTTCGGACAGTAATATTATGAATTTTATTTTCCCGAACAGTAATATTACTGTTTCGGACAGTAATATTATGAATATTATTTTCCCGAAAAGTAATATTATTAATATTATTGTCTAAGACGGTTAAATTACTGTTGGAGACAGTAATTTAGCAGCCAAGACAGTAATATTAATTAAAATAATTTTTTTTAAGAATAAAAAAAAAAAGTCAATTAACAGTTAAATTACTGTCTCCGACAGCTAAATAACTGCTGGAGACAGTAATTTAGCAACAAATGCAGTAATATTAATTTAAAATATTTTTTTAAAAATAAAAAAATCAATTAACAGTTAAATTACTGTCTCTGACAATTAAATAACTGCTGGAGACAGTAATTTAGCAACGAATACAATAATATTAATTAAAAATATTTTTTTAAGAATAAAAAAGTCAATTAACAGTTAAATTACTGTTTCCGACAGTTAAATAACTGCTGGAGACAGTAATTTAGCAACCAATACAGTAATATTAATTAAAATATTTTTGAAGAAAAAAAAAAGTCAATTAACAGTTAAATTACTGTCTCCGACAGTTAAATAACTGCCGGAGACAGTAATTTAGCAGCCAAGACAGTAATATTAATTAAAATAATTTTTTTTAAGAAAAAACAAAATTATAAAAATAAATAAAAAAATCAACGCCGGCGACCCGGCGGTCAACGCAGTTGACCGGCCGGAAAAAAATTTCAGGAAAAAAAAAAATTTCAACAAAAAAAAAAAAAGGTCAACGCCGGAGACCGGCGGTCTCTGCCGGTCTCCGGTGGTGGCGGGTCAAAATTTGGGTCAAAATTAAAATTAGGGTTAAAGTTGGTTAATTGATGAAATTGGGCTAAATTAGGGTGTAAGTCATGAAATTGGAGTTGAATTGAGTTTCAATAAATTGATATATATAAAATGATTTTCCTTATTTGCAAATAAGTTTGAATGAGCTGGATTTATTTGAAAGACAAAAAAGTTGGATGTCTCTCTTTTAATTAAGTGCCCTTGTCATGGACCTATTTGTCATTTACCCTATATTAAATTCTATCTTAAACACAAGTTTTCGAAACGACGAGAGAAAATTATTTAGGAAGCTTAACAAATATAACACTAGCTTTTCCATGCAAGGATTGGATTATTAATTATCATTCTTTTCCACCAACTTTTCAAGCTCCTTCGTGAACACTTCCATGGCGTTTTTAGCTAAACAAATGAAAACAACTATTCCTTCATCACCCTTGTTATTTTGAGGGCGATTGTACGACATTGCCAGAGGCATGCTGTTAGGATTTCAATCATGGTGGTATAATGGCAAAGGCGCGGCGGCGGTAGATGGCTGCGGAGGGCGGACATCTGGTCAGTGCCGAAGGAGAAGGAACAGTGCACCACTTCGTTGAGTGTCGTCAGAGTTCTTTGGATGTAGGGTGCGTTGTTGACTTTTTTTTTTTTGAATTATTTTTTTTTTCACGTCGTTGACTGTAAGTGCAAGTACAATACAATAATCTTTATGTCTTACACACTAATGTTAAATATGTTTTACCTTTTTTTTTCAATTTTGTTTAATAGCCAACACTATAATATTATGGTGCTAACAATAATATTACAATATGAGACAGTTATAATGCCAAGACAAGACAATAATATCAATATTATCGCAATAATATTATTGTGTTAACGTCAATATTATACGAGACAGTAATATTTTTTAGACCAAGACAATAAGATTATTGTGTTAACAATAATATTATTATTTGATGAAATAATATCGCAGGCTAAGATAGTATTACTGTTTGAGACAGTAATATTTAATGTTTTGAAAACTGGACCGAATCGGCCGGTTCAACTGGGAACCGTCCTATAGTCTGGTCGCGGTTAGACCTTGAAACCGATGGAATCAAAAACTCGAGTCAAACATGATAGAACTGGAAATTTGGAGGTTGAACCGGAAAACCAGAAACCGGAAAAAAAAACCGGGTTTTTGTAAAAAGGATTAAAAACATGTACATAAAAAGAAGTCGGGTCCATGGTCGAGGTGGCCGGATCTGGTTAATGGTGGCGGTAATTAACCAACGGTGGTGGTTGACCAACTTTTAGCGGAGAAGCATCTACCGGCTGTTGAAGGGGCGAAAAAAAATAACAAAGAGGAGGAGGGAAATGGAGAAGTGAGAACTCAGGTGGAGGAGGAACAGGAACGATGAAGGTGTGCTGTGAGGTGGAATAAAGTAAAAGAATAGAAGAAGGGAGGGTGGGTGTGAATTTGGGGAGAGAGTTTATGTCCAAATTAATGTTATGCAAGGAAAGAATTGGGTATCTTGTATATCTATATCTATATTTATATTTATATTATTTATAAAAGGAGGAATCCTACGGTGGTTTCTTCCATTTTTTGAAGATCGATAAAAATACCTTTTGGCAAGTTCAGAATTTGAAGGACAATTGAGTTGTATAAACTGATTGTTAATTATTATAAATTAATATTAACTTATGAAATTAAATAATTATATTATTAACTATTTTCCAAATATAGGTTGTGTTTGCAAATGCTTTTTGAAAATGATTATGCGGTTTTTTTTGCTCATAATCTATTTTAAGGTGTTTGCAAAATCAACTTTTGTTTTTGCTTCTCTTAAAATAATCTGCTTTAAGCTATTTTTTTAAAAGCATCCATAACCCTGCTTTTTCAATTTTAGTTCATTTTCCGA
The DNA here is from genome assembly GCF_000504015.1 of Erythranthe guttata. Next base: position 328,194 of record NW_012192981.1, read on the forward strand.
AATATTTGCAAACACCCCCAACTTTTAGAAATAAGCACTTAAAACTAACTTAAATCACAATCACTAACTTCTGCTTTTAAATAATCATTTGCAAACACCACCATAGTATGCACAAGTTTAAACTAATAGATCAATATGTAACAAAAAATCTAGATGCACGTACAATAGAGTTAACGAAAATAATAATACCAACATGACATTTTAAAATTATTTTTAATTAATTATCTTAACTTATATCGTTATCTAAAATATAATTAAAAAAACTCTTCATTTAATTAGTTAGTATCAAATTTCTCCAGTTGAAGATTTTTTATCACTCTCCGAATTATGAGTATCTATGTTTACTAATAAAAAAATAGTTTATAAAATTTATAATTTTATTTATGTCAATCAGTAACTACTATAATATGTAAGATTAGAAGTACACGTAATATAAATAAATTAATTAATTAGTTTACTTTATTTATAAAAATAAATTGTAATCTTTTATTGAATAAATTTTTCATAATTTAGGAATACTCAATTATTGGTAAGGAAAACTATCTTATTCCTAATAACTATTCAACAAATTCCTAATGTATTTATTAATATTTAATTAAGAGTAACTTTATTGAACTCGGAATTTGTATAGTCTCAAGTTTTTAATGTACATTCATAATACCCCAAACAATTTTTGTTTAAATAAAACGGCACAAAAGAGAAAATAACATATGTTTTTGTAATCTATTTCATGCTCTAGACACACAAAAAATAAGGTTACACTATGATCCACCACGACACCACCACCTCCGACCATAAAAAATGTGGAGAATCAAACATGAACCACAAGTGGCTACATAGCATCTTACATGGATTTTTCAACAGATAGCTCTTCGCATTTTACGGTTTCAATAATGGCCAGCAATGCCGATATGCACGGTGACGGGAATGAATTTAATAATTATTAGACAAATTACGAAAAATCACTGAGGTAAGGTCTAATTATAAAAATCCCCCTCATATTGGTGTATTACAAACCCCACCCCCCCCCCCGAGATAAGTTGTCGTGTTACGCAGTCTCCCTATGGTGCTACTTTTAACAGAATTTTTTTATTCCAAGAAATATTCATCTGAAAAGGTCATTTATGCCCTTGTTGGGTAATTGTAAGCATATTAATTACTTAGAGGACAAAATGTAATATAGATAGGTTTTTTACTTTTAATTTTAAACTTGTAACGTATTTCTTAAGTTTATAATTATTAAAAATAAAAAAAATATATATATATATATATTAAAGAATTAAACCTATCTTGTAACATTAAAAGTTTTTGTTTGTTCTGTATTTGTTTTGTTTACATTTTCATATTTATTTGTTCAATAAAATCGATTTCACATATTTTGGAAACATAGTCCCGTATTTCTTATTTTAGGTTAAAAATATTTTCATTATTTTTTTAATAAATTTCTAATAATATTTCAGTTTTAAACAAATGAAATGAAAAAAATATATATTAAATATGAATAAATTATGAAAAAAAATATTATTTTATTCGTCAAAAGTAACACCAAAGGGGGCCTGTGCAAGACGGCAAAATACCTTAGGGGGTTTTCGTACTTAAGGAAAGCAAATATGTGGGGATTTTATTAATTAGACATTACATTCAAGGGTTTCTCGTAATTTAGCATTTATTGTTTTTCAAATAAGAAGGGTAAACCGGACAAGATACATTTTCTGTGAATTTAAATGGTCAAACGCTGGCACAAGGGGATTTTTGTAGTTACACACACATGAAGGGGAATTTTAAATAATAAATCTGAAATAATATAAGTAAATTATAATTTTGGGGTAAAATAGTCTTATCGTAAAATTTATGTTGGCTTCTATTTGTTATATATTCATTTCTTAGTTGACTGACTTGACTTCAAAATTGTAGATCCAGCATAATATAAGTAAAAAAGAATTGGGGGGTTTTCACTAATTATCCCTAAAATTTAATCTTTAAAAGAAGATGTAAGAGCTTATCACCTCCTGAAAATATTGTGTAATATTCGTATTTATTATTGTAATAAACGAACCTTTATTCGTATTAATGATAAAACATCTTGGCATTCTATATCTTTGTCCCTTTGTCACAAGCATAGATATAGTCCTTACAGTTATTACAAGTACTAGTAATTGATCGTTAGGATCGTGAGATATTTACTTAAGTATTATAACTGTTAAACGTGTTCCTAGTCGAAGGGTTACGCCACTAATGAGGATATCGGCCTTCCCCATTAAGACTAGCACTTAGTGTATGTGTACTGCATCTCATCAGTAAACGGTATTGTGATATCGGCATGCATAAGTGGGTGCTCGTAAGTTGACGAGTTCACTGAACTCCCTCACCCTAGAAATCTCTAAGTGGTTCCCAATAATCGAGTAGAGATATCTATGGTATAGTTGTACACCATTAGTCCTTATGACCTAGACATCACCGTGACTTCACTAGAGGACCAGCTGTATCGTGACCTGTCCCTGAGTTCCACCGAGGACCATCCCAAGGGCCAGTGTTCGTGCAGTCCGAAATCTAGTGGGAGGTCTGTGCATTGTAGTCGGGGATTCGATCGCTAGAATAGTCTTGGATGTCCTGTGTGTTCTGATAGTTTGTAATCATTCTAAGTCTCTGGCCAGAGCTGACTAAGTGATGATTAGAGAATTCGATTCTCTAAGTCATGCACGTGACGATTACAACACTTAGAACGATCGCACCGTCATCGAACATATAAAGAGGTCTCGATGAACCAATGCCTCTAGTTCGATCGGGACATATGAATCGAAGGGACCGTACTGTACGTTAACTATATCTGAAGGTTCTTGCAGGCACTTCATTTGTATCTAGGGAATCATGACGCGTAGTTGCTAGACGCCAATCTTGATTCGTTGGGTGATTAAGGTGAAACGAGCTTCATCTTAATCGTAACTCGAAGGGGACGAGTTTTGACCACAAAGGGTTGTGGGCCCACGGCTAGCTTACACCTGAACCATCGAGGGTCACACTGCTCGTGCACATGAGATCTTTGAATAAACGGTCAGAGATAAAATAGTTTATCTTTGCATGATTGGAAGTCAATATGATTGAGTCCAACATTCATAATTTGGAATTATGAATGAGAATAAGAAAAGGAAAAGAATAGGCGAACGTGTTAGTGAACTTTCTAAATCGGGAAGTTTCCAAATTTAGAAAGTGCACTGAACTATGGTTTCCACTTTTGGAAAGTTGGAAAATGAAAGATGGCACTCGTAATGACGAGGGAATTATAATGATTCCGAAAATGTAATCGTTGCAATTTTTCGGTCATTGAATTAAGAGAGACGAGCAAGAGAAAGTACTAACGGACTTAAGCTGTTGGGCCCGGTCCAACTTAAGCCCGCTAGGGTTTTATGCAAGGGACTATAAATACATGATTTATAGACCTTGCACAAAACATATCAAACCCTAACCCTAAACGGCCGACCCCTCTCTCTCTCGCCCTCTCTCCCGCGCGGCCACCTCCGCCGTTGGCGCCGCTCCGTCGCCGGAATCGGCCATCCCTTGGCCGATCCATTTCGGTATTCTTTTCTCCTTTCTTTTTCTTCCGTTAATTCTAACTACTTCGTGTCTAGTGCCACGTTTGAGTAGATCGAAGTATACGAGGTGAAATCCGAGAGGAGGAAGACCGTAGATCGAAGAATCGAGGAGCAACGTACGAGGCGAAGCCGCACGCTGCCCCACGCGCCGCCCCAGAAGTCCGCGCGTGAAGCTCACGCGCCGCCGTGGCCGTACACCGCCGCTGCTGCTGCTCCAATTGCTGCCCCGATTCTACGGATTGGTTTCCGTAGTAATCACGACGTGCTAATCGCCCCTACCTCACGCTTCAAGAGGTAAATACACGAAACCCTAGTTTCGTTTTGAGTTTTGTTTAAACTATGATTTCATGTTTGTTTTGTATGATTTTATGTGATTATGTGTAATCGGTTTTAAATCATTGCAAGCATGTTGTTTAGTTTAAACGCGAGCATGTTAATTGCTTTAAATTCGGTTGAAATTATTAGCTTGTAAATTGTTTTTAATTTCGCTGGAAGCGCAAAGGTACGCAATTAATTGATTTAATTTGTCGGGCATGTACTTGTGTGTTTTAAAGTCGTTTAAATCGCATAAAATTTTTGTTTTCCGCTGCGTATGCGTGCCCGAAACCCAACAGTGGTATCAGAGCTCGTTGCGCAATTAATTGCGTTCGTTTTAATATGCATGTTCGATTTATTAAAGTAGTGATAGTCGTATTATGTAATTGGGAGTTTTCGTAAGTTTAAAATATTTTTTGAAATATTGTTTAGAATTTTTCCAGCTTTAAAATTGTTTAAAATTGGAAAATCGGATCTGAAATTATTTTCTAAAACGTCGGTTTTTAATTATTCGGATCGAACCGGTCGAACCGGCCGGTTCGATGGTTGTGCACGATTTAGTTGACCGAATCCACGTGGATTCGGGTCGGTCAGACCGGTTCCCGGTCCGACTGACCCGGCCCACTGATTTGGGTCAGCTGGACCGGACAGAACCGGACCGTTTCGGTCCGAACCGGTCAGACCGGTCGGCCGAACCGGTTCACTGAAAATAAAAAAAAAAAAAAAAAAATATATTTTTTTTATTTCAGATTTCTAAAATTAAACTTAAAACAAATTGATTTTAATTTTTGGAAAATTATTTTCAATTAATCCCAATTAGATAATTGGATCGACAATCATCTATTTTAGTAAATAGGTGTTAGATTAATTAAATTGATTTAAATTGTTAAATTGATTTCAATTAATAGAACACATATATAATATTGATTATAAGTTCAACTTAATTAGTAGTACCTCAACATTATATGAATGATTTATGCTAGTTGAGGTTCTATAATTATTTTGAAAACTCGATAATTAATTAATGTAATTAATTATGAAATTAGGTCGTATGTTCCTCTTAGGACAATATGCGCTTCCATATACCTTTAGAGAACATAGATGTAGGAATCACATAGACCAATCCAAAACCTTCTGATGAGATAAAACTTTTAAATAAAATCCCTCATTCTTAATTCAATTAAGAATCATTTCAAGCTATAAAGAAAAACCCAATCTGTTGAGTTATTTCTTTCCTTCTGCCAACGGTTGGATTATGTGTAGCCCTTTACTATAGTGCAGTAAGCCGTGTTAGCGGGGAGTGCTATGGTAGAGTAAGCTGTAATTCAATTGACATAATGATGAAGGTAGCCGTAGAAAAGGGTTATGTTGAATTAACGTGGTCGGCTAGATTAACTAGGGACTGCATTAGTTTGGCATAATCAAGTTCTATGAGCATCTTTGATTGGTAGGTTAGACTTGACACACGACGATTTTGATATTCGCGAGATTAACTTAGGTCATTATCAAGTGTGAGGAAAATTAATTTAGGGTCATATTGTGGATATGATTGATTGTGATCTACCTTTGGGCAAATATAATCGGGCTAGATTAACTACGGGTTATATTTGTCTATTGGACCTAAAGCCCATTAAGAAAAATCAGTTTTCTCGTTTGTCTACTAGAGGGAAGTGGAACTCGATAAAATTAGTGGGAGAACAATTAAATAACACAAGTCCAAACATTTAATTGTAACAATCATTTAACGCGAATCTCTAATAATCCTCTTCTCTATATGTCTCAGATAATCATGTCTAAGAATCCCATAATGTCAATCCTCGACAATAAACTCAATGGCCCTAATTACCTAGATTGGTTGCGTAGTCTTAAGCTTGTGCTAACTGTTGAGGGGCGTCTCTATGTTTTGAACGAGAGGCTTCCCGCCACCATACCTGCCACAGCGACTGATGCTGAAAAGGAAACTTATGAAGTTTGGAAGAAAGATGACACCCATGCTAGGTGCTATATGATAGCCGCCATGGAGCCCGCGCTTGCGAGGAAATATGAGTCTCACTTGCATGCTTTCGATATAAAGGCTCATCTCGATAGCATGTATAGTGAGAATATTAGGGCATCGAGGTACACTGCTACAAAGGAGTTGATCACGGCGAGACTGCGCGAAGGGACTTCGGTCCACGAGCACTGTCTCAAAATGATCACTCTCCTTGAAAATCTAGTGAATCTTGATGTCACCCTCCCGGCCGAGCTCTCGTTGGATTTGATCCTGTTGTCTCTTCCTAGTTCCTATGAATCGTTCATAGTGAACTTCAACATGAACAAACTAGATCCTCCCTTGGATGAGTTAATGAACATGTTGGTCAGCTTCGAGTCCACCATTAAGAAAGAGAAGTCTGTTCTCGTTGCTGCTACTTCTGGAAAGAAGAGTTCTTTCCAAAAGAAGAGAAAGGAAAGAGTTCTTTTCCCTAACAGCAAGTTCGAAGTGGGTGAAGGTAGTGGGGGCCCCAAAGCAAAGGTTAGCAAAAAAGTTGATGATGCTTGCCATCACTGTGGAAAGAAAGGACATTGGCGCCGCAACTGCAAGACTTACCTAAAGCAGAAAGGTTCTGAAAAGGGTACGTATTTCATTGACGTAAATTTGTCTGTCAACTCTTCTTCTTGGGTATTGGATACGGGCTGTGGCTCACATTTGTGCAATGATTTGCAGCTAATGACAAGAAGTCGAAGACTTAGAGCGGGTGAGACCTACCTAAGGATGGGGAATGGAGCAAGAGTTGCTGCTGAAGCCATTGGCACAATTTACTTAAATGTTTTGGATTCTAGTTTTCCTATTGTTTTGAACGATTGTTTATTTGTTCCGTCGCTCATTAGAAACCTTATTTCTATTCCTGTATTAGATATTGAAGGTTTTACTTTTGTTTTTGGAAATTCGATTTGCATTATACAAAAGAATGAGAATTTAATTTGCAAAGGACGACTATTAAACAACTTGTATGAACTAAATCCAAGTGAAATACCTATTAATGTTATATCAGCAAAACGTAAGGAGATAGATCAAAACCCCGCACAACTTTGGCACGCTAGATTAGGTCATGTCTCTTTAAGAAGGATGAACGATTTTGTTAGTGAAGGATTGTTCTCTTTGGAGGACGTGAAATCACTACAAACTTGTGAATCTTGCCTTAAAGGGAAAATGACCAAGTCACCCTACAAAGGGAAAATGGAACGAGCCGAGGGTCTTTTGGATTTGATCCATACAGACGTATGTGGTCCACTAAGTGTTAGTGCGAAGGGTGGATATAACTACTTCGCCACCTTTACCGACGATTATTCTAGGTATGGGTATGTGTACTTGATGAAGTACAAGTCTGAAACATTTGAAAGGTTCAAAGATTTTAGACATGAAGTAGAAAAGCAACTCGGACGAAGTATTAAGAAGCTGCGATCCGATCGTGGTGGAGAGTACTTGAGCATCGAGTTCATTGACTATCTAAAAGAAAATGGGATACAGTCCCAATGGACTCCACCGGGAACTCCTCAACTTAATGGAGTATCCGAACGTCGGAATCGAACTTTATTGGATATGGTTCGATCAATGATGGGGTTCACAAACTTACCGGCATACTTATGGGGTCATGCACTTCGTACTGCCGCGTATTTGCTGAATAGAGTTAACACCAAAGCAGTTAAATCCACACCGTATGAACTTTGGCATTCCCGGAAACCCAATTACAAACATATTAGGATATGGGGTTGTCCCGCTTATGTGAAGCGGTTAGTGGGAGATAAGTTGGATAGTAAATCCGACTTGTGCTATTTTGTGGGGTATCCCGAAGAATCGATGGGATACGAGTTCTACTATGTCAAAGAAGCAAAGACGTTTGTTTCGAGAAATGCCACCTTTTTGGAAAGGGAGTTTCTATCCGATAGAAAGGGCAACATGATAGAACTTGAAGTAGTTCAAGAACCACAAAATGAAGTTCAAACGCAAGAACAAGCAATCGAACCAATACAACAAACCACTAATATACCTCCTGAACCTACGGTACGTAGATCCGAAAGAGTTCGGAAAATGCCGGATAGGTTATTCCTCCTCGAAAATGATGAAGATCATGTTGATCTTGGACGAGATCCAAGAACATACAACGAGGCCGTATCGGATGCGGACATGGGACATTGGCTAACTGCCATGAAATCCGAAATGGACTCCATGTACTCCAACAAGGTGTGGACCTTGGTAGATCCACCTAAGGGAATTGTTTCTATAGGCTGCAAGTGGATCTATAAGAAGAAAATTGGAGTGGATGGAAAGGTGTCGACCTATAAAGCTAGATTGGTAGCAAAAGGATACACTCAAAGGCAAGGCGTTGACTATGAGGAAACCTTTTCACCAGTCGCGATGCTGAAGTCCATTAGGATTTTGCTGGCCATAGCTGCGTGGTACGACTACGAGATATGGCAAATGGATGTGAAGACCGCCTTCCTTAATGGAGACATTGAGGAAGAAATCTACATGGCGCAGCCGGAAGGCTTCATATCTTCTGGAAGTGAGCAAAAGGTTTGCAAGCTCCAGCGATCCATTTATGGATTGAAGCAAGCATCCCGTAGTTGGAACATTAGGTTCGACTCAACTATCAAAGAGTTTGATTTTGAGAAGAATCCGGAGGAACCTTGTGTATACAAGAAGGTTAGTGGGAGGGCAGTAATATTTTTAGTGCTTTACGTTGACGACATTCTACTCATTGGGAATGATGTAGGAATGTTGCAGCAAACGAAAGCATGGTTGTCCACGCGTTTCTCAATGAAGGATTTGGGAGAAGCATCTTACGTATTAGGAATACGCATCTATAGAGATAGAGCAAGAAAGATGCTTGGTTTATCCCAAAGCCTGTACATAGACACCGTTATGAAACGGTTTAGCATGGAAGAATCCAAGAAAGGATTCTTGCCAATGTCCCATGGGGTTCGTCTCTCGAAATCTATGTGTCCCCAAACACCTAGTGAAATCGAGGAGATGAAAAGGACACCCTATGCTTCTGCCATAGGAAGCATAATGTATGGCATGCTATGTACGAGACCCGATATTGCGTATGCTGTGAGTGTCACAAGCAGATATCAGTCTAACCCCGGCCCGGCTCACTGGAAAGCCGTGAAAGATATCCTCAAATACTTGCGAAGGACTAAGGATATATTTTTGGTCTATGGGGGTGCCGAGTTGAAATTAGAGGGTTTCACTGACTCTAGTTTTCAATCGGATGTGGACGACTCAAAGTCGAATTCTGGATTTATATTCACGCTGAATGGTGGTGCCGTGTGTTGGAAGAGTTCCAAGCAAAGCACGACGGCCGATTCCACTACCGAAGCGGAATACATTGCAGCATCCGAAGCTGCAAAAGAAGGGACTTGGATAAGGAAATTCATCCAAGAGTTGGGTGTCATTCCTGATGCTAGTGATCCAGTACCGTTGTACTGTGATAACACCGGAGCCGTGGCGCAAGCTAAGGAGCCACGATCTCATCAGAAGTCGAAGCATATTCTGAGGAAGTATCATGTGATCCGAGAGATCATTGATAGAGGTGAAGTTAAGGTTGAACGAGTCACCTCGGAAGAGAACGTTGCAGACCCCTTCACGAAGCCTTTACCGAGATCGGTCCATGAGAAACATCGAGAGTCGATGGGATTGCGATTTATGGGTAGTTGGCTTTAGGTCAAGTGGGAGATTGTTAGAGTAGGTGACCAACAAGCCAACATGTGGCTGTGGTCTTTCGTATTTATTATTGTAATAAACGAACCTTTATTCGTATTAATGATAAAACATCTTGGCATTCTATATCTTTGTCCCTTTGTCACAAGCATAGATATAGTCCTTACAGTTATTACAAGTACTAGTAATTGATCGTTAGGATCGTGAGATATTTACTTAAGTATTATAACTGTTAAACGTGTTCCTAGTCGAAGGGTTACGCCACTAATGAGGATATCGGCCTTTCCCATTAAGACTAGCACTTAGTGTATGTGTACTGCATCTCATCAGTAAACGGTATTGTGATATCGGCATGCATAAGTGGGTGCTCGTAAGTTGACGAGTTCACTGAACTCCCTCACCCTAGAAATCTCTAAGTGGTTCCCAATAATCGAGTAGAGATATCTATGGTATAGTTGTACACCATTAGTCCTTATGACCTAGACATCACCGTGACTTCACTAGAGGACCAGCTGTATCGTGACCTGTCCCTGAGTTCCACCGAGGACCATCCCAAGGGCCAGTGTTCGTGCAGTCCGAAATCTAGTGGGAGGTCTGTGCATTGTAGTCGGGGATTCGATCGCTAGAATAGTCTTGGATGTCCTGTGTGTTCTGATAGTTTGTAATCATTCTAAGTCTCTGGCCAGAGCTGACTAAGTGATGATTAGAGAATTCGATTCTCTAAGTCATGCACGTGACGATTACAACACTTAGAACGATCGCACCGTCATCGAACATATAAAGAGGTCTCGATGAACCAATGCCTCTAGTTCGATCGGGACATATGAATCGAAGGGACCGTACTGTACGTTAACTATATCTGAAGGTTCTTGCAGGCACTTCATTTGTATCTAGGGAATCATGACGCGTAGTTGCTAGACGCCAATCTTGATTCGTTGGGTGATTAAGGTGAAACGAGCTTCATCTTAATCGTAACTCGAAGGGGACGAGTTTTGACCACAAAGGGTTGTGGGCCCACGGCTAGCTTACACCTGAACCATCGAGGGTCACACTGCTCGTGCACATGAGATCTTTGAATAAACGGTCAGAGATAAAATAGTTTATCTTTGCATGATTGGAAGTCAATATGATTGAGTCCAACATTCATAATTTGGAATTATGAATGAGAATAAGAAAAGGAAAAGAATAGGCGAACGTGTTAGTGAACTTTCTAAATCGGGAAGTTTCCAAATTTAGAAAGTGCACTGAACTATGGTTTCCACTTTTGGAAAGTTGGAAAATGAAAGATGGCACTCGTAATGACGAGGGAATTATAATGATTCCGAAAATGTAATCGTTGCAATTTTTCGGTCATTGAATTAGAGAGACGAGCAGGAGAAGTACTAACGGACTTAAGCTGTTGGGCCCGGTCCAACTTAAGCCCGCTAGGGTTTTATGCAAGGGACTATAAATACATGATTTATAGACCTTGCACAAAACATATCAAACCCTAACCCTAAACGGCCGACCCCTCTCTCTCTCGCCCTCTCTCCCGCGCGGCCACCTCCGCCGTTGGCGCCGCTCCGTCGCCGGAATCGGCCATCCCTTGGCCGATCCATTTCGGTATTCTTTTCTCCTTTCTTTTTCTTCCGTTAATTCTAACTACTTCGTGTCTAGTGCCACGTTTGAGTAGATCGAAGTATACGAGGTGAAATCCGAGAGGAGGAAGACCGTAGATCGAAGAATCGAGGAGCAACGTACGAGGCGAAGCCGCACGCTGCCCCACGCGCCGCCCCAGAAGTCCGCGCGTGAAGCTCACGCGCCGCCGTGGCCGTACACCGCCGCTGCTGCTGCTCCAATTGCTGCCCCGATTCTACGGATTGGTTTCCGTAGTAATCACGACGTGCTAATCGCCCCTACCTCACGCTTCAAGAGGTAAATACACGAAACCCTAGTTTCGTTTTGAGTTTTGTTTAAACTATGATTTCATGTTTGTTTTGTATGATTTTATGTGATTATGTGTAATCGGTTTTAAATCATTGCAAGCATGTTGTTTAGTTTAAACGCGAGCATGTTAATTGTTTTAAATTCGGTTGAAATTATTAGCTTGTAAATTGTTTTTAATTTCGCTGGAAGCGCAAAGGTACGCAATTAATTGATTTAATTTGTCGGGCATGTACTTGTGTGTTTTAAAGTCGTTTAAATCGCATAAAATTTTTGTTTTCCGCTGCGTATGCGTGCCCGAAACCCAACAGGAGGTTCTCGAGATTTCAATACATACAGTTTTAATTGATAAATTTGATAGGTTTTCATTATATTGTTTCTTCAATAATTGAGGTTTTCTGTAATTAATTTTGGAAGGTTTAGTTCCAGTTTGCACCCTCGAGATGTAGCATTATGGCACTTTCTATCGCCACAAAAAAAAAATCCCGTTCACCCCAACATATGTTTTAAGTTTAATGAAGATAATTTCATGTTTTAGTATCATTTATAAATGCAATTTTTCTTTTATGTGATAGATATAATTCAAAAATAGAATTCTGATAAATAAATCACAAATTTATTGAATATGTACCACTTTTTTGGAATTGGTAAAAAAATGATGATATTTTTTGTATGAAACGATATTTTTTATGTAATTTGGTGAAAAACTAGTTGAATGATGGAAAAGTAAAATATTTAATACTTTGTACACAGAAAATATATATTTATTTACTAAAGATCAACAAAAAAAGTAGTTTACTTACAAAATTTTGCTAAAACAATTGTGGTGCAATGTGATTGAGTAGTTACCTTTTGAGAGTGAAAAGTGCTATTATTTTTTTCCGGGGGTGTAAAGTGCCGAATGTTATATTTTGAGTTCAAAGTGGAATAATTAAGTCATTTCGGAAGGAGAAAAAATGAAATGAAGTTATAAAATCTTCACAAAATTTCAATTATTTTGGCTGGCATGTCTAGGGATTAGGGTTAACATATATGTCACTGCAAATATTGTTAATTTACTCACTTTCTTGAGTTACAATTTTAATTTTGTGTTTCTGGGTTATGAACATATGTGGTGGTAATAGATGTTTTCTTGTCTTACATTATATTACAAAATAAATTGAGGAAAATTTGTATAAAAAATAATCACATCAGTGAAAGCATTACTACAATGATATTGATGAACCACAAAAAAATGTTATTTCACTCACTCGAAAATTAAGCAAAAAAAAAAAAAGAAAAAAGAAAAAAAGGTTCAGGGAAATGGATCAATGAAATTCATGTTCTTGCAAACTTTTGAGAATTTTTCTTGCTTATTATGTGAATGACAAATCTTATTGACCAATAAATCAGGAACATCAGTGTATTTGACTATGCTTCCATTCCAACTCCACATTATTTCGGTGGAGCAGTTGAACATTGAACAACCAACTTTGTTTCATATCTTTTAAAAAAATTCAATTCAGTCCCCAAATTGTAAGATTATTATTAAAATAAGGATATATATTCATAACTTACACTTTCACCTCTCAATTAGGATGTTCTTCATCATTTCACCATTCCGCAATTTTACAGGAGTTTTCAGGTATTGTTGCAAATTATTGTGATTAATATTTGGAGTTTGCTTCAAGATTTGAAAACAAAAATTATGATACAGAAAATAAAAAGTAATTAATAGAATCATGAATACAAATATAAATATAAATTATATGAATCTAAACATGTTATATTATAATATTAAATAAAGCTAAGTTAAACTATAAATACCTTAGCTTTTAACCATCAATGAATTCTATTTTAAAAAATAAAAATAATGGCAATAATAATATATCTATCCAAGAAAATATGATAGTGTTCCAAGAAGAAGCTGCAAGAAAAAACTAACACATATAAGAAGAAACGGGTAAATAACATTTTCCAATAGTGATCGATGTGAAAAAAAATATCAAGATGAAATAAAATTAAAAAAAATATTAAATATAATCTTGAATATAAATATAAGTAGAAATTATGATTCTATACATAATATTAGACAAAGTTTGACTAATGAATAATATCAATATACTCCAAATAAATTCGATATACCCCGATTAAGTTGATGCAAGACGTGCAACGGACGTCCACCTTCCTAATATTATAAATAATACTAATTATTAATTACAAAAATTAATATAAATAGTTTTAAAAAACATGTGAGGCAAAGTTCTTGGGCAAACAAAATTATACAAGGTCATAGGCGTGAAGTCAGTGGTGTGAGATAAAAGTAGAAACAACACCAATTTGAAAGTACCAAAATTAATAGAATAACTAAGAAAAAAAAAAGCCAAACACCCGGTTGAACCAGTCCAACCATAACCGAATAGCTTGTCCGATTCTATGTCTGGTCCAGTTCTGAAAATATTGACAATATTTGCAATCCAACACAATAATATTACTGTGAAACAAAGTAATATTGGGTGCATGGAAAGTTTTGTGACCATAGTTAAAATATGATTGTGTTTCATATGAGTTGCAATGGTATTTGTTTTGGAATAGTTTTACAACAATTATACTATTTGCATGATGGTTACATGAACAATTTTGGAATAGTTTTACAACAATTGCCTTTTCTCTTTTCGTCAAATAGTCGTCCGTGAATTTATGTAGGCATCAGGATGTGATGAAATGATTAATCATGGATTTGGATTTTTAGTGAGTTTGTGAAGACTTGAAAAAAAAAAATTTGAGTAGAGAAAGTAACAAGACTAGTGTTTTGTGGATGGAAAAATTACTTCTCTTTTTTGTTTTTTGTCTTGCTTACAATCATCTCAAGCACTCTATATTTACAAGATGACTCTTATACTCTTAAAAACTCTCGAGCAATGATGAAGGTGAAGCGTACATTAATCTTCTAATAAATTAATTACAAGATGACTCTTAGACTAACAACTCTTATAATTCTAATTTAATACATAGGAAAATGAAAAGACAATTGTCTAGATACATCTAGACAATGGTGCTTCAAATTCACATTTATTCCAACATTCAATCTTGCACTTATTCCAACATGAATGTCCACTTCTTCCAATATTGAATTGCCACTAATTCCGATATTGTATTCACATTACGTCCACTTATTCTAACACTTCTACCGGGGCACATCAAAAGAAAATTTTACATCATCCCTCACCTTCATCATTGCTCGAAAGTTTTTTTCTTTTGCATCGAACAATAAGAGGCGACATAGTGGGTACATACATCTTCTCTGCTTACCATCATACATAGAAGCCATGATTTTTGTAATATATGCAAGTTTTCTTCGTTTTATTGTGGTTTCATGTTTGTGGAACTAATTTTGCTTTTTTTTTTTTTTGCAGTTTTTCGGGTCTCTAGGAGAAGTTTTTGAGTTATGGACTAGGAAAGAATTCGGGGTTAAGAATCTTGGATTAAATAGGTGGGTTCAAAGTTTGGTTTGTTTAGAGTTTCTTGGAATGGCGACGATCTAATCTTAGATGCCGATGAGATGATTTTGATTAAGTTTAGGTTTAGGCCGAATAAGGAAATTGAGTAAATTCAGAAGCCTTAATAATCCTCGAGAAATTGCGTATCCCTTTTAGAATGTGACCCCATGCAACACAAGACATGGTTTCTAATTCATTTAAAAAATTTGAAATGTTCAAAATTTAAAGAGATACACTTAAGAAACAGTTTGAAAGGTTCACATACTACTCTTGCTTTGCATGTAGCCTGCCAGTTGATAAGAAAAGGAATTACAAGGAACTATTAGTATGCTTCTGAAATTTCCTACTCCGTGATGTGCTCAAAACCTCCCAAAATCTTGGGACCGACAAGATGAATAAGCAGACAATAATTATATCTCTCGGGTAATGCAATACTTTGACCAATTTAACAACCATTTTGGCGTAACGGCGGTTGCCCCATGAATTACTAACGGTATAGTAATAGTTGGCACATTTGTCCTAACCGTATCAGACAATTAATATAGCATCGACCGTGGCCACTTAAGTTGGTTTTAATTAATGTCTATAATATATCTCATAATTCAATTCGACCGATAATCGGTTGTGTGCCAATAACTTTCATTACTTTGTCAATGTAGCATTAATCAAGTTC
This sequence comes from Erythranthe guttata, assembly GCF_000504015.1. The sequence goes on from NW_012192981.1 coordinate 343,875, forward strand.
AACACCCTGGTTATCCGAAATCTGGGGAGCTTAGGTCTTGTTGTATGTTGTGGTATCCTCTTGTGCAGATGCCGAGTCTCCAATGTTATCCAATATTGTTTTATATATTTAAGTCCGATCGAAGTGTTAGACGAATAACAACCAAGGTTTTTGCTTCTATTGTGCAAACATCGGCCATTGTATTTTTTGTGAACCTGGTCAATAAGCTCCTGAGGAGCGAGACAAAAGGACTCCAATTTGGATGTTGAATTTTTAACTTACAAGTGACTGCGTCGGTTGCCTCCTTGGTCCAACAACCTTCGAAATCTCCTTGCTCTCGGATGGAGAACCGCATAATGGTGTAATTCTACCAACTCAAATAGTAGGCGGTCTTCTTAAGGGCTAATTAATCAAGAGTGTATCCACAGAAGCAACATGATGTTTTCAAAGCCGTCCGTTAATTAGAAACTCATTCGCTTGATTTTCATGCTTACATCCTTTGTCTATCTTTGAAAAATCAGCATCAACTCGTGTTACTGCTAGACTGTCATACACGAGAAGAAAGTGACAACAAATACTTATTCACCACCGAAATT
>NW_012192981.1:353971-437464 GCF_000504015.1 Erythranthe guttata
TATATATATATATATATATATATATATATATATATATATATATATATATATATATATAGGGCAAATTACCAAAACCCCCCTGAGGTAAGCCTAAATAACGAAAATCCCCCTCACGTTCTCGTAATTACGAAAACCCCCCTTGACTAACGGTTGACCGAATTTTTTTAACCGAAAACGTGAAATGTCTATTATATCCTTCTGTTAAATATGTAAAAAATAAAGGGCAAATTACCAAAACCCCCCTGAGGTAAGCCTAAATAATGAAAATCCCCCTCACGTTCTCGTAACTACGAAAACCCCCCTTGACTAACGGTTGACCGAATTTTTTTAACCGAAAACGTGAAATGTCTATTACATCCTTCTGTTAAATATGTAAAAAATAAAGGGCAAATTACCAAAACCCCCCTGAGGTAAGCCTAAATAACGAAAATCCCCCCCATGTTCTTGTAATTACGAAAACCCCCCTTGACTAACGGTTGACCGAATTTTTTTAACTGAAAACGTGAAAATAAAAGAAAAAAGCTGAAAAAGAAACTATTAGTATTATGGCCTGTGATCAGACCTCAATGCCCAAAAATTTACGCCTGTTAAATATAGTGAGAAATCTAAGCTTTTGAGGGTGGAGATTTTGCTGAGCTCCGGCGGGAGTTTTCCGGTGAGTTGGTTCTTGAAGAGGAAGAGCGATTCGAGTTTCGTGAGGTTGCTAAGTTGTTTAGGGATTTGGCCTGAGATATTTGCGTCGGCGATATCGAGGTACTGGAGGTCGCTCATATTACCGAATTGCCAAGGGATTTCGCCCTCGTAGGAGTTGTAGCCGATCTCCATGTGTGAGAGAAATCTCAGATTCCCCAGCTCCGCCGGTATTGCGCCGCCGAGGAAATTTCCGGCGAGGTGGATGAACTCGAGCGATTTGAACGAGCCGTACTCCGGCGGGATTGGACCGCTGAAGTAGCTTCCGGCGAAATTCAGCAGTTTGAGAGACTCCACCTGAGAGACGTCGGCCGGTAGGTTTCCGGCGAAGCTGTTGCTGAACGCGTCGAGAACGACCAAACTTCGGAGCCGCGGAATCCCACTCGAAAACCCCCCGGAGAAATTGTTCCTACTGATGTCCAACGATTCCAGGTTAGTGAGGTTGAAAACACCGGCGGGAAATTGGCCGGAAAACGAGTTATGACTCAGATTAAGATCGACGAGATCGGAAAACAAACCGAACTGCTTCCCGGATAACGAGCCGCCGAGATTCTTCATCGACAGGTCTAAACCGACGAATTTGGAGGAATTGGCACTGCACCGAATCCCGGGTCCAAGAACACTCATTAAATAAAATACTTACAATTACCCCCCTAAGGGTAATTTCGTGTACAAGGGCAAAATTGGTATTATCGGAGGAATATTCGGGAGAATCAAAAAGATTCTATCGAGTTTAACACCGTTGGAGCGATTTGTAAGATGTCTGCATACCTCAGGGGGGTTTTCGTAATTACGAGAACGCGGGGGGAATTTCCATTATTCAGACTTACCTAGGGGGGTTTTGGTAATTTGCCATATATATATATGTATATATATATATATATATATATATATATATATATATATATATATATATATATATATTTTTTTTTTTTTTCAAATCTATATATATATATATATATATAATTCATAGTTATGTTCTTTTTTTTTTCCCCATATTTTTAGTCGATCATTTATATACACATGCAAATACTGGCTTATACAAAAGAAATTTATAAATCTCCCCCGCCGGCCTTCGTGCTACTATTGGAGAGAGAGAGAGAGAGAGAGAGAGAGAGAGAGAGAGAGAGAGAGAGAGAGAGAGAGAGAGAGAGAGAGAGACCATAGCTGCGAATTTTAGATCAAACCGTCAATGGCTCATCACCCGAAGCGCCTCCTACCAAAATCCTAGCCGGCGCTAACCACCCAAGATTCTGCGCTCACAAATGCAAAAAAAGAATATAGAAATAAATCTGAAATATATAAAAATTAATGAAATTGACATCAAAATACAGACCCGACGAGAGGAATCCATCGGTGGTAGCCCATCAAATTCCGACTGGCGAAAAATAAATTACAACTCTGGTAAGACTATCGTCGTAACGACGACTAAAAAAATTGCAGAAACACATCCAGTACTCCAAACGAAATGAAATAACCACCAAAAGAAAGAGCTCGACGAGAGTAATCCAACGATAGTTGAACCATTGAATTCCGACCACCGGAGAGAGAGTTATGACTTCGGGAAGCAATATCGCCGATTAGAGACCTTGGGGGGCGGGATTTGGATATGAGAATTGAGAGAGGAAGATAGAGACCGATATGGGTTGACTAGGGTTTAAAACTGATTTAAAATGGTATTCTGGGTACTTCAGGGTGGGCTAGGGGGTATGTCAAATTATTATCCAAATGGAGGGGGTTTGCACTAGGGTGTAAACAACATGGTCGTTAGTTATATATATTTTTCAAATGAGGGGGGTCTCTAAAATAAGGGGTCATTAGCAATAAACCCCTCCTATAGATAAAAAATGGTGATATGTCTATACCATAATTCTTCCTTTGTGAAAACCCCTTAGAATATTTATTTTCAATCTTACCCTAAGGCCTTGTACTACCCATTACGGTTTTTTTAATAATTATCCAGTATCTACAAAATTCCTATTAATGAGGCACCTAAATTTCGCTAATTAGGATTAATAACTATAATTTATCTCAATTATTCCTTTTTTTCTCTCTTTCCATAACAATAATTTAATTCCTAAAAAATCTGCTTCCACATTCCTAAAAAATTGCTACCAAATAAAAAAAAAAAAAGTATTTTCGGACTTTATTTTTTTATTTTTTATTTTTATATTATTTTCGGTTTATTTATTTTTATTTTTAATATTTTTTAATAAAAATATTATTTTAATTTTTTAAACAAAAAATTGAATTTTTTTTCTCGACAGGTTTGCAACGCCGAATATGACTATAGTTGAATATGACTATATGTGATTATAAATTGTAGTCATATTCTTTCTTTATATTGATGTTTCTTACATTTTGAACTTAAAAATTCCGATTATATGGCATAGTCATGTTTACCAAATCATATAAAACAACGAAAATTCCCTATTATTTACAAAAACAACTCAATCAACATCCACACAAAAAATCACAGTTTGAATCTTGTTATTAGAAGTCAACTTGAATAGTCATATTCAAATATGACTACAGTCATATTCGAAAAATATATAAATATGACTATAGTCATATTCGAATATGACTATAGTCATGTACTACTGCTGTTCAGATCTGAAAAAAAATTGAAAAATACATAATAAAGATAGAAAAATAACGAGTGAGAGGGATGGGAGTCGACGAGGTCTTCATACACAAAATCACCCTGGCATATCTTCACCCCAAACGACCCTCCATACTTCAACACAATCATCAAGGTTGACGACATGATGTGCAGCACTACAAAAAAACATGAGAATGTGACTACAATGTGAATAATTTTGCTTAATGAATTTGCACTATTCTGTAAATGTAATTCACATAATATTATGTGAATTCAATTCAGCCACAACAAACACATTGAAACTTACACTAACATATCAAGTAACGCAAAAACAAAATTACAATAAAATTACACTAACATATCAACTAACGCAAAATGAACAAAAGATTTACATAGTAGTCACAACGTGACTCTGTAAATCGATATAAAATGTTCAATCAGTAACGATCCTTCACATCCAATTCGGACGACCAAAAAAGAAACAATAAAAATTCGGTTCTAAATACCCATACGCACATATGTGAATACACACACTACAATCCATGCCCAATTACAAAATCAACAAAATATATTAAAGCAGAGCCTCTGACCTTCAAACAAAGCTTAACTCCGGCAACGAACACAGAAGGGTTGAACTGCGACGATAGAACTATTCTCACACAATAAAAAAAATACCAATTAATATAGGATATATTGGTATTCCGCGTTGAGAGAAGGGAAATCTCCATGTAGAAACACGCACCCGATGGAGGCGGCGACAAGGTGCAGGAGACGCCGACGCCAATTGTACCGGGCACCGTGGTGGTGTTGGACGAGGGGGAAGACAATCTCCAACATCGGCGGAGGAGGGCCTCCTACAACGGGTTTCGACCGATGGCGTTTGAAGGGTATTGTTGGCTCCGACGGCGGCGGTTTACAGATCTGGAAAAAAAGAAGAAAAAAAAAGAACTGTGAACGAGAGAAAGAGGCGAGAGAATGCGAAAGAGAGAAAACAGCAAGAGAATAAAAGAGAGAAATAAAATTGTATTACGTTAAAAACCTAAAACATAGGGGCACTTTATTCTTATCATAGCTGATAAGGGGGGGGGGGGGGGGGTTCACTAATTTAGATTGGGATTTGGGTTATGGGAAACGTCTTTAAAGTCAATTGGGTTTAGTTCCAAATATTTTCTAAATGAGGGGTGTATTGCATATTTTCCCCTAAAATGATCCCTAAATTTTATTATTGGTATTTTTTTTTTCCTTTTCTCTTTCTAAATAAGATGGAGATCATATGGAATTAGGTGGAAATTGGAACGGAATTTCCGACTTTGGAAATGTATATTTCGTTATGATTTTCAAAGTTCAGATTTTCGAGTTTTCCGAATTTATTTAGAACAAAAATCGGAATGGAAAAAATACCGTTTTCATCCCTCAAGTTTACATTGATTTCGCATTTTGTCTCCCATGTTCACAAACTACACATTTGGTCCCTTGTGTTTCAAAAATTCAACACTTTTAGTCATTTCCGTCAAATTTCTGTTAAAATAACATAATCAGGCGTGTGTCCATCACTGCCTTAACTGATGGAGTAACGGTAAATTGACGACAATAGAAAAAAAATGTTAAATTATTGGAACATGAGGGTTAAAAATTTTAAAAAATTAAAAAAAATTAATAAAAAATAATACAAAATTAATAAAAAAATATATAAATTAAAGAAATAGGTTTATAAAAAAACAAAAAAAAATAATAATAAATAAATCAGCGAAAATGCTAAATGCAGAACCTGAAATGCTGGATGTAGTTTGGCCGAAAATTGCCTATAAGGGTAGTATATATGATACACATAGGACGACACATAGACATTCCGCATGTCGGTTCCATAGTGAAACAAATGTCACGTTGGAGATTAAACTTGTATATTCGGTTAATGGCAAGGAGGCCCATGACAAGGGCATTTAATTAAAAAAAAGACATCCAACTTTTTTGTCTTTCAAATAAATTCAGCTCGTTCAAACTTATTTGCAAATAAGGAAAAACCTTTCATATATACCAAAATTACCCCCAATTCCTTGAAACTCAATTCAACTCCAATTTCATAATTTACACCCCAATCTAGCCAAATTTTCAATTGACTAATTTTGACCCGCCACCACTAGAGCCCGATGGTCAGCCGTCGTTGACTGCCGAAGACCTCCGGCGTTGACTTTTTCTTCCTTTTTTTTTAAACTTTTTTTCTTAAATTTTTTTCCGGCAAGTCAACCGGTGGTCTTCGACGTTGACTTTTTTTTTTCTTTGTTCTAATTTTTTTTTCCGGCAATTCAAGCGCGGGTCTCCGACATGGACTTTTTTTTTCTCAAAAAAAAATTATTTTAATTAAAATTACTGTTTTGGCTGCTAAATTATTGTATTCAACAGTAAATTAACCGTCGGAGACAATAATTTAACTGCTAATTGACATTTTTTCTTTTTTTTTTTTCTTTTTTTTTAAATTTGTTTTTTCTTAAAAAAAAATTATTTTAATTAATATTACTGTCTTGGCTGCTAAATTACTGTCTCCAACAGTAATGTAAGTGTCAGAGACAGTAATAATATTATGTGAGACAATAATTTTAATGTATTAATTAATTTTATGGTCTTGGCCTGCAATTTTGCTGTCTTCAACCGTAATATTACTGTCTCCGACCGTAATATTAATGTCTAATGCAATAATATTATTGTTTAAGACAATAATATTAGTAATACTACTATTCGGGAAAGTAATATTCATAATATTACTGTCCCAAACAGTAATATTACTATCTGAGACAGTAATATTACTGCTTAGGACAGTAATATTATTGTTTGGGACAGTGGTATTAGTAATATTGATTTTTGGGACAGTAATATTAATAACATTACTCTTTTGACATTCAATATTACTATTACAGACAATAATTTTGTTGTTAACACAGTAATTAAGAGAGAGAAAAAAAAACAAAAAAAGTCAACGCCGGAGACAGTAATATTACTATTCAGACAGTTAAATTACTGTTGGAGACGGTAATTTAGCAGCCAAGACTGTAACATTAATTAAAATATTTTTTTTACGAAAAACCAAAATTAAAAAAAAAAAAAAAAAAAAGTCACCGCAGTAGACTAGCTGGAAAAAAAATCAAAAAAAAAAGTTTTTAAATAAAAAAAAAAAGTCAACGCCGGAATCTGGCCGGAAAAAAAAAATTAGAAAAAAACTTATTTTCTGAAAAAAAATATTATTTTTTCAAAAAATTATTAAAATAGAGGTTAATGTGATATAATTTGTTTAAAACCAGGGTCAATCTGTACTATTGAGGAAGTTAGAGTATAATTGATGGATTGATAAAAAAATATATTATGGATGGTATTTTAGATAAAAGACATGGGGATATGTTTATTTGGAAGACTCTTTTGTTTGGACGAATGTGTTTACTGGGAAGATTGTTCCCCATGTTCCTCTTTGCCATTTGCCCTTATATATTATATGAGTAAACTGTAAAAAGTATCCATGTGTAATCTCTAAATAGCAAAAACTCCCCTGTGATAAATAAACTAGCAAAAACACCCCTCGTGAATTTTTTTAAATAGCACATTCAACCCATTTTGATTTTAGTCTTTCACCAAAGGTAAAAGGACAAATATATCCTTCAATAAAATAATATAAAATAGAGGCCACATTGAATCCAAACAATAATTAGAGGCCAAATCGAATGCAAAAATAACTTAGAGGCCGAATTGAAAATTATGCTAATTTTTTGAAACTTAAATTAAGGACTTGGTGCAATTTCCCCAACCCACCACACCGCCACCGAACTACCAGCAACACCAATTCCCCCACCACGGCTCCAACTTCGCCAACAGTTGAACCCTAAATCACCGCCACCAGTACACAGACAACCACCACCACCACAACCAGTACGAACCCCAATCCCACCACCAAATCTTATCCCTATCCTCATCACCGCCAAAACCATGAAACAAATACACACACACCAAAAATGGCAGCAATGCACATCATCTGTAAGGGAAATTGCACCATTTTACATCAAAAATCACAATACCAGCTGCACAAACCGCGAGCGAGTTGCACGTGCTCGCGTCAGGGGTGAATTTGCCTTTGACTAAATTTCACAGAGGGTGCTTTTGCTATTTAGAGATTACACAAAGGTATTTTTTGCAGTTTAATATATATATATATATATATATATATATATATATATGTGTGTGTTGGAATTTTCATTATTTCCAATAATTAATATTGAGTAATATTAATTTAATTATGTAAAGATTAATTTCATTTATTTACTTGATCAAAATCATGAAGTAAAGTGAATGAAAATTGTCTTGATTAAATGGTTAAAGTTCAAAAGATGTTCGCTCGGTGTGATCGAGTGATAGGACTAGTTTGGATTTAGATGTCCACAAATATTACTTTTGGGGACATTTAGTAATTAGTCAAATTAATTGACCCAAAATCTAAATAATAAAATATTTGGCCCAAACCAAATATTTAATTAATTGACCCATGACCAATAAATTTTCCTACGTTTTTTGAACTCGTAAAAAGAACAGAGACAACCTTCTGCTTCTTCTTCAACCATATTGCAACCCTCCATGAATGGATCTCCACCGCCTATAAATAAAGGCAGAATATGGCCAATTCTGTACTGAATTTAATCGGCAATTACGAGGTAGTTCTTCATATTCTTCTTTCTCTTCGTCAAAGTTTCGTTCGTTGTTCAAGTTCGCCGTGGGTCGAATATTCGTGCAAATATTCGACAACCGATCGTTGTACCTTGGGAGACTACCGGAAAGAGACTGTGCACCGTTGACAGCCCGGAAATATTGTCTTAAGGGAATTGCTTTGGCAAGCCTCAATCGTTCTTTGAGGTTTTCACAATTCCTCTTTTCGACAAACAAGTAAGTATTTTTCGTTTACGCAGATTGTTATTATTTATACCAACAATCTTAAGACAATTATATTTTCTAATTTTATTAATCTGCGAAGAAAAATATATGTTTCTATATTGAAAACCTTGCGTCTCCGTGTTACAATTGTGCAAGATTTTGAAATTTTGAGTTCCTGTTAAAATTGTTTATAATGTTATTTGTAAGCATATGTTATGTTTGTGATTATAGTTCTATATATTTCAATTAGAACAATTCATTGTTTTGAAAAAGTTAGTGGTAAGCAATATTTATTTCAAATTTTTGTTTTGCTGAATAAGTCGAAAATTGAATTCCGGTTTATAACTCCGTTATTCGTTTTAAACCAATTTGCCCTTCTGTGATAAATAGTTGTGATTTTTTGTTTTTTTATTACAACTCTTGTATAATCTAGTTTCATGGCTCATTGTTTCAAAGAATTTGAATTTGATAAACTTTATTTAAAGTTTGAAAAACGAACTTCTGTTTGCTGATTCATAAAACTTCTTTCTAATTATGAGTATTTAATAGAAGGTAAATCAGTATTTACTGTTGTAATAATCTGTTGCAAAAATAAATTTCCAAAATTCTCAAATTGAGTTAGGAATTTCGTTTCTAGTTTTAAACAATAGTACTTTCTATACTTTTGTTTAATTATATTGAACCATTTGTGTAGATGGCTTCAATCAATGATGCCACCGTCGGTGCGACCGAAATGTCGAACAAGTTCAAGAGTATTATCCTTGTAATTGAAGCATACGTTATGAGGGATACTAAAGGTTGGTGGGTAGACACGGGGGCTACTCGTCATATCTGCTATGATAAGAGCATGTTCTCTTCTTACAAGAAGTTAGAATGCGATCAAAAGCTCTTCATGGGAAATGACGCTTATTCGATGGTTGAAGGACAAGGTCAAGTGATCCTAAAGTTCACTTCTGGAAAAAACGTTACCTTGAATGATGTGCTGCATGTGCCAGACATTAGAAATAATTTAATTTATGGTTCTACCCTAATTAAAAAGGGTTTAAGATGACCTTTGAGTCGGATAAATTTGTTCTGACAAAAGATGAGATGTATGTAGGAAAAGGCTACTTATGTGATGACCTGTTTAAGGTTAATGTAGCCGTTATCGGCAAAAATAAAGCTATTAATGAGAATGCTTCTTCTGCCTACATACTTGAGTCTCCCATTTTATGGCATGATCGATTAGGTCATGTTAATTTTCATAAAATGAAAAAGTTAGTCAATTGGGGATTAATTCCAAAATTAGACTTCGGTAAATCTTACAAATGTGAAATTTGCATTGAGGCAAAGTTCGCTAAACAACCTTTTCATTCAATTGAAAGGAGCTCAAAACCGCTAGAGTTAATTCATACTGACTTATGCGATTTTAAATCGATACCAACTAGAGGTGGTAAAAAGTATTTCATCACATTTATCGATGATTGTACTAGATATTGCTATGTTTATCTACTTAGTAACAAAAATGAAGCAATAAATGTATTTGTGAAATACAAAGCTGAAGTTGAAAACCAACTGAATAAAAAGATAAAAATTCTTAGATCCGATAGAGGCGGAGAATATGAATATCCTTTTGCACAAGTATGTGCTGATTCAGGAATAATTCATCAAACCACTGCACCTTATTCACCCCAATCGAATGGGATAGCTGAACGGAAAAACCGGACTTTAAAAGATATGATTAACGTCTTACTTTTAAATTCTCGTTTACCGAACAACTTGTGGGGGGAAGCTCTTTATATGTCTAATCACATACTAAATAGAGTTCCACACAAGAAGAACGATACCATTCCTTATGAGTTATGGAAAGGTAGAAAACCGAGTTATAAATACCTCAAAGTGTGGGGGTGTTTGGCTAAAGTTTTGGTTCCTCCACCAAAAAGGGAGAAACTTGGACCTAAAACTGTTGATTGCTACTATATAGGTCATGCGATAAATAGTAGTGCATTCAGATTTTTGGTGTTCAAATCTGAAATAAGTGATATCCACGTGAATACAATCATTGAATCACGTGATGCTACGTTTTTTGAGAACGTATTCCCACATAAGAAGGATTCAAAAGTCACTTCTTATAAGAGATCATATGAATCAATTTCTAATGAGGAAGATTCACAAATCGACAAAGAGATTGTCGGTGAGCCTCGAAGGAGCAAAAGAGCTAAAACCTTTAACTCCTTCGGACCAGACTTCTTAACTTATATGCTAGAGGATGAGCCTCAAACATATAAAGAAGCAATGTCTATTCCTGACGCCATGTATTGGAAATAGGCAATAGATAGTGAATTACAATCTATCCTAAGTAATAATACTTGGGAATTGGTCGATCTTCCTCCGGGGAGTAAACCAATTGGATGCAAATGGGTATTTAAGAAGAATTTAAAACCCGATGGCTCGATTGACAAATATAAGGCTAGACTAGTAGCCAAAGGTTATCGTCAAAAAGAAGGATTAGACTTCTTAGACACATATTCACTAGTGACTAGAATAACATCCATTAGAATGTTACTTGCTTTAGCAGCTATATACAATCTAGAGATACATCAAATAGATGTTAAAACTGCATTCATCAATGGTGAATTTCATGAGGAAATTTATATGGAGCAACCAGAGGGTTTTATTGTTCAAGGCAAAGAGAACAAAGTGTGCAAACTTGTTCGTTCTCTTTATGGTCTTAAACAAGCTCCTAAGCAATGGCACGAGAAATTTGATGGTGTTATGCTTAAAAATGGTTTTCACATCAATGAATGTGATAAGTATGTCTATATAAAGAAACTTAGACAAGAGAATGTCATAGTTTGTTTATATGTCGACGATATGTTAATATTTGGAACTAACAATGAAGTTCTTGAAGGATATAGTGATGCAAATTGGATTTCTGATTCAGAGGAATCGAAATCAACAAGTGGATATGTATTCACTTTAGGAGGTGCAACTATCTCTTGGAAATCTTCCAAACAAACTTGTATAGCTAGGTCTACTATGGAATCTGAGTTCATAGCATTAGATAAAGCTGGAGAAGAAGCTGAGTGGCTTCATAATTTTTTGGAAGATATTCCACTATGGCCAAAACCTGTGTCGGCTATATGTATACATTGTGATAATCAAGCAGCAATGCATAGAGCTCATAATTTTATGTATAATGGTAAGTCTCGACATATTCGTCGTAGACATAATACCGTTAGACATTTGCTCTCTAATGGAATAATTTCCATTGAATTTGTGAAATCCAAAGATAACCTAGCGGATCCATTTACTAAAGGTTTATCTAGTGAGAGAGTTGAATGTGCATCGAGGGGAATGGGATTAAAGCCTAAAAAGAACTAAGTTACCTTATACGGAAACCTTACTTGGCGACTGGAGATCCCAAGGACCAAGTTCAATAAGACAACCAATTATGTGTAACTTAAATAATCGTAGCCCTTAGGAATTTAACTCCATCTTATTCCTATGATGCAATAAGTGCAACTAACGACGTTCAAAAAGGTTAAGCTATTGCTTTTAATGACGTCTATATCTTGTAAATTACAAGTGGGGTATAGTAGGATACTCTTTATAGATGCGGTCACCTATGTAAGTGTGAGCTGGGTCGGCTCGTTGAGAATTCTTAAAGGCTGGAATTCTCTAAAGCACTCGCTGAACCCGAGGATGTTCAGGGCCAAAACGAACACAACTGAGAACTTGAACAAGTTCGTTTAGTATGGTGTTAAGTTTATTGTCTTGGTTTACACAAACAGCCGACGGTTCAAGATGAAATAATTCACCGATTGGCTAAGTGAATCCGATAAGATTTAACTAGGGAAGGTTCAAGATGAAATATTTCACCTATCCCGATGTTGTACTATTCACTAAGGAATTTTGACAAATAGATCATATGCGATAAGATTGGAAGAACAATTTTATTAATGTGGGAGATTGTTGGAATTTTCATGATTTCCAATAATTAATATTGAGTAATATTAATTTAATTATGTAAAGATTAATTTCATTTATTTACTTGATCAAAATCATGAAGTAAAGTGAATGAAAATTGTCTTGATTAAATGGTTAAAGTTCAAAAGATGTTCGCTCGGTGTGATCGAGTGATGATACGCGTTTTCCTCACGTATAAATTACCGCAAGTATACGGTATCGCATTTTGCAGAACAGTGGTTCCGGATATCGATCCACAGGGATCGTGTAGATTCAAATGCTGAGTAGTGTAATTATATTATCGTTATATTATCTAGCCGATCGTAAATAAGTGGATTGGTGATAAACCCTAATTTAAAAGCATGCAAGATCGTAAACATGCAAATATGGAATGTACGTAAATAAAGTACGACAACTCAACGCGGGGGGACTTTGATTTAAAAGGGACTTCTAGGGCCAAATCCACCTATGTATAATCAACAACGATCTACAAATCCGTTATCTAACGCCACATTCCTATTCGTTAACCCAGACGCTAAAGTACTCTAACCCCCGTCTCCAGTGTAGTTAGAGTCTACCCACAGGTCCGACGTCTCCGTTCAGAACCTGCTATTAAGAGAGCATTTAGGTCAAGTCCTTAAGGGCTACCCGAAGTGCATCACGTCTCCGTTTCCACACCCCGAGCTATGTTTTCCTAACTTCAAACAAGAAATCCTCTCTCGAGTTCATTCCTATTTAATATCAATCTGAGAGCTGATCAACACAATCAGAAGCATTTAATATAGGAAAACATAAACGAAATCAAAACACGACAAATAGATAACAGAAATGACGATCGAAATCAATATATACAAGGCTTCATTGCCCTAGAAGAAAATGTTCTTAGTTCATAACAAACATAGTATCAAAAGAATGTACAAAGGAAATGAAGAACAAAACGTAAAGAAATTGCGTAAGAAAAACCCAAGTCGGAACCCCCGTTGATGATTCACGCGAAGAACCGTCGAAAACCGTAAAAAGTCGAAGTCAGAACGAAGAATGAAGGCTTGCTTCTATTTATAGTAAATTGCAAAGCTTCCTCAAGAAGCTTTGCTTTTGAAAATATCTGCCCTCGAAAATCGTGCCAGATCGCGATCCAATAAAGTCAGATCGCGATCTGGCTTCTCGAAAAAACGTGAACCGCCACCCAGATATCGATCCAGGAAGTGCGGATCGCGATCTGCCCCAAAATCACGATGCTACTGGAATTTGTCACCAGATCGCGATCCGACTTTCCTGGATCGCGATCTGGCTCTGAACTTGCTCGCTACTGGAATTTGCATCCAGATCGCGATCCGACTTTCCTGGATCGCGATCTGGGTCTTAATGACCACTTTCTCGGCTTCAAAAATCGGTTTCGCTTCCAAATGGCTTCGACTTGGCAATAAAAGCTAACAAAACCTAAAAAAGGAAATAAAACAAGAAACGCAATAATATATACAAATAAAGCCGAAACTCGGACGAACGAAGACCAAAACTCGAAGATTTGATAAGCAAAAATCGTGCAAAACGAACACTTATCACACCCTCAAACTTAGATCTTTACTCGTCCCGAGTAAATCAAAACGAAACTACAACAAAAATGAAATAAAAACTACAAACCAAACTAGGAACGTAGGGAATCACGATTGCATTTAGCGTATGCAACAAGCCTTTGAACCCCTGGGTACCCCCAAAGGACGAGTTGTGTCTCGTGAGGGTTTTCAGACAACACACCCACAAAGTTGCCGGATTGGTCAAAGCATTGCAATTAATTCGAAAGATAAAACGAGCTAGATAACCTAAAATCTCATAATGGCCCATGGCTTTAAGGTATTCGACTTTCCTACCGACGCAATTAGTTGTTTCTACACCAAAATGAAAGATAGACTCAAGAATCCGTAATTAAACAATAAACACAATCCTCGAGGGTTTTGAGTAGAAATGTGGGTGAAAAGTAAGTTTTGATTCTGAAATTCAAAAACTCGAGTTGGGCATAAGTAGGTCTTTTTATTCAATAAGAAATGACAACAACGAAATATTGTGATTTTCATCACAACTTTCTTCTTTCTTTCTTCTCTCTCTCTTTTTTTTTTTTTTTTTTTTTAACAAATAAAAACGTAGAGACCCTTGATAGAACTTCTAGCCAACAACTCGAAATCGTGAACACATAATTCAATTCTAACTTGCCCCCCAAACCTCAGGCTATTATACCCCTCAGAAAAATGCGCTCAAGCTTAATCGGAAAGGATTCGAAAGGCTATCCACACAAGTTGCAAAAACGCAGTCGGAAGGTTCATCTATAATTAGCCGGTGATCCATAATTTCAATTTTAAAATCAACTAGCCCATCTACTAATTCATTAATTGCTTTGCTTCAATAGAACCCGGAAATGCAAATTACACTCGATCCTAAATGAAATGCATGTGACAAACATAACACAATAACAGAAATCAAAATACATAAACGAAACTAAATTATATGATATGCATGCAAAAGACCAAATCAAAATAAGATAAATAAAAAAAAACAAACAGGTTCAACACACACCAATCACCCTCAAACTTAAATTCTAGCATAGTCCCTATGCTCAAAAGCAGAATAAAAAATAAAAGGGATAGAAAACACAACGTCCCCTAGTTGTCTTGATCGTCCTCGTTGGCTCCTCCCTCCTCTTCCTGTCTTCCCCGCTCGTGCTCCTCCCAGGCCTGCGCCACCAGTGTAGTGGCTGCCGCTTGTGCTGGTTCGTCGGCAGCGGAGGTTGATGCTCCGTCATATCGAGGCCGTGGTGGGAACGGCCTTGGCTCGACAATGTCATCGGTCCTGCACTGAAGCGCTGCAGCCATGGCCTTCATCATTTTCTTGAACCATCCCACATTTTCCTCCATAATATCCATCCATTGGCCGACATACTCCGGGAGCTGTGGTTCTGCTTCTTGTCTGCCTCTTCTGCCCCTTTGTTCTGGTCGAGCTGCATGAACACCTGAGGGACCAGCATCTGGTAAGTCTGAGTCGCCCTCGCCTAGGGGTCCACTCGCTGCCTGGAGCTTGTGGTAAGGGAAGATAGGCTGTGGTGACCTGGTGAGCCGGTCATCTGCGTATGTGGGGACCCCTGCACGATCACACAGTGTAGTGATGAGGGAAGGGAACATCAGACCTAGAGAGGTATCACCTAAGCATCGTCGGATCTCAGCGCGTATTATCGCGCCCACATTCACAGGTGTCCTCTTCATAATGGCATACATCAATGTAAGACGCGGGGCATAGGTCTTGGCCGTCGACTTTGTGGGCATGAGCCGGCTACTGACGAAGTACATCCACACCTTCGCTTCTCTTGAAAGTTCTCCCCGACGAAACCAGTGCTCTCCTCGTCTCCACCTCGAACCCCTAGGGCAAAGAGTCTGAATCAGCTCCTCATAGGTCGTTGCCATCTTCAATTGTTGAAACAGCTCGGTCGGGACTTCAGGTATGTGGAAAAAATCGTTGATTGTAGCGGCGTCATAGCGCACCTCTTTGTCACGAAGAACGACCACCGACCCCTCGTGTAAACCGGCATTGGCATAGAAAAGCCTCACAAGATTCTCGTTGTAGTCCTCCGGTCGTTTGGCCAAGTACTCCCATTTTCGATGATCAAAGTTTGTTCTGATCGATTCTTTTTCCATGCCATAGATATCTAATTCTCGTTCTGGAACAAACGGTCGGCTATGGCGACGTTTAAATTCTCTCTTGGCCTCGACGTTCACGTACAAAAGCTCATCTCCCGGTTCGAGGACTACGTGGTCAAGGATGGTGTGTTGATTAGCACGGGAGCCCATCTCAAGTTGCACATTTCCCGTGCGTGGGGTTTGTTGCTCTTCCCGCACCTGAGATGGTGGTGGTGCGCTCGAAGTGCCTTCTTGGCTTCCCGTGCCTCGAGAAGCTGCCTTTTTCTTCGGTGCGGCTTTTCCCTTTGCCGGAGCCTTCTCCTTGACATTTGGTTGGGCTTTTTTTGTGGTTTCGCCCGTCTTTAAGAGTTTCTTGGCCGGCGACGTCATTTCGTTCGAATTTGTGCGAGATGGAGGGTCGAAAGCTTTTGGAATTTCGTTCGGGAATTTTGTCGAAGACTTGGCGTGCCCAACATGGTAAGCCTTTTGGTTTCCACCGGTTGTTCGGTACCTGTCCCTCCTACATCAATCACAACACCCAAGTGAGAATCCACCACTACATACAACAATAGGTAGCTAAACAATCAACCCAAGTCATTCAATTTTTTATTTTATCCTTCATTTCGAAATTAAGAACAATAGGGCAATTCCTATATCTAAACATTGGTTCACCCGCAAATTCATGTTTTGAATCCCAACACCTAGTACAAAATCACGTACTAGCATACACAATTAACAAACAAGGGGAAAAAACATGAAATTTTGGGGAAATTCGAAAGAATTTGAAGAAAATAAAAAAAATTAGGACTAGATTGAAAATTTACCTTTTCTTGAAGATTCACCCACAAATTCTTGGAGTAAATGTGCAAATCGTGAATTTGTGATGATCAAGTGTGTGATTGATGTGCTTTTTATGAAAGAAATTGAAGATTTTGAAGTTGGGGAGGGGTTAGGGTTTGGAATTAGAAAAAAGGGGGAATAAGAAAATGAAGGGGGGTTTGGGAATTTTGAACTGTTTTTCGACCCCAGATCGCGATCCACAATACCCGGATCGCGATCTGGAGGCTTACCTTGCAGCTTCTGGTAAAAGGCCCCAGATCGCGATCCGACTTACCTGGATCGCGATCCGGCCCTTAAAATCGCAGTCTCTGGAAAAACGTCCCAGATCGCGATCCGACTTACCTGGATCGCGATCCGGGCCCAAAATTGGTGGCTACTGGAAAAACACCCCAGATCGCGATCCGACCTACCTGGATCGCGATCCGGGCCCAAAACTGGCTGCTACTGGAAAAACATCCCAGATCGCGATCCGACCTACCTGGATCGCGATCCGGGACACCTAAAACCTGCCAAAACGAGAATTTAAATGGGTGAGAAAGAGATGTTAACCTAAAATATAAAAATGCACGAAAAAGCTAAAAATAAAACGAAAACAAGAACAAAAGGAAGATGACAGATAATGAGCAACAATGGGTTGCCTCCCATTCAGCGCCTGTTTTACAGTCGACGGCTCGACTTCTTTTGGATTTATTGGGAAAAAATTAGTGCGACACGCTCCACTTGTTCGGGAGCACCATTCGGGTAGTAATGCTTAACTCGTTGCCCATTCACTTTGAATGACGGACCGTCTCGTCCTCGTATTTCAATAACTCCTTGTGGGGTTGCGCTCAGGACTACGAATGGCCCTGACCAACGGGACTTTAGCTTTCCCGGAAATAGTCGTAGTCGAGAATTGAATAGCAAGACTTGGTTACCTGCCCGAAACTCTCGCTTTGTAATTCTTTTATCATGCCACTTTTTCGTCTTTTCTTTGTAAATCTTGGCATTCTCGTAAGCATCATTTCTGAACTCCTCCAATTCGTTTAGTTGAAGCAATCGACGATCGCCGGTAGCTGTTTGATCGAAATTGAGCTTTTTGACTGCCCAATAAGCTCGGTGCTCCAATTCCACTGGCAGGTGGCACGCTTTCCCAAACACGAGTTTGTACGGAGACATCCCAATCGGTGTCTTAAATGCGGTTCGATAGGCCCAAAGTGCATCATCGAGCTTCAACGCCCAATCTTTTCGGTTCGTGCTCACGGTCTTCTCCAGAATCTGTTTGATTTCTCGGTTTGACAACTCAGCAAGGCCATTTGTTTGCGGATGATAGGCAAGCGCTATTTTGTGTCGGATCCCCAACTTGTTCGTGAGATTAGTGAGCAGTTTGTTGCAGAAGTGAGATCCTTCATCGCTAATGATCGCCCTAGGTGTCCCAAACCTTGAGAATATGTTCTTGTGGAAGAATTTGAGGACCGTACGAGCATCGTTGGCAGTGGTGGCAATCGCTTCGACCCATTTGGACACGTAGTCCACGGCAAGCAAAATGTAAAACTTCCCGTTCGAAGAAGGGAATGGTCCCATGAAATCTATGCCCCAAACATCGAAAAGTTCCACCTCTTGCATGTTGTTCAAAGGCATTTGGCTTTTATTGGATAGGTTCCCTGTCCGTTGGCATCGATCACATCGCTTCACGAACTCGTAACTATCTCGGAATAGGGTTGGCCAAAAGAAGCCTGACTGCAGAACCTTGGCGGCTAAGCGAGATTCCCCGTGATGCCCGCCACAGGGTGAAGAGTGGAAATGTGTGAGAATGTCACGTACTTCTGTTTCCGGAACACATCTTCGGATGACACGATCGGGGCCGGTTCTGAAAAGCAATGGCTCGTCCCAAAGAAAGAAACGACTGCCGTGAAGGAATTTTTTCTTTTGATGATAAGAAAGATCGTCAGGAATGATTCCACTGGCCAAGAAGTTGGCCACATCAGCATACCACGGAGTGTGGGTACTAATGGCGAGCAGTTGCTCGTCTGGGAACGATTCCTGAATATTTCCTTAGGCTGGAACTTCTTCTAGTATGAGTCTGGAAAGATGATCTGCTACCACATTCTCGCTCCCCTTTTTGTCTCTGATTTCCAAGTCGAACTCCTGGAGTAGGAGTACCCATCTGATGAGTCGGGGCTTGGCGTCCTTTTTTGCGAACAAGTAACGAATAGCTGCGTGGTCGGTGTAAATGATCACCTGAGACCCCAAAATATACGGTCTGAACTTGTCAACGGCATAAACGACAGCAAGCATTTCCTTTTCGGTAGTTGAATAGTTCTTCTGTGCTTGGTCAAGTGTACGACTCGAATAGTAGATGGCTTTGAAGATTTTGTCCCTCCTTTGTCCCAATACTGCACCTACAGCATAGTCGCTCGCATCGCACATGATCTCGAATGGTTCCTCCCAATTGGGAGTAATCATGATTGGTGATCGGGTTAGCTTCTCCTTGAGAAACGTGAAAGCCTGCAAACAAGCAGAATCAAAATCAAAGACAGCTTCCTTCTCAAGTAAATGACATAATGGTTTTACTATTTTCGAAAAATCTTTTATGAATCTACGGTAAAACCCAGCATGCCCTAAAAAACTTCTAACCCCCTTGACATCCTTCGGTGGAGGCAATTTTTCAATCGTTTTGATTTTTGCCCTGTCCACCTCAAGACCCTTTTTCGAGACCTTGTGACCTAGAACAATACCTTCACGAACCATAAAATGACATTTTTCCCAATTTAAAACAAGGTTCGTTTCTGTACATCTTTTCAAAACAAGTTCTAGATTGTGCACACAATGATCGAAAGACGACCCAAACACAGAAAAATCATCCATAAACACCTCAAGAAACTCTTCTACCATATCGTGAAATATAGACATCATACATCGTTGAAAGGTAGCAGGCGCATTACACAAACCGAAAGGCATCCTACGAAATGCAAAGGTACCGTAGGGGCAAGTAAAAGTAGTTTTCTCTTGGTCTTCCGGGGCGATTGAAATTTGATTGTACCCCGAATAACCATCAAGAAAACAGTAATACTCGAAACCTCCTAGCCTATCCAGCATTTGATCGATAAAGGGAAGGGGGAAATGGTCTTTTCTAGTGGCTGCATTCAATTATCGGTAATCGAAACACACACGCCACCCAGTGACTGTTCTAGACGGAATAAGTTCATTTTTATCATTCACAATAACCGTCATCCCACCCCTTTTTGGCACAACCTGCACCGGACTGACCCACGGACTGTCAGAAATTGCATAAATCATACCGGCGCCTAACAGTTTAAAGACTTCTTTTTTGACTACCTCTTTCATTGACGGGTTTAACCGCCTCTGAGGTTGGACTCTCGGCTTATAGACGTCTTCCATTAGAATTTTGTGTTGAACAATAGACGGGCTAATTCCCTTTATATCCTCAATAGACCAACCTATAGCCGACCTATATTCTCTAAGGACTTCCAGCAGTGTGTTTGTTTCGGCCTCGCTCAAACTAGAAGAAATAATCACCGGATAAGTCTTGTCTGCTCCAAGAAAAGCATAACAAAGATAATCCGGTAATTGTTTCAATTCCAGTACAGGGGCCGTTTTCACACTAACTGGTATCTCGGGGACAATTCGTACCTCGTCTACGCCTAAAATCTCGGCACACTCAAGAAACAACACACAATCAAGCACATCATTTTCAATAGGAGTTTCAGGGGAGGCAGAATGTAAATCAATAGAATTAACAATGCAATGCTCAATAGAATCACACAATTCATTCAAATCAAAAAAGGAGGAAACACAGTCCTCGATCACGTCTATTCTACTGCAATGCTCAATATGCTCAGAGTGTTTAAATGCATTTGTCAAATTAAAAACAACTTCTTCCCCATTTACCCTAAGCATTAAAGATCCTAATTCCATATATATCATCGCCTTACCAGTGGCTAAGAATGGACGACCTAAAATGATTGGTGCTTCATCATCTTCAGGCATTTCAAGTACCACAAAATCAACAGGCAAAATGAATTTATCTACTTTAACTAGCACATCTTCTACAATCCCATCGGGATATTTCAATGAACGATCAGCTAGTTGTAAAGTCATGCGAGTGCGGTTCAAATTTCCTAAGCCCAGTTTTAGAAACACAGACATAGGCATCAAATTAATACTTGCCCCCAAATCACATAAAGCTTTATCGAAAGTAGAATTTCCAATAATACAAGGAATAGTGTAACTCCCTGGATCTTTCATTTTCGGTGGTAGATTCGACTGAAGAATGGCACTGCAAGTTGCCGTGAGTGTCACTGGTATGTCTTCTTCGATCCGAATTTTCTTTGATAGAACTTCCTTCATGAACTTGGTGTAGTTTGGCATCACCTCCAAGGCTTCTGCAAAAGGGATGTTGATTCGAATCTGTTTGATCTTTTCAATGAACTTCTTCAATTGATCCTGGAACTTCTTTTTCTTCTGTCTTTCTGGAAAAGGAATAGGAGTTATCAAAAGAGGGGGATTATCAGGAAAAGAAATGTTATTGGGCTTACTAGCCTCTTTTGTACTACTCCCTGAAATGGTGATTTCTGGCTCGACCGGGGTCGGTTGTACAGCTGGCCTTGGTGACTCGTCCGTCGGATAAGGAGGATCGGTCATTTGCAAACCACTTCGGGTGGTTATGGCTTGACAGCTTTCTTTTGGATTGACTTCGGTATTGCTCGGAAATCCACCTTTTGCCATTGTGGACATGGATTGGGCGATTTGCCCTATTTGCTTTTCCATGTTCTTCATTGTTGATTTCAGGCCCTCCATTTCCTGTTCTTGTCGGTGAAGACGTTCGTCATATGTTGGCCCTCGTTGCTCTCTTTGATGGTTGAAATCGGGAGGTGGTTGTAGAGCATTCTTCGGATTGGCGTAGGAGAAGTTCTCGTGATTCCGAATTCCCGGGTGGTAATGAGTAGGGTTTTGGTTTTGATTGTTGGTTCCCCGGAAATTGTTGAATCGGTGGTTCATAAAGTGTGCATGCTCCCAATCGTCGTTTGTGGATTGCGAAGTACTTGCTGCTGCTACTCGTTCGGTTTGTGGCCCTCAAACTGATAATTGGGCGACCTGATTTGATAGGGTCGCTAATTGTGCTGAAACTGCGGCTAAAGGATCGAGTTGGTGGACTCCGGCCACCTTTTGGATACCACTTCGTTCGGACGGCCAATGGTAAGCATTCTCACACATTCGCTCGACAATGTCTCGAGCGTCTGTGGGAGTCTTGTTTTGCAATGATCCACCTGCGGCAGCATCGACTAGAGATCGGGCAGGTTGGTCGAGCCCATTGTAGAATAACTCCATTTGATCCCACGGGTTGAATCCGTGTTGAGGGCATTGTCGTAATAAGTCCTTGAATCTCTCCCAAGCCTCGTGCATCGGCTCTTGGCTCATCTGTCTGAAGTTGCCTACATCTCTTCGTAGTTGTGCGGTCTTCGATGGTGGAAAGAATCGTGCCAGAAAGGCTTGCGATAATTCTTCCCAACAGGTGAGTGATCCTGGATTAAGACTCAGAAGCCAACTCTTTGCTTTGTCTCTGACAGAAAATGAGAATAGCTTCAACCGGATGGCATCATCAGAAACACCGTTTACTTTGATCGTGTCACAAATCTCCAAGAAATTGGCAAGATGGAGATTTGGACCTGCAGTAGCTGCTCCGGAGAATTGGTTCGCCATGACCATGTTGATTAGCCCCGTCTTCAGCTCGAATTTGTTTGCGGCTATCGTCGGTTTCCTAATTCCTGAATAGTTCTCATTCACAGCTGGAGTTCGGTATTCTCGCATTGTGCGCTCGGGTGGCAGGTTCGGTCTTGGCTGCTCGTGATCTCGTCATGGCTCTCGATCGTACTCAAAGGCCAGGTGCTCTGGATTTCCTTGATCGTCGGCCATTGGTTCACTTTGTTGGTTGCGCGTGGCCCTTAGTCTACGAAGTGTCTTTTCAATCTCGGGATCGTAAGGTATGATTTCCAAATTTCGACGCCTGGGCATAAACAAAGTGATCGGTTAAAATCAAGGTATAAATCGAAAATAAAGCAGGTAAATAGCTAAAGTAATAGTCAGATAATTGGTAACACTATCAACAAAGATAAAATCAAATTGGTCCCCGGCAACGGCGCCAAAAACTTGATACGCGTTTTCCTCACGTATAAATTACCGCAAGTATACGGTATCGCATTTTGCAGAACAGTGGTTCCGGATATCGATCCACAGGGACCGTGTAGATTCAAATGCTGAGTAGTGTAATTATATTATCGTTATATTATCTAGCCGATCGTAAATAAGTGGATTGGTGATAAACCCTAATTTAAAAGCATGCAAGATCGTAAACATGCAAATATGGAATGTACGTAAATAAAGTACGACAACTCAACGCGGGGGGACTTTGATTTAAAAGGGACTTCTAGGGCCAAATCCACCTATGTATAATCAACAACGATCTACAAATCCGTTATCTAACGCCACATTCCTATTCGTTAACCCAGACGCTAAAGTACTCTAACCCCCGTCTCCAGTGTAGTTAGAGTCTACCCACAGGTCCGACGTCTCCGTTCAGAACCTGCTATTAAGAGAGCATTTAGGTCAAGTCCTTAAGGGCTACCCGAAGTGCATCACGTCTCCGTTTCCACACCCCGAGCTATGTTTTCCTAACTTCAAACAAGAAATCCTCTCTCGAGTTCATTCCTATTTAATATCAATCTGAGAGCTGATCAACACAATCAGAAGCATTTAATATAGGAAAACATAAACAAAATCAAAACACGACAAATAGATAACAGAAATGACGATCGAAATCAATATATACAAGGCTTCATTGCCCTAGAAGAAAATGTTCTTAGTTCATAACAAACATAGTATCAAAAGAATGTACAAAGGAAATGAAGAACAAAACGTAAAGAAATTGCGTAAGAAAAACCCAAGTCGGAACCCCCGTTGATGATTCCCGCGAAGAACCGTCGAAAACCGTAAAAAGTCGAAGTCAGAACGAAGAATGAAGGCTTGCTTCTATTTATAGTAAATTGCAAAGCTTCCTCAAGAAGCTTTGCTTTTGAAAATATCTGCCCTCGAAAATCGTGCCAGATCGCGATCCAATAAAGTCAGATCGCGATCTGGCTTCTCGAAAAAACGTGAACCGCCACCCAGATCGCGATCTGCCCCAAAATCACGATGCTACTGGAATTTGTCACCAGATCGCGATCCGACTTTCCTGGATCGCGATCTGGCTCTGAACTTGCTCGCTACTGGAATTTGCATCCTGATCGCGATCCGACTTTCCTGGATCGCGATCTGGGTCTTAATGACCACTTTCTCGGCTTCAAAAATCGGTTTCGCTTCCAAATGGCTTCGACTTGGCAATAAAAGCTAACAAAACCTAAAAAAGGAAATAAAACAAGAAACGCAATAATATATACAAATAAAGCCGAAACTCGGACGAACGAAGACCAAAACTCGAAGATTTGATAAGGAAAAATCGTGCAAAACGAACACTTATCAAGTGATAGGACTAGTTTGGATTTAGATGTCCACAAATATTATTTTTGGGGACATTTAGTAATTAGTCAAATTAATTGACCCAAAATCTAAATAATAAAATATTTGGCCCAAACCAAATATTTAATTAATTGACCCATGACCAATTAATTTTCCTACGTTTTTTGAACTCGTAAAAAGAACAGACACAACCTTCTGCTTCTTCTTCAACCATTGCAACCCTCCATGAATGGATCTCCACCACCTATAAATAAAGGCAGAATCTGGCCAATTCTGTACTGAATTTAATCGGCAATTACGAGGTAGTTCTTCATATTCTTCTTTCTCTTCGTCAAAGTTTCGTTCGTTGTTCAAGTTCGCCGTGGGTCGAATATTCGTGCAAATATTCGACAACTGATTGTTGTACCTTGGGAAACTACCGGAAAGATACTGTGCACCGTTGACAGCCCGGAAATATGGTCTTAAGGGAATTGCTTCGGCAAACCTCAATCGTTCTTTGTGGTTTTAACAATTCATCTTTTCGACAAACAAGGAAGTCTTTTCAACTCAGATTGTGCCCAAGGTTGCAAAACAACCATGAAGTTAAAAATCTTGTCCTCCTCCGACATATCCCTAATGTCAAGCATCAAGGAACTGAAGTCGTTCACGTACTCACGAACGGACCCCTTATGCTTCAATTGACGTAGGGATTCCCTTGCCAACCAACTCGTGTTGCAAGGCAGGAATTGTTCTTTCAACTCCTTCTTCAACGTTTCCTAGGTTTCAATTTTGTCCCGATTGGCACTAGCATCGTCGGAAAGACGTGCTCGCCACCACAACTTCGCATCACCCGACAAGTACATGCTTGTAATGGTCACCTTCTCTTGGTCGGACACATTTGCTGCCTGGAAATAGTTCTCCATGTCCCAAAGGAAGTTTTCTAACTCCTTTGCGCTACGTGCACCACCAAACGTAGCGGGTTCAGGCACCCGTACTTTGGACGACGCCGATCGGCCCTCAACAGCACTCGACGTCCCCTCACGAATCGCCCGCTTCACCACAGCCAAATCCGTCAAAAATGTCTCAAACTTGGCTTCAACCGCATCGCTTAGCAACCCGAGATCTTCAGCAGCACTTGCCATCCTAGTCCCCACAAATTCTGGTAGATCGGCTATAGATTTGGATAGCCGTTCGAACGCTTGTTGCCCATCAACAAGTTGCTGGAGAATAGGGGCTGCTCTCAGATCAACGGGCGACCCAACAAGAGTCTCAAGACGTTGCAATCTTGCTTCCAAATCGAGCAACGCTACTCGTGTAGGATTCATCATTGAGGAATAACCCGAATCTTCCATGTCGAAGAACACCGTTCAGAACCCGAGAACCGGGCTCTGATACCAACTCTTACAGGGGTTAATTTATAATCGAAATTTTCCCACCGTACGGCCTGATTTACGCACTAAATCAGTCAGCCCACTTAACAATTCTTCACACAAACGTATGGCACCATCATTGTATCAAATAAACAGCAACAATCACAAGTATGCAGTGGAAATCGAACAACACAAGCAATTTACGAGCAATGCTCAAACTTTATTGATTCACTCACGAACAATACAAGGAAAGCCCTTGGTGCACACAAAGAATCCTCACAACATATGCTAACAATTGCAATTTGAGTCCCTCTATCTGAATGGGTCGGATTTGTGCACCCTAGGGCCTATAAATACAAGGTACAATGCAGTTTACACCCTAAACTGCCAAGGGACACATGGCGGCACGCAGGCCAGCCACTTGGCTCACTAATACAACATAAATGGACGGTTTTCCAAGTCATTGCTGATGCCAACCGCTCCGCAACTGCCTTCCGTAACATCCCCAAGTCAATTAGCTGCCCGGCTTGCTCAATCGGCGCGCGCGCGCGCCCAAGGATTCTGCCCGCACGCGTGCTATTCAGCTCGCTTGCCTTGCCCACACTTGCCATGCCTTTCTCGGCCAAGCACCTCAATGCTTGCCAATCACTGGAAACCCTTGCCTTGTAATTCTCGGCCAAGCACCTCAATACTTGCCCAACTCTCGGCCACCGTTTGGCCCATGTGTAGCTTGCCTTGTGACAACATCACCACTTCAACTATAACTCGGCCACACTCGAGTTATAGTCGATGTCTCCGTCTAAGGGGGTAACACCACCTCTTCAACACTATCACCAATTATGTCCATTCCACCTCATCAGCTGTTTTTTTTTTAACCTTTTTTTTGTTTTTAACCTTTGTTTCTCTATCAGTTACATTAATCAACTATAAAATATAAGCATAGTCGATTAAGAATCTGACTACTAAAAATAACAAATCACAATTGCAAAAAAATGCAAAATCAACTATATTTTACAAAAAAAATATACAAACATTATAATTGATTTATACAATTGGAATCAATAAACAATAAATCGACTATGCTTTGTAACTTTTTTTTTCTCTATCAGGTATATTAATCGACTATGAGATATAAGCATAGTCGATTAAGAATCTGACTAATAAAAATAACAAATCACAGTTGCAAAAATGTGCACAATCAACCATATTTTACAAAAACAAAAATATACAAACATTATAATTGATTTATACAATTGGAATCAATAAACAAAAAAACGAAAAAAGAAAAGAATTAAAAATTAGAGTCGATTAACCTTAATCGACTACTGAACATAGTCGATTAAGCCTTAATCGACTATTGAACACGTAAGTAGTCGATTAAGGGTCCGGCCTGCGCGAATTTCTCTATATGCGTTGTCCTCCACCCGATCTACCAAAAAAACCCTAGATCTGCCTCCCCGGCACCATCGCAACACCATAGCATCCCATAATCCTTGCAACTTCATCCCATTCCATCCCACCCACTTCGACTTCATCCCACCCACAATCTTTGAACCCAAACAAATCATTTTTCCTTCTCCAACTAGATTTAAATTAAAATCAAAAACAAAATATAGATATAGATTGAAACCAACTAGGTTAGAGAAACAAATTTAGAGCTACTGAAAAGACATGGTTTTTCAGTGTCCATGACTTCAGACATGGTCTTCACTCTCCGCCGCTGCTGGCATCGTCTCCGCCTCCGCCGCCACTGCCATCGTCTCTGCCTCCGTCGCCGCTGCCATCGTCTTCACGTTTCCGTCGCCGATTAGTTGTGACATGGTTCTCCCCCCGCCGATGGTGTTTCTGTGAGTGAAGAGAATGGAAGAGAGAATGAAGAACGATGAAAATTAGGGGTGGGGTATGTATGGGCTTTATAATGGTAGTTTGGGAATTATTATAACTTCATCTTGCTGGAAATATACCTAAGGGGGTTTTCTCTAATTATTATTGGGAGGAGGGGTTCTCTCAACCACATTTCCTAGATGGTGGATTCTTGCTAATTTTCCCTTTTTTTATGGGTTAAGGGCACTTTGCCCCCCAAACTATCGTGCATTTTGCACATTACCCCTTGGACAATTTTGTTTTACAAACTTTTACCTGAACTCGTAAAATTGTTGCAGGTTGCCTTAAATTTGCTATTTTCGTTCATTCTTGCCGGAATCGTCTGCACGTGCATAGCATGTGAGTTTTTGGAGGGTATAAATGTCTATTCACTTTAAATTTAACCATACCCCTACGTTTCTTCTCTCTAGAATCTAGTAGCGAGTTTTGATGGTGAACTAACTGAAGTGTCAGCCATTGAAAGAATTTGAATGTATCTTTTGGGAGAATTATCTCCTTGTGACCTCGATAATGGATGCGCCACTACTACCAACAGCTTCGCTTCATAGGTTTCCTATTTTGAATCCGCAGAACTAAGAAATCATTGGCTCTCGATTTCAGATTATTTCATTAATTTTAAGCAAAATTCAGTTATTGAAGTGCCGGCGCCGACGTCGAAGAGATGTTTTAGTGGATCAATTTTAGTGAGACGAACTCAATGGTGGAAGAGGAGCAGCGCTACTACAGAGGGATGAGGCGGCGGCCGTGGGGCAAATATACGTAGTGGAGAGATCCGCTGGAAATTCATGGGAAGGTGTGTGAGCGACGGGCCGCCGCTAGCTCGCAAGGCAGGAAGTGGCGGAGAAGTGTGAAATGACGGAGGAAAAAAATAAGAGGAAGGGAGAAATAGAAGTACAGGGGGTAGGGTAACATTTCAAGTGAATGGACTTTTGTACCCTCAAAAAACTCACATGCTACGCGCGTGCAGACATTCCCGCAAAAAAATGAACGGAAATAGCAAATTTAAGGCACCGTGCAACAATTTGACAAATTCAGATAAAAGTTTGTAAAACAATATTGTTCAGGGGGTAACGTGCAAAACGCCCGATAGTTTGGGGGGCAAAGTGCTATTAACCCTTTTTTTTATTGACTACTTTTGAAGTAGCTTCTTTTTGGTAACTTTTAAACAAAATCGACCTTCTTCATTTAAAATATATTTTTTTTAATATTTAAGTATTTTAAATTTATATATTTATGAAAAGATTTGTTCGACCCTACACCCGGTGAAAAACACCGGGTGGGTCTTCTGCTGCCACGTGTCTTTTCTTTGTATTTTATAATAGATTCCCCGCTAGGGTTTACCTTTAAGGGTTTTAGAAAAATAAAAAAAAGAGCACGGGGCAGCAGAAGCCCCACCCGATATTTTTCACCGGGTGTAGGGTCGAAGGAACCTTATGAAAAGGGTTTTAAAAAACTAAAACCCATCAAAAAATTAATAAAATAACTAACTAGATATGTGCAACTGCAAGCTAATTAAAAGTAGTTGAAAGACATATGCATTGATTCTCGCAAATGACCGAAATGAACAAACATTATTCAAAATAAATTATTCATATAGATAATAGCAAGACTTTTAGTCTACTATGCGAACAATCTCCCACTTAGACACTCTCCCACTTAGACTCACGTTCATTGATTGATTGGAATTGATGATAAGCCTGAAAGCCACATAACCAATCATAATCTCGCATTGGCCAATCCATATCAGACTCTCTCAATCGAATTCTCTTAACTGTATTTTTGTCTAAACGATAGGAAAACATTCCTCTATGTTTCCAGAACAACACCAACTCGTTCTTTTGGATGCAGATAACTCTTACACCACTGAAGAAATCCGCAGACATAATGTTATCTCCCGATGGATACTTGTTGAGGTCCCAATTAAGATCAACAACATACTTTCTAATCCAAGACCAGTTTGTATAATCCTCAAGAATCCAGATTTCCATGGATTGATCTTCATGACCCACATAGCAAAAACACAATTGGTTGTCTTTCACCGAAAAATGTTGCAAATGGCAGCCTCCTTTGTCAACGACGACAGGACATGACTTGGTCGAGAAATCTTCAGTTACCATGTCAAACACCATGATTTCACCGACGATACCGATGTACCAATGAAGCGCATCATTCGCAATAGTTGGACGGTCATCAATCCTTGTTTCAAAGTTCATCGACCTTTGCCGAATATCCGGTCGGTAAGAAAAATACAGCTTCTTAGTTCTTCTCCATCTCTTTTCTTCAAATAGGTAAAGATGATACTCAAACTGATTGTTGTTAGATTGTCTAACGCTAATAATTCTACATTCTTTCGCCGTGGGATGGAAGAAAAACCCGCACAAAGTACCTCCCCCAGAAGGACCATTGATTATAGTGACTCCTCTATTTTTTGAAATAGGATTCAAAACAACATGTTTATTCGAAGAGTTGTCCAGATCGTAGAGATCCATACCCGTTCTTGATAGCAAGATTAATCCGTTGCAAGAACCAACAACATAACCAAACTTTATTGACTCGAGGGCCCTCGACCGACACTCTTTTTCAGAATTCCCATCGATAATGGAAACCCTCAGATGTTCGTGACAATAATAGCGAATAATTAGTGGTCTCGATTCACAACCAAACCATGAATTCAACATCTTCCACATCTTAGAAATCATATCTCGCTCCTGTGATTTTTATTGAATAACAGTTAGAAATATATAAAGGTTGTCTTTCACTTGTGGCAGGTTCCAAAAATAGGGCTAGCTTCTTTATGATATATGCCAAATCGAATATATATATATATATATATATATATATATATATATATATATATATATATATATATATATATATATATATATATATACAGAAACTATTCTTGGAAAATTAATGAATAATTTTCACTGTGTTATCTAGTTCAGGTAAGAATAATTTACTACTTTGCACAGAATATATATATATATATTCATACCTGAGCGGCGACGAAAATCGCCAAATTGAGAATGAGCTTGGTGAGAAATTGATTGGTTTGAAAACGAGTTTAATAGTTTATATATATATATATATATATATATATATATATGAGAAACATAATTTCACCTTAATTAGGAGTCATAACTTAGAATAAAAAAACTAAACAGAAAGAAAAGTGGGTGGCCGAATTTTGGGGTTCGGTGGTGGTTAGGTGGGGGATCCACAACCCTAATTTGGAATTTGGATTCCTTCTTTCGTACTTCAATTTTATGAGCAAATTCTACTTTCCCCCTTGTAATTTGGCTCGATATCACTTTACCGTCTTCTACTCTCGATTGCATCAATTTGTCCCCTTGTACTTGTAAAATTGTCTCAATGTGGTCATCGCCGTTAATTTTGAGACCTTTGACTTTAACATCGTTTGATCTAAGTCTAAATTACAAAAAACCACCCCTTCCAGTTTAAATAATTATTAAAAAAATATTAAAAAAATTGGTTGTCGTCGTGGACTATTTTTCTCGTTGTCTTGATTTTCTTATTAACTTTTTTTATTTTTTGGTTTTCTTTTTGTTTTTTTTTTTTTTTGTTTTTTTTATTTTTTAATAATTATTTAAATTGACAGGTGTGGTTTTTTTGTAATTTTCAGACTTAGATCAAACGGTGTTAAAGGTCAAAGGTCTGAAAACTAACGGTGAGGGCCACATTGAGACAATGTTACAATTACAAGGGGGGCAAATCGATGCAATCGAGAGTAGAATGGGATAAAGTGATATCGAGCCAAAGTACAAGGTGGGAAAGTGGAATTTACCTTAAATTTTTAATTGCTTGATATGTAACTGAGTTAACTATTTTAGGTTGATTTATAATTATTAGAGGCATTAGGATATAGGTCAGCAAAACTTATTAGAACTAAATGATAAGTCTAACTAAACATGTGCTACACATTCTTTATAAATTAATTAAAAAAATGCACCTAACTCACAAATTCGAAATATGCATTAAGTAAAATTCAAATTGCATTTATCATCTTTTTTAGTGTACAATATTTTCATTTTTCCATCTAATATTTTATTTTTATTTTTACAGAATACACGTTTTTCTTTCTTTTTGTTTTATCTTTCTTCATTTTATCATTTTATACACTAATATAAAACAAAAAAAAATCCTATTTTTCTATATACTATGGAAAATTAAAAAAAAAAACACGCTTTTCATTTTTTTTATCCAATTTACATATTTTTATATATATTTTGTTTATTTTATTTGTTGTTAATACTGTAGTATACTATGGTATACTACAGTGTACTATGAAATACTATGGTGTACTATGGTCTATTACGATATACTATGATAAATATGATTTACTACGGCGTAGTATTCCAAACCCTAGCATCAAAATAAATTCTCAGCCATCGCCAAACGCCCTAGCAGCCAATAATTTGCAGCCGCCGCCGACTCCTATCCACCAAACCCTAGCCGTCAACCAAAATCCTTGCGCCATAAAAAACCCTAGGTTGATGCAATCGCCTCCACCATCGATCTAACCTCACACCACCATCTCCAATGGCCATCTCAACCATAACCATCACCTGTATAACCACGACCACCACCACCATCGCCATAGACATCGCCACCTTCTTTCTCCCTTCTACATCCGCCCCCTCCACCGCATCGCCACCCAGGTCTCCTATAACCTCGAAATCTTTAGATCTCCACATCGCCCCCTTCAGCCTCCTCTACTGCTTCGCGGCAGATCTGGAATGGGTCCTCAGAATCTTTAGATCTTGGCGGCGTTGGCATCCTCAGTTAGCCCCCCATCGATTTGCAAGGGAGTTAGAGAATGGGATGGGTTGGATGACAAAAATATGAGAGAATGGGAGAGAGGTGGAACGGTTGAAAAGAAGAGAGAAAAAGTAGGGGTGGGGAAACTCGAAAAACAAAGAGCGTGGAAACAGAGAATGAGAGGATTGAGAGATAAACCTAATCTTTTATTATTTATGATGATGCTAGAGTTAGATCACCTTACAGAGTTGAAGTAGGATGAGCTGGAAGAGCAGAGTGGATCATTGGCTCACGAGCTTGATGACCTTGAGATACCTGCGATCATAGAACACGTGAACCAAGCCGGGGGTTGATCCGGCGGAAACCCTCCAACGCTGAAATCAGATGTGCGGATAGTAGAAATAGTCCAGAGAATACATGTTATACTATTGCTCAGATAATATGATGTACCTTAAGGTATGAGTTCAAACATTTATTTATACCTCATTGATTGGGCTGAAGTTTAATTAATTGAGATTGTGGGGGAAAACCTTATTTGAAGTTGATTGGGCCTCGGTAATAGTAGTCTTCAATATTGGGTTCGTGGCCCAGTAGGTAAAGAAATTGTAGGCCTATTGAGTTGGCCCAATTAGGCATAGCAATTTATATTAAGGATAATTTCGGGTTAAACAAAAATAAAAGGATATGGGTCAAATTTTATTTTCAACTAAGAATTTAGTTAAATATTTTAGGGTGTATTAGATATAACCCCCTTAAACATTCAAATAATAGGGGTAGACCCAAATTTAAATTTGCCATTTTGATAAAAGCCCAAGCTTTTCGTAATTACATAATTACCCTCAATCAAATCCCACAAATCCCGTTACTTTACCTTTTTTAAATTAATAGACTATCTCATATCTTTTAATAGACTATCCCATGTATCTAATTCGACTATGGGTTTAATTAATTGACTATTGGAAAAATAATAATATATATGAAAACTGAATAATATGTTTGTTTGAAATACTAATCAATGAGGGTAATTTTCCTTATTATATGAAAACGATTAGGGTAAATAATAATATATATGCAAAAAATAATAATATATATGGAAACTGAATAATATGTTTGTTATACTAATCAATTAGGGTAATTTTCCTTATATCATGTAATAGACTATCTTATTGATCTAATTCGACTATAGATCTCGTTAATAGACTATGGATCCCGTATTATTCAACCACATAGTATATTAATAATTTCAATATAGTACATTAATCTGCTATGATAGTATATTACGGTTAAAGTATTGATATGAAATTGTGTTACAAACAATATACCACTGAAATGACAAGAACATTGAAAACAACACCAACGTAAAGTATTCCACATAACCAATAAAATAGTACATTAATAATCTCATAATTTCAATCTAGGGTTTTGATAAAATACATAAAACACATCATAACACAATCAAACCAATATGTCGAGTTAAAAAACTCTAGTACATTAATAATCTCATAATAGTATAATAAAATGATAATGGTAGTATCATACGGTATTCGTAATATTATACTACTGTATTACAACGGTTTAACACTTAACCGAAGTTACCGAGCCATTACATCGTAAACACATCTTTATAGCAACCAACCCACCAAACCTCAACAAAATCCGTACGAAATTCGCCATCGAAAAAACCTAAAATCATGAAACAAAATTAAAAATGCAGAATACTAAAAAATAATTAAATAGACTGCAAATACATTTGAATGATAATACATTAATATCATCAAAAATAAACTTAAAATGCAAAATTCATACGCTAAATTAAAAAAGACTACGAACTATATTTTAATGTACTACCCAACACACTTAAATCGGCTGTTATAAACAAATAAACCAACTATCGATCGGGATAAAAACATGAACTCGACCAAAGCGGACAATTATTCCGATTATTGCATAAACCAACTACGAAGCTCATATAAAACAACTCTGGTCCGATCTGCGTGAACCATCCTCTTCTAACTCTGTCAATCCTCTTCCAAACAAACATCATCGGCAAAAAAAAACGATATATACATGACGGAATAATTTTGTTAAAAAACATTCTACTTAATAGAATCAAGTATCAACACAACTCTTAAAAATTTCTAACCACCGTACACGACAATCATGGACATTGAGCAAAAAATAAAAACGAATAACGCATTCATACCCGCTTAACAACGTCCAACAACAAACGCTCAAAAATCGATCCTATTTCCACGACGGCGCAGAAATCTTCAATGACGATAAAACCCGCTGGAACGATGAAGAGAATCTTCAAAAAATATTGTACACGATTTGATATAACGGCCAATGATCTCACGTAAATTTATTCCGTGATTTTAGACAACGTATCAGCAAATCTCAAATCACGTATTAAAGGAAATAAATGCGTTTAATAATAAAACAGGGGTATTCAAGGGAAATTATATAATATATTTTGCCAAGTTGGCAAAATTGGGTGTATCTCAAAAAGGAGAAAAAAAATTGGATCTACCTCATTAGAAAATATGAACAAGGGGATTTTCCCTAATAAACCCAATATTTTATTTGTGGTTGTCATCCACTTCAAATTAAGTTCGTATTGAGAGCTCCTAGCATAATACCCCTAAATTGAAATAAGAATAGATAACAGCTTATCCAACCAAATCCCAAATTAAGTATTAATTAAAATACTTAGTCATATGTCCTTTACATCTTATCTTCGTATATAAAAGAAAGGTTTTGCCCCGAAACCCTAATTCAATTTTTGAGAAATATTTGCAACCCTAGGATTATTTTCGGTAAATCGAAAATAATCATTATACTTTTTAAAGCCACGGTTATTTTGTGTTTTTTGTTTTCTTATTTTCTGTTCATTTATTCCACACTTTGTCTCATTTTTTTCTCCACTTTTAAACACACAAATACATATTATATTAAATTATATATAAATTATTAAAATATAAAAAGTTACTTAGGGTCCATTGGTTAAGTTTATAAGCTCCTAAAAACATCTTATAAGATGTTTAAGAGCTTATAAGCTGTTAAAAGATGTTTGGTAAAAACAATTACAAAATATCTTTTTCTTTTCCAAAATAAGCTGTTAGAAAACTTATAAGATGTTTTTAAAATAATACCTACGCCCAAGGGCGAGTCCACCCAAAGGGCTCTGGTGGACTCAATCCCCACCACATTCAAAACTTTTTAATTTATTTATATATATATAATTTTTATTTTATTTTTCAGCAATACCAAATTACATTATTTAATAAACTTACTTTTACTCCACTTAAGCCCATTTATTCAAAGGCGCCTCATGTATCAAAGCTCCCTTCACGTCTGACTTGTCCTCATCTTTTATTTGCCAACTTCGTTCTCGTTCTTTGAAAAAGAAAAAAAACGTGTTCTCTCGCATAGTCGCACTAATGGCGGTTAAATTGCCACTCACCGGCAATCAAAAGCACACCGACGATCAATTAACGTTTGGCGTCTTCTTTCTCATCTTAATTTTCATAATGAATATTAATTAGATGTCCATTGTGTAAATTTCGTAATCCACTTGATATTCATGTTTCTTAGATTTTTATACCAATTGAGCTTTCGCAACTCGCTTTGGTATTATCTTCAGAAAATGGAAAAAAAATTCACATCAAATGTTCATCTTAAATTTCTTTGATAGCAATTTTTTTTCTTTATTATATTACGTGAATACTAATAACATATATGTTTACAATTTTCACGAAAAGTGTCCATGTATGAGGTCTTCATCATTGAAGATATTATTGCAGCGGCAGCGGCAGGATTGTTGGGATCACCGACGGAGACCACACGATTAAGTATTTCCTCATTTGAGGGCTCACAACGAGGCTAAGTTGGCTAATTTCGAGTGAAGACTGAGATGTGGTTGAGCGCTTCAAAGGGGTGGAAGTAGAGAGAGAGAGGGGCACCGCCGGCTGAAATGAATAAGCAAGAATAAGAGCGTGGAAGTAGAGAGAGAGGCACCGTCGGCAGAAATGAATAAGCAAGAATAAGAGCGTAGAAGTAGAGAGAGAGGCATCGCCCACAAATGAAAAATAAAGATTGGTGGAGAGAGAACAAGAGAAGTGGTTGTTGACTGGGCCAAATTTTATATGCAAATTATGAGGGCGAATAAGTATATGTAAATTAAAACTAACGGTGTTAGTTTTGTTACCGTTGACCGTAAATAACAGGGGTCGTTTTGGTATATTTTGTAGTTCAATGGGGTGTTTGTGACAACCACGTAGGGGTGCAAACTGTACTTTCCCCTATAAATATTAAAAAGAAGAAAACAAAACTAGGTACAATAAGAAAGGGTAATTCGGTTATTTTAAAATAATTGAGTTGATGTTAAGGAAACCAAACACTATAAAATAACCGAAAGATTAAAAAATTCAAAATTTGTTAACAAACATCTTATAAAATAATAGTCCTAATATTTTATATGGAGTCCTAGAATTTCATCGAGCTATAACATGGTTTTATTTAAGGGTTAATGGCAAAGAGGCCCAGGGCAAGGACACTTAATTAAAAAAGGGACATCCAACTTTTTTGTCTTTTAAATATTTCCAGCTCATTCAAACTTATTTGCAAATAAGGAAAACCTTTTTATATATACGAAAATTACCTTCAATTTCTTGGAACCCAATTCAACTTCAATTTCATGATTTAACCACAATTTAGCCCAATTTCACCAATTAACCAATTTCGACCATAATTTCAATTTTGACCCAAATTTTGACATGTCACCAACGGAAACAGCTAGTCAGCCGCCGTTGACTTTTTTTTTTTTTTGAAAACTTTTTTTTTTCCGGCAGGTCAACCGCCGTTGACTGTCGAGTCTCCGGCGTTGATTTTTTTTCATTTTTAATTTTATTTTTTATTAAAAAAAATATTTCAATTAATATTACTGTCTTGGCTGTTAAATTACTGTCTCCAGCAGTTATTTAACTTCGGAGACAGTATTTTAAATGTTAATTAACTTTTTTTTTCTTAAAAAAAATATTTTAATTAATATTACCGTCTTGGCTGCTAAATTACTGTCTCTAACAGTAATTTAACTAACGGAGACAGTAATTTAACAGCCAAGAAAGTAATATTAATAAAAATATTTTTTTTCTATAAAAATTAAAAAAAAATTAAAAAGAGAAAGTCAACGCCGGAGACTGGCGGTCAACGGCGGTTAACTGTCTGAAAAAAAAATTCAGAAAAAAAAATTCAAAAAAAAAATTCAAAAAAAAAAATCAATGTCGGAGAACCGCCCGGTCAACGCCGGAATCTGGCGGGAAAAAAAAATTATTTTCTAAAAAAGAAATATTTTTTCAAAAAATTATTAAAATGAGGGTTAATGTAATATGTTTGTTTAAATCCGGGGTCAATGTATAATATTGAGGAAGTTAGAGTATAATGGATGGAATTGATAAAAAAAAATATATTATGGGGGATATTTTACACTAAAGACATGGGGATGAGTTTATTTGAAAAACTGTTTTTTTTTTTTTTTCTGTGGAGCAATATGCATCTAAGTCCCCTGTCATGTCCCTCTTTACCATTTGCCATTTATTTAATTGGTTTTCTTCACCATGGGGCTTTTCTCTCCAGATCAGTTGCATGGGTAAGATTTTCATGTCTCATAAACTAAAAATATATATCAAAATTTATTTAAAATTGAAATACAATTAAAACTATAGTAATACATTCCTGATTTTCTGGGATATTCTATAGCATGATACGAATGTTAAATTTGAACGAAAAACTATTTGGAATCCGTGGGAGCG
Source organism: Erythranthe guttata (assembly GCF_000504015.1). The sequence continues at coordinate 391,953 of NW_012192981.1, forward strand.
CCTATAATAAGAAGGTGAGTAAACCTCAAAGGTAAGAAACCAATCACATCTCTTTTCGTATCTCGTCTATAATATATTTATCGCCTTCTTAAACCTTATATAACCTTTTGACGGAAATTGACTTGGCCGTGAGAGTGCTAACTCAGCATAAATTCGGACGATTTCCACATCAACATAATTCTCTCATAAACAATACAAAATCTCCATCCCACACCCATCTAAAATTAGAGTAGCAAAACTGCACTCGATCAACATTTTGGCCATCTGCATTTATCATTTAGCCTCTGCACTCGATCAACATTTTGATCACAATAATGAAAGATGGTTCGATCTAGTGCTATTGAAGTAATATATCTTAAGGTTTATCTCAAATGACCTCTTTAATATATGTAAGATTGAAAAACATAACAATTACAAGTTTTCGAAATGAAAAGAGAAATTTATTTTGGAAGGCTTAACAAATATATCTCTAGCTTTTTGATGCAAGCATTGGATTATTATCATTGTTTTCCACCAACATTTCAAGCTCCTTCGTGAACACTTCCATTGCGTTTTCGGATAAACAAATGGAAACAACTATTCCATTCTCACCCTTGTCATTTTTGCATGGCAAGTAAAGACTCAATAGCTCAGGAACGAAACCAATGTTTCCTTTGGCCACGCCTCCATAAACGGCCTTTCCCCACCCGAAATCCACATCCTCGAAGCCCAAATGCCTTGCATCAGATACTGCATAACCCCCAACAAACGAAAAACGGGACAGACGTTTGATCATCATTGGATCCGCCATTGCATCGAGTTTCGCCTTCCTCAAGAGCTCCACTGCATAGTGATACGGGTTTTTCGATAAGCTCTCACTTGTGGTTATGGCTGTGGGGTGAATGCAACAATTACCGTAGTACCCATCGGGGATTGGTGGATTGAACCGTCTTCGGGAATCCATGGCCCATAGGATCCCAACCTCTTCATCAGGGTGCGGAGAGAGGGCGATTGTACGACACCGCCAGAGGCATGCTGTCAGGATTTCAAACGTGGTGGTACAATGGCGGAGGTGCGGCGGGAGATGGCTGCGGAGGGCGGAGATCTGGTCGGTGCCGAACGAGAAGGAACGGCGCACCACTTCGTTGAGCGTGGTGAGGGTTTTTAGGATGTCCGGTATGTCTTTGTGCTCGTGGTGCGTGCATGACGTGTTGAGGAGGTGTCTTTCCCAAACTGGGGGAGTCGAAGGGACTCCGGCGCCGCGGGCGAGTTCCCCGACGGCGGATACGAACTGGGCAATCCCTGCGCCATCGCTCATTGTGTGGTTGAAGCGGAGGGAGAAGATGAACCCGCCGCATTTCAGGCGCGTGACCTGCACGTGCTTAGGTTTTTAAGATTGAAAAATATTGGCAATTCGAGAAAAGAATTCAAAAAGGATTGCCTCATATGTTCAAGTAATAAGATGGCAATATGAATGTATGATTTATCTCTTTGGCTATTACCAATAATCCCATCTTAGTCCAACCAAGAAACTATTTTACAAAAATAGATCAGGTCTAAAATACCTCTCAATTTTAATATAGTTCAATTTCATACATTTAACTCCAGTTTCATTAATTATTCAATTTTGATCCCTAACTCAATTTTGGGTCCAATTTAAGTGTCGCAGTCGTTGACCGCTGATCAGCCAATCGTTGACCGGTGGTCAACGCTGATCTCCGACGACGTTGACCTTTTTTTTTAGGGTTAATGAGACAAAACCCCCTCATTAAGAAAAATATTAGAACTAACCACCCCTCATTATTTTTAATAAGTCAAACCCCCTCCATTAGTGTCATACCAATACTACCCTCACATTTTGTATTAGAAATCAGCCCCCCCACCATCTCTACCTAAACTACGGGATTCATATCAAATATTCATGGGAAAAAAATCTCTCCCCCCTAAATCACGGCAATATGTAGAATATCATCCCAATAATTCGCTAAAATCTACCCATGATCTATGGCCTTCGGTGGAACCCTAGTTTTCTTCATTTGTTGGAAAAAAGTTCACAAACGTGTGAATCGAGGAGAAGCAGACACAAAAACATGGTGAAATCAAAAAAATCGAATAAAGGTAGGCTGCTATGAAATCCGTTTTTCCTACAACATATAATTAGATTTCTCTGTTTTATGTCATAATACGACATATTTCCATTTTTTTTTTTCAATTTCAGCGACTATGAAGACTGCAAAAATGGTTGATTATTCAAAAATGGAGTTTGTAAACAAGCTTGTTTTTTAGATCTACATATCTATGGTCGCACTATTTGTTGACTCATAAATATTTGTTTCGTATGAAATTTGTTTTATCAGAGTCCACAACAAAGAAGAGATCATTGTTGTCGAAAAACTTAAAAAATTACGGTCATACACTCAGAGTTAACTATAAAATCGGATAGTTCACTATATTTTTTCCAGAGTCAACTATAAAAATTAGATAGTTAATTATAATTTTTACGATGTCAACTATAAAAAAATGGTAGTTAACTATATTGTTGCCAGAGTCAACTATAAAATCGGATAGTTCACTATATTTTTTCCAGAGTCAACTATAAAAATTAGATAGTTAACTATAATTTTTACGATGTCAACTATAAAAAATTGGTAGTTAACTATATTGTTGCCAGAGTTCTACAAAAATTGGATAGTCAACTACAATTGTTCCGATGTCAACTATAAAAAATTGGTAATCAACTATAGTTTTCCATTAATTCACTATATTATATTTCAATTTAAGATACTATGGTGTTATAAAATGAGATGAGATGTAGAAGAAAAGATAAAGTATTGAGAAGATATAGAGAAACTAAAGAGAAAAAATGAAACAGACGAGAATAGAGGAAATGAGGGAAGAGAAAGGAGAGAGAGAGAAGAGAGAGAGAGAGGAGAGAGAAGAGAGGAAATTGTGGAAGAGAGAGAATAGAGAGAAGATAGGAGAGAGGAGAGAAAAGAGAGGAAATTGTGGAAGAGAGAGAAGAGAGAGAATAGAGGAGAGAGGAGAGAGAAGAGAGGAAATTGTGGAAGAGAGAGAAGAGAGGAGAGAGGAGAGAGAAGAAAAATAATAAATGACAACACGTCAAAAAGGACGGTTGAGAAGAGAGGGGGGGAGAGAGAGAAAGAGTGGGGGAAGAAAGGACAAAATTGGAATAATAAACACGTGAGGGGGGTCTCACAATTCCTAATGTTAATTTTAGATTTCTTTACAAATGGTAAATATTAAAATGGGCCTGGACTCTATTATTTTGTGTATTGAGGGGGTTATCCCTCATTTTCCCTTTTTTTTATAATCAATTTTTTTTTTTCAAAACCTTTTTTCCCTAGTAATCCAATAACAATATTGTGGTTGACAATACTATAACTAATTACTATTTAACACAGTAATAATATTGTTATATTACTATCTAACACAATAATATTAAACAACAAAATCACTATGTTAAATAATAAATTATTGTGTAATACAGTAATATATTGTTGTTTTTTTTTTATTTTTGGTCGAAACAATAATATTAAACAACAAAATCACTATGTTAAATAATAAATTATTGTGTAATACAGTAATATATTGTTGTTTTTTTTATCTTTGGTCGAAGGAACGTGAACCACAACATAAACAACCATATATATATATATATATATATATATATATATATATATATATATATATATATATATATATATTACAAATACATACTTGTATCAGCAGTATCGGAGCATTGATGATTCCACCGGAACCAGGCGCGTCATAAAGCAGCTCCTCAAAGCATGGCACCGGGGGCTGAAGTTCGTCACCAAACTGCTCCAACGCCACATCAGCATCCGCCTCAATGAACATCACCCCCTCGCCGTTGCACTCCACCGCCAGCTTCCTGGCGGCGTGTTCCCTTAGCCGCCCGGCAAACGGGTAGTAGGAAACCAATGCCTTAGCGATAGCTTTACGGATAACCTCAACGGGGTCCGATTTGACGGAGGGATTTTTGCGGTAGAATTGTATGACTGGAACTTGGAAACGAAGGCCTTCATGATTATCGAAATCGGAGAGAGGTTTGAATTCATGTGGTGTGGGCTTTGCTGGAGGGATTAGCTCTGGGTTTTGCCTCGTTACTTTGAAAGTTAAAGCTCTAGTTAGTGTATTGCTCGGTTGATATATGCGTGTAGAAAATCTAGCTGATAAAGTGCGTTTGTAGAACAATGTATATTTGGTAGCCATTGCGGAAGTTGTCTTGAATAAGTGTGATTCTTCGATGACGAAATAAACGAACGGTATTTATAGAATTTGTAGTGATGGGATAGATGACGATGGTTTATTCTATGTTATATTCGGTGAAGGACTTGCCATCTAGTTGTTAATGCAAACTGAATTAATGCAATTCAAGTTGTAATGCAAAAGTTGTGAGTGAAATAAAACACATAGTAAAAAATACATAATTTTAGTGTTAGTTCAAGAGTAAGTTAATCGAACGTAAAATTTAAATAGTAACAAAACAAAATTAAATCAACATTAAGGAGTGATTGGGGGTAGTTGAAGAAACATTATTTTCTGAAGTGCATGTGAGGTTTTGATACTGGATAAAATGGAGGAGAAAATTATTTTCGGTCTAAAATATCTATTTTTCATCTGTCGAGTGAACTTTTAGTAGAACGCGAAAACATAAAATCTCTAATATGAAAAGAAATTAGACTTAAAAGGATGTACAACAAATTGACCATTAATACTATTGATATTTTATACGTCCAAGTTTACCCTCCAAAAAAGATAACCTACGTCCTAGGCATCGATTCCTTTCTTATTCACCATCTAAGATTAATTTAATTTAGTGTACGTAGGGGCTACTTATCAAAAAAAAAGTGTACGTAGGGGCGGCTTTTTTTATCAACTTGGCCTAACAAAAATTAACTCAAGTATTAATGCATGTCCCATACATACTATTTAGCTATTTCCTAACCTATTAATAGCATTTCTTCTTTCTTATTGAAAAAAAATAATAATAAAAAATAAAAAATAAAAAATAAAAATTAGCATTTCTTCTTATAAATAAATACAGGGAATTAGTAAGATATCTTATTTGAAAATAGGGGATGTTTGATAGAACCCTTCAATACTTCTAAAGGTCCAAACTATTTTGCACCATTTGAGAAAAACTTATTCCAAATTTCAGCCACATACACATCTTCATGACCCATCAGTCCACTATCATATGACTGGGTCTTTCTCTCTCTTTTTGGTTTTTGATATTATTATTATTATTATTATTATTATTATTATTATTATTATTATTATTATTATTATTATTATTATTATTATTATTATTATTATTATTATTATTATTATTATTATTATTATTATTATTATTATTATTATTATTATTATTATTATTATTATTATTATTATTATTATTATTTTAAAAAAATTAATTTTCTAATTTTTTTTTAAAGTTTTTTTTAAAAAAAAAATATTTTTTCTTCGTTTTTAAACTTTTTTTCGCTATCAAATATGTTAATCGACTATGAAGCATATTAAATCGACTATGATGAACTATAGTCGTTTAAGGAACCGACTACTAAAAATAACAAATCACAACTACAAAAATGCAAACTCAACTATATTTTACAAAAACAAACAATATACAAACATTATAATTGATTTATGCAATTGGGATCAATAAACAAAAAATAAAAAATAAAATAGAATCAATGAAGCATATTAATCGAGTATGATGTGAAACATAGTCGATTAAGAATTTGCTACTAAAAATAACAAATCAGAGCTGCGAAAAAATGCAAAATCAACTATATATTACAAAAACAAAAAATATACATACATTATAAATGCTTTACACAATTTGAATCAATAAAAAAAAATCCAAAAAAATAAAAAATATTGGAGTCGATGAACCTTAATCGACTACCAGAGCATAGTCGATTAGCTTAATCGACTATGAACATGTACATAGTCGATTAAGGTTTCAGCATGCGCGAAATTCTCTACACGCGCCGTCATCCTCCCAATCCACCAAAAAACCCTAAATTTGCCTCCCCATCGTCACCACACCGCCGCCACAACACACCATCACCACCTTACTTTGATATTATGACGGTTTTTCTATTACAGATAAATAAATAAAATCACAACTCGCACCACCAACCAAATCAGAACCACCACCCATCAAAATTCAGTTCCGGCGATAAATCGACAATTTTACCTCTATTCGCCTTTGATGTAGCAATCGTGGCATTCGAACTCAGAATCGCTATCAAAATCATCATCATCTTTGTGTCTTTTGTTACGATCTGCAACGACGACGACCCCGACGGCGACGACGACGGTAACAACGACAATGGCTTCAACAGAATTGGCGTCGTTGTTCTGGCGATGATGTTGGTGGTTGGTTCTTCATCTTCCGATCAAGAGAGAATAATCTAAAGAATTGAGCGAAAAAAGTATAATAGAGAGGGAAAAAAACAGAGAAGAGACTGGAGAAGAAGAGGAGGGAGAGAAGAGAAAATAAGATTAGGGTTTTGAAAGAGTATATAGTAGACAATTAATTGGGTAGTTTTGGAATTATGAAAATATCACTTGGGTGGAATATTAGTTAAGGGAGTTTTCTCTTATTATTTTTTAGGAGAGGGTGTTTCTTTAACTCATTTTCCTAGATAGGGGGGTTTTCTCTAATTTTCCCTTGGAAAAAATATGGCTAAATGACAAATAAGTCCATGACAAGAGCAGGTCAACCTTCTGGTCCCTGACGTTGATTTTTTTTTTCTTAAGGAAAAATATTTTCATTAATATTACTATTTTGGTCTGTAATAGTACTGTCTCGGAAATAGTAAAATTACTGTATTAATTAATTTTATCGTCCTGCCCTGCTGCAATTTTGTTGTTTTTTACCATAGTATTACTATCTCCGACTATGACCATACTGTCTTCGACCATAATATTATTATCTTCGACCATAATATTATTATCTCATGCAATAATATTAGAGAGGTGCTATTTCCACCCTCAAATTGTCTCATTTCACCACCAAATATGAAAAAAATAAAATAAAATAATATAAAATATCATAATTACCCTTACATCACTAATTATAATCCACTCCCATCACATTACTCATTTCATCTTCTCATTTATTTCGTTCTGTTTTTCCAAAACACCCCGTCACAAACATCTATATTTCCATTAGCAACAGTTAAATCAAAAACAAAAACATTATCAGTTTTCATTCCATTTGAAAACAATCGTAGTTCGATTCTGGATAACAAATTTAGGGCAATAGTTTTATAGAAAATCCAAAGTGCGAGAAACGAAGAACAAATATTACGAGAAAATGAGGAAACATAGGCTAACAAACCTCAAAATTCATCCTGTCTTCTTTTCTAATTTTTTTAATTTTAATTTTTTTTAACGCACGTGAGTAGTGAAATTGGAAAATTGTCACTTCCCTCCTTTCAATGTCTTATACATGTGAAATTTATGTTGATTATGTGAGTCGACTCATTGAATGTAAGAGTTTTTATGGTATATAGAGGAGAGGATTAGGGTTAACTTAAACATTATTTATCTTGACAGTATTGATTTTTTTTTTCCCTTTTTAATGTACAAATGTTTTCGTAGTGAATCTTCCGAAAGAAAATAAAAATAATGAACAAGATGAAACCGATGGTGGTGGATTAAATTGGTCGTGTAAATAAATTAGTAGTAAGGGCTTTTAGGACATTTATATGGCATTATTTTACATATTTAAAAATTTGATGGTGAAATGAGATTAGAGCATCTACAATGGGCCCTTGAAACACATTATTTGTGTCAGATTTTGGGCCATCTTTAAATTTTGAAGAGGAAGGGAGGGAAATTTTAGGCCTCTTTATGGCTCCCTAAATTTTGAAAAATTCCAACTAACTCCTCACAGATAGGAGTCACTTAACAAAGCATTGTGGGGTCATGTGATTTATTTAAATTTTCCTACGTTTTGTACTGTTACTTCGGTTCCTTTTGTTTTCTTTGTTTTTATAATTTATGAAACCATTTATAGCTATTATTTTGTAAATAAAAAAATGTATTACATCCATAAATTTCTTTTCTATTTTATTGTACTACAAAATAATTTTATGTTATTTGTGAATATTTATTTTATTAATTTATAATTAATTAAAATAGTTTCATTCAAAAATTAATATAAATTGATGATAGTTATATATTTTACCAAATAAATATAAAACAAAATTAAAAATATAATTTCATAATTATTATATATATAATGAATATTTTATTAGAATTTAATAGTTGGGGACATTTTACGGAGGAACAAAAATCAAGCCATTGGAGTAAATTGAAGTTTGGGGAGTGTTTAAGTGGGACCCATTGTTTAAAGAGGGATTTAAATGTGTAGGTGGCATGTGAGATCCACATTTTGGGGAGGGGTTTTAGGGATGAGCATTGTCTATGCTCTTATACTAGTATTCACCCGTGCGATGCACGGGCCGGCATATTTTCAACTGGAAATACATGTCTGTAAAACAAATTTACATAGATATCAATTATTACGCTCATTAATTTAAGTACAAAACGTTATCGACTAACAATATTAAAAATATGTTATCAGTAACATGTTCTTCATAGTTACAATGTAACAATAATATTAAATATTAGTATATCGACAAACATAAATCTTAAAGATAATAAGATTTGCGCTGAGCATCTTAGGGACATGACTGAAAATAACATCGCATGGGGGAAAACATATAGGAAAGATAGACCTGCCAAAGAGTAAGGTGTTAAAAGATAAATAAAAACCAAGACATGTTACATGAAGAACTCATAAATATAAAACTATATTCAACCTGCAAATTCGATGAAATACTTCCTTGTACACAGCATTTTTAGTAACATCGGTGAGTTCGCCCGAATCCCACTTGATGACTATCTTAATGTCACCTCTCCTCTTAACTCTGGACAGTGTAATATATAGTTGATCATGGCTGAAGACAGGCCGAGGAAGATACAAACCAACACGCGAAAGAGTTTGGCCTTGGCTTTTGTTGATCGTCATTGCAAAAGAAACAATCAACGAAAATTGTCTTCTCTGAAATTTAATTGACAATCCGAAGTTAGATGGTATTAAACTCATCTGATGAATGAACACAATGTCACCGATATTTTTACCGGAAAGAAGTTTACAATGCAGAACGTGAATGCCGATTATAGTAATTTGAAGTCTGGTCCCGTTGCACAATCCTCTGCTTGATCGATGTTTCTTATAACATAACTGGTGCACCGACCTTGGACTTCAATACATGAGAAGGAACCCCCGAGCAACTTATTGTGTTGAGAAATTCAGTCGAATAGATTTTTGCATTATCCTCCGATCCGTTGTTCGCTCGTCCCTACACATACTATCGGAGCTCAGGTACACCTTCTCCTCATCTGGAAGGAGAGGCATTAAGTGATCGTTCATAGACTCGACGCGTTCATTAGTTGGTGCTAGAATTGCCCTCCCTTGAAAATAATCTGGATCATACATGTTACTCAACAAATCGGGATAGACGAGGTTCAGTAGGTCTCTGAATAGATCTTCTGAATCACCAATAATCAACATGTCTTCGGGAATCTCTAGCGAAGCTTCACCATCATATTGTTCCCTAACATCCCCATTACCAACCTTCAGTATCCAGTCCCTGAATTATATTACCTCGTCCACATTAGATGGAGAAGAACATGACTGCAATCTCATGTTCTTACTCAACTTCATGACACGACAGAAATGCCACAACGGAGAGGAGTTTACCGTAGCATGTACTATGTCATGCCTTGATGCTTTCAGTATAATTGGTAAAATCTGCCTAAAATCTCCTCCAAGAACAACCACCTTACCTCCAAACGGTTTGTCTACCTGTAATATTGACTTCATTGTCTTGTCAAGCGCTTCAAAACAGTTCATATGCATCATAGGAGCCTCGTTTCACATAATAAGCTCAGCCCTAATCACCAACTCCACCTGTGGACTTTGTTGCGTTATGCTGCAGGTGGAAGTCTCGTGTACATTTATGGGAAGTCGAAATCGAAAATGAGTTGTTCTTCCACCGAGGAGCAATAGCGATGATATACCACTCGATGCCACATTAATTACAATCTCTCCCTTGGAACGGACTGCAGCCGAAAGAGTTTTCCAGAGAAATGTATTTCCCGTTCCACCATGACCATACAGAAAGAACATTCCACCACGGTCATTGGATACAACATCCTACATCATAAACCTTTGTTTGCTCATCTGTAATTGGGGCAAGACACCGTTGAAGTTCTTTACCCATTTCAAACCGTCGTAATCCAGTTCATCTAAGACCAATATTTTTACTGTGTCCTCCACCGCGAATTCAATTGCAAATAGCATGGGCACGTAATTACGTAGACTTTTACCATTACTTTGCAATATTTTCTCTACTTTAGTGAGATTATAATTCATCAAGCTTTCATCCGATATAAATAAATCTACACAAAAATTTGATACATTATATGCATTTAGTTCAAAACTTAAAGAGACTATTAAAAAAGTGAGTAATATTTAAAATCTAATTTTGTTCTATACAAATTGCCATACCTGGATTATTATGAAGCCGTTGTTCTCTGTAAGCAATACCCTCCGCCAAACCCGACCAACAACTTTGCCAAACATGTTCAGGCCGGCTTAAGCTATTGAAAAGCAGCATAACCGCAAATAACCTCCTTATATAATCCCTATATGCCCAAGCATTCACTTCTCTTACCGCATCTATGTATTCTTTGTCGTCGTCTAACAAACCCAACACATAACACGCATCCCTGAACGTAGGGTAGACATAGTCAGCAACTTTTCTGATGTCCTCGTAGCACCTGCAACCCTCTGAATGTTAAGTAGCAACCTAAGGTAATAGTCTTCCCCCTTTGAAGGGGGGATATTTGCAATCCTACCAATAGAAAATTCATTTTTTCTTGGCTTCCAAGTGCAAGAATCCTCCTTATACACAAACTGCTGTGAAAAATCTCCGTACCTCAAGTCCCTGGCATGTGGATAACTTTTGCTTACCTCAAACAACGCTAAGAATATTGTTTGCTTGGCAGATGGCCTATCCAGAACACTTTGTCATGACTTGTTTTCATTGAGGACAAGCGTTTGATGATCTGGGAAATAAAAGCTTAGCCTAATTATAGATGGGTCTCTGTAATGAATATCAAATTAAACAGCCTCCATATTGCCTCACATGCCGAAAGATATCTGCAGTCGTAGTACATCTTTACCTCGTCACGAATCTCACCACCGCCATCTATATTTCGTCTTTCATAAGATGTCGTCGTAACTCGATTATGACCCTTGAGACGTATTTGAACAGGTATTTGATTGACATGTTTTGGTTGCATAGCTCTATATTAATGTGAGATATGTATTTACTCAATAATACTCAATTGTACGGAACTACAAACCCATTGTCAAGAGTAGTCTTCTTCTTCATAACCGTTATGCCAATTCCCTTCTCCTGTACACGGTATAACCATCTGCATCTGACTCAGTTCGCTGCACAAATGGCTTTGGAAATCGCTTCGTGCAAACTCGATCCTTCATACAGGGATATTTCAAATTCGCCTCACCGCACGGTCCATGTATCATATACTTCTCCACCAACTGGTACATCTTTCTGTCGGTTTCTTCGTCAAGAATTTCAGCACATATAATCTTGTCAATTTCTTCTGGGGTCTTGGGCTTGTCATCATTATGCAACCACAATAAAATATGTGCATGCGATAGACTTCGTTTCTGAAATTCAGTAGTGCACGCATTGGAGAGGAACTGTAAACAAATGATATTAAACAATATGCATTAATTTAGTTAATGAATAAATAAGTATTAAAACTCACACATGATCTATATCTCTAATTCCTATGAATGTAGTAAATGTATAATTATAAATTGAGATCTAATTAAATAATGAATAAATAAGTATTAAAACTCACACATGATCTATATCTCTAATTCCTATGAATGTAGTAAATGTATAATTATAAATTGAGATCTAATTAAATACTTGCATGCTCTAATACGCCCGGATACACGCTATTTCTTAATTTATGTCATCATACTATCGTGCTTCATCTTGAACACACGACATAGAATGTTTGGCCGATCCCCCGGCCTGAGATTTGTATCTTTCAACACCCTTTGTATTTCAGGCCATTGAGGATTTGCATGTGATGGTGATGAAGAGAGTTGGAAATCCTATAATGTGAAAATAAACAATAGTTAAATATAGTTATAATCATATTTGATAAATGGTTCATATTTGTATTTTATTGAAAATGTACGAATAAATAATGTAGCAAATACATTGTTATTACCTCATTTGTGTCACTCAATTCGTCCAATATTTTTCTAACAGTCTTACGTATGAAATCATCTTGCATCGAGTTAAAAGACTGCGACGACATCTGACTTATCACTTGACCACTATTTGGTTTACTTCGAATGAAACTAAAATAAAACTACATGCTAATAAATCGCAATGAACGAAATAAATGTAAAAACAAAGTAATTAATTTATTTAAAGATAAAATAATAACCTCGATTTGAATTCGTTAATTGCAGGAATATCCTCATTTATAAGTACACGCGATGAATGCCAATGGTTAGATACCTGGACTTCACCTAAGAAAACATAAGAATAGTCATGAAATGTAATAAATGTCATTCACATTCATTAAACCAAATACATAAGAGAAATATTGAACAAATCAATACTATTTTTAATCTCAGTACTTGCAAATTGTATAACAACAATATACGGCCCTACACTAATATCATGAATTCGTTGAAGTATGTAGTCAGCAAACTTTCTCCCTAGCAAACAATCACTTGCATGTCAAAGAAAATGATGATGGATATGAAAAACATATGTAAAATCTATAGAATATATTTCAGTGAGTTTTAAATTACTCAATATCTTCAAGTTCAAATGGAATGTTCTGTTTGGTTCCACCGGCTAGGTGAGCCAATGAACCTATCGACAAAAGTGAACCAATAACATTTGTAATCAATATTAAAACATTGTAAGAAAACACTTTATAAATAAATGCTAAATAGAAAGAAAAAGAAATCATATAAATAACTAATACCTATCGTATACTCATATATATATATATATATATATATATATATATATATATATATATATATATATATATATATATATATATATATATATATATATATATATATATATATATATATATATATATATATATATATATATATATATATATATATATATATATATATGTATATATATATATGTATATAGGGCGAATGGCAAAAATGTCCATCACAAGGGACTTAAATGCACATTGAAAAAAAACAGTCTTTCAAATAAACTCATCCCCATGTCTTTAGTCTAAAATACCCTCCATAATATAATTCTTATCAATTCCATCCATTATGCTCTAACTTTCTTAATATTACATATTGACCCCGGATTTAAACAAGTATATCACATTAACCCCCAAAATAATAATTTTTTGAAAATATATTTTTTTTTCAGAAAATAATTTTTTTTCTGAATTTTTTTTTCCGGCCAGATTCCGGCGTTGACAGTCGGAGACCGCCGATCTCCGGCGTTGAATTTTTTTTTCTAAATTTTTTTTCCGGCCAGCAGTCTCTGGCGTTGAATTTTTTTTTCTTAGAAAAAATGTTTTAATTAATATTACTGTCTTGGCTACTAAATTACCGTCTCAGACAGTTATATTACTGTTTGGGACAGTAATATTATGAATATTATTTTCCCGAACAGTAATATTATTAATATTACTGTCTTAGACAGTTAAGTTACTGTTGGAGATAGTAATTTAGCAGCAAAGACAATAATATTAATTAAAATAATTTATTTTAAGAAAAAAAAATTAAAAAAAAAAGTCAATTAACAGTTAAATTACTGACTCTGATAGTTAAATAACTGCTGGAGACAGTAATATTAATTAAAAATATTTTTTTAAGAAAAAAAAGTCAATTAATAGTTAAATTACTGTCTCCGACAGTTAAGTAACTGTTGGAGACAGTAATTTAGCAACGAATACAGTAATATTAATTAAAATATTAAAAAAAAAAACTCAATTAACAGTTAAATTACTGTCTCCGACGGTTAAATAACTACTGGAGACAGTAATTTAGCAGCCAACACAATAATATTAATTAAAATATTTTTGAAGAAAAAAAAAATCAATAAACAGTTAAATTACTGTCTCCGACAGTTAAATAACTGTTGGAGACAGTAATTTAGTAGCCAAGACAGTAATATTAATTAAAATATTTTTTTAAGTAAAAAAAAAATTATAAAAAAAAAAAGTCAACGCCGGAGACCCGACGGTCAACGGCGGTTGACATACCGGAAAAATATATATTGATTTAACATTAGCAATAATTTTACTTTATATTTTGGAAACATGTGGGAAGAAGAATTAATTTACGAAATTTTGTCTTGCAACAAATATTCATATTCTATGTAATGAAATACAATTAAACAATTTTCTATAAATAATTTGCACAAATTAAATGTCGATTTAAATAGATTTATATTCTTCATTAGAATTAATTATATATCCGATACATAATTCTAAAATTTTACATCATTATTACTTAATATTAAGGACACAAAATATATATTGTGCGAAAATACATATAAAATAAATATCCATAGATACATTACGAAAATATATATCCGATATATAAAATATCCATATGTATTTTATATATGGTTAATAAATTTTACATATATGATATGGAAACAATATATAATTTTGTACATTATTGTACATGTCAAAATTTGTATATATCCGATTTGCTTATTGTACATTATTACAATAATAATTAAATATAATTATGTACAGAATTTTACACTTTTACATTTAATTGTTGCATAGATTATGCGGTATTTATTTAAACAATAAAGACAGTAAATACATAGTTTTTAACGATAAATATTAACATTATATGGGCTTAGATGTATATAACATTAGTTTCACAACTATCAAAGCAATACATATCTATGTATCGAATATATAACATCTATGTAAAGATTTGTTATTTAGATATTTTTCAAATTTCCTTTTTGGCCCAATTTTGTGGCTCTTTTGTAATATATTATAATAGTTTTTCCCTTCCATACATTTATTCGGTTTATCTTATGGGCACTCGTTTCCGTGTGGATGCGCACAGTTACGTTAATGGAATACAATGTTCTTTCCACGCGGCTAGTATATGCATTCGATTTATATGAATAAATATGTTTGTTTAATGTATAAATGATATATAACATAATAAAAAAATCAAAATTATTTGACAATCGATGCAACTCTTATTATTAATAAAGCTTTATGGAATGCCAAAGACATATCATAACATTTAAAAGGCTGGGCCAAGACAGGCCTCAAGTACATCATCCCATTGGTTAAAATAAAAAGAGTACTTGTTGCCGCAAACCATGTTATTTGCGTAACAAAATTGTGTCCAATCCTTAGTCAACAGCACATACATGTTTCCATTTTTTTTTTGTCGCGAACACACAACAACTTGAAAATGATTGCCTTCATCGTAGTGAAGGTTGATAGTAGACAATCTTGTCAACCGAGAAGTTTCAACAAAAGCATTACTCAAATGTTGCAAATAGAATTGAATGAAGAAATTCAATTACAAAGTAAAGCAATAAAGTAAAATTATACTACAAAAGGGATAATAATGAAATATATCATTGCATGTAGGTGATACCAATGCAATTCTTTCTCAAGAATCCTCTCCATATCTCCGAAACAGAAAAAATGTATGTGGAAAAGCTGAAGAAGGTAAATGTGTTGAATGGTAATTTATAGGAGAGTTAAGGAATGTAATAAAGGTAACAAATAAAGTAATTAATTTAAATTGATATAATTTTCGGATATATCTAAATTAATTTAAATACAATAATGTGTGAAAATTAAAAAAATTGCATTTAAGACCTACGTTTTTTTTTATTCAAAATATTGTATATAAAAAGGAAACTCATTAACCAATAAAGAGACACTATTTTGATATGTAGGGGAGATAAATTTTGAAAACCAATATTGTGAAATTATTTCATTTATAATATGGGTGATTATGGTAAGTTGAGTTTTTTTGCAATTAATATAATATTGTGCAAAATAAATTCTCAATTGGGAAATTAAAAAAAAAAAACATTTAAGTCCTATGTTTTTTTAATCAAAATATTGTTTATAAAAAGGAAACTCATTAACCAATACTGTGAAATTCTATTTACATGCAGGAGAGATAAAATTTAAAAACCAATACTGTAAAATTATTTTACTAATAATATGGGTGAATATTGTAAGTGGGGTTTTTTTCAATTAATATATACATAGTACATAAAATTTCCTCAATTGGGAAATTACAAATATTGCATATAGCTCGAACGTTTTTTAATCAAAAAATACAATATTTTGACGTGTAGGAGAGATCAAATTTGAAAATCAATAATATAAAATTATTTCATTAATATGGGTGGTTCTTGTAAGTGGGGTTGTTTTGCAATTAATATAAATATTGTGCATAAAATCTCATTAACCAAAAAAAAAAAAAAAGAATTACGTGCATTTATGTTTTTACGTATTTATTATCAAACAATTGATTAAAAAAAAAGGAAACTGGTTAACCAATAAAAGACAATATTTTGACTTCTAGGAGAGATAAATTTTGAAAACTAATAATATGAAATCAATTAATTAATTATGTAGGTGATTATGGTAAGTGGGGTTTTTTTTGAAATTATGTAAAAATGTGGACTCAATCTCCTCAATTGGAAGAATTTAATTGTGTATCTTAGTTTCATATATAATATAGATGTAGATAAAAAGAGTACTTGTTGTCGCACGTCATGTTGTTTGATATACAAAACTCTCTCCAACTCTCGGTCAATTGAAACTTTTTTTCCCCATGTATTTTTCGCGAACATATATAACAACTTGAAGATGAGTTCTACACTCCTACCAAAGGTTGATACAGTCCTGCAGCTTCAATGAAAGAATTACTCAAATGTTGCAAATACAATTGAATAAAGAAATTAAATACAAAATAAATCAATAACTTAAACATATAGTATAAAAAAGGCTAAGATGTTTCAACAATTGTAGGTATGTGATGCCAATGCAATTCTTTTTGAAACATGATCTTCGCCATATCTCCGAAACACTAAAAATAACGAATAAAACAATAATTGATAAATCGAAAGAATTACGACAAAAGATTACGAAACAATAAGTCAATACTCAATACGAAATTAAATTGAATAATTCGAATTACATTAAATTGCAAAAGAAAAAAAAAAAGTTGTGTGAGAAAGATGAAGAAAGTGAATGTGTTGAATGGTGAATTTATAGGTGGTTCAGTAATATAATAAAGGGAAAAAAAACAAAGTAATTAATATAGAGTTAATATTTTTTTAGAAACTAATTAGTCAATATTCAAAATTTGAAAACTAATTAGTTAATAAATTCAAATTTTATGAAATTTCTAATTACCCCTATAATTGCATATTTACCTCCATATTTACAATTACCTATCATATTTATATTCAATCAAATCAATCATTTTCAGAATTGATCTTACGGTTATAATAGATGATTTCATTACCATGTACCAATTATTAAATAATATTTTAATTTATCTATATTAATATATAGTTAATAGGTTGGTAAATATTTTCCATAAAATAGTGATATGCAAAATAACTATTAAAAATAGATTAAAAATTAAAATATTTATTAAGAAAACATAAAATTAGATAAACGAATACGATGTAATAAATTAAATATAAATATGTAATCAACCAATTAAAATGCACGAATTGTCCATGTGTGCAATTAAAATTAAAAGTTGAAAACAATCATCCAATGAAAATGCATAATTTGTCCATATATGAAATTTGGATTTTATTATTTTTTTGTATATATGGATAGTTTGCCAAATGGTAAAAATCAATCAATTAAAATGCACAAATTGGCCATGTGTGCAATTCAAATTAGGTAACCACGTTTTTTGTTTTAATAAATAGATAATTAGGTGGTTGTTTATGGAAGTTAGGGTTTTTTTTGAAAATAATGAAACAATGTGGACTCAATGTCCTCAATTATAAAACTTTGATTGTGTATCTTAGTTTTATAATTTACTCAATTGTGAAATTAAAAAAATTTCATTTAAGTCCTACGTTTTTTTAATCAAAATATTGTTTATAGAAAAAGAAACTGATCATTAACCAATAAAAATACACTATTTTGACATGTAGGAGAGACGAAATTTGAAAACCAATAATGTGAAATTAATTAATTAATAATATAGATGATTATGATAATTGAGATTTTTTGGTAATTAATATAAGACTGTGCATAAAATTTAATTAATCCAAATTGAGTGGAATGTCCATTTATATATTTACGTTTTTAATATGAAGCAATGGAAAAAAGGAAACTCAATAACCAATAAAAATACACTATTTTGACATGTAGGAGAGATAAAATTTAAAAACCAATAACGTGAAATTAATTCATTAATAATATGGTTGAATATGGTAAGTGGGGTTATTTTGAAATTTATAAAATAATATGGACTCAATCTCCTTAAGTGGATAACTTTTATTGTGTATCTTAGTTTTATATATAATATAGGTAAGGGTGGAAATATCATGACTCTAATATTAATATCTAGGACAGTAACATTACTAATATTTGTAATACTACCGTAAGAATATAATTAAGTATTTAATTTATATTGTCCTAATTAAAATAATTAAGATATATAATCATATTATTTAAAGGTGTATTTTCGGTAAAAATCGGCATTTTTTTAAATTAATTTCAAGAATTAAATTAAATTGAAATTGAAAATTACACGCTTTTTTATATATAGTTCCAACTTCAATCCAAAAAGAATTGGAAAGTCAAAATTGGAGTTTCGAAAATCGAAATGAAAAAAATTGTTCCAAATTTTTTTTTTTTTGTTTTTTTTTTTTGATGGAGGAAATTGGAAATTTTAGCCGAAACCTGGGACTTGGGTAAGGTACAAAGGGTACAATTTTTTTTTTTTTTTCAAATACCCCATTTATAAAGCCATCGAGCAATAACTCTTATAAACTTTAAACAGTACCTCAAACGAAATATGTGTTGAAGATATTAATATTAAATGATGCATTTCACTAACAGCTTAAGCTTTTGGTTGAGATGGTCATTCAACATGGTATCAGAGCCAGGTTAAATGAAAGGTCCTGAGTTCGAATCCCACCGCCACCCAATTCAAATATTTCAAGTGCAAGGCTTCAAATGTAATTCGCCTGCACTTGAGGGGGCGTGTTGAAGATATTAATATTAAATGATGCATTTCACTAACAGCTTAAGCTTTTGGTTGAGATGGTCATTCAACAATATGATCAAAATTGAAAAAAAAAAGTGAATCGTTATTACAAGTAATAACTCAAACGAAATATGATCAAAATTGAAAAAAAAAAGTGAATCGTTATTACAAATAAGGAATTAGGTAAGTTGACAATACAAAAGGGATTCCCATTAGACTAAGTCACAGACATAAGATTCGCAAGTTTCTCAAAAGTAAATTTGCAAACCAATAAAAAGAGAGGCGAACCACTTACATTATACAACTCCATATCTTGAGAGGATGATAGGGACTCGTGGAAAGGGGGGAAAAGATTTATCATTGAGCGTTATTGTAATTACAAAAATTCCGCAAACATAGGGAATCATAGACGCCCATTGAGCTTCACTTTTAGTTTACACTCCCTTATCAGCAGGTGAAATTTTTAAAAATAATTAAAACTGAATATTTTGTGACCTGTAAAACATAAGCCTACTAGATTCTGAAAATAAAAGCATCAAAATATTGCCCATCTACAAAGCAAAATTACGACATCTAAAGATTGGGAAACTTTAGCCATGTACATGATCCATGATCAATCAATTTATACATGCTCTTGGTCCACGTCCGCAACCCTTGAGCGAATCCCGATTCCCATTTTTGGAGAAGACCTTATTTGCTGAGATGGAGACTGAAATAGGGTTCAACATACTTTGATCAAGAAATAAAATTACATCAACAAAAATATATAAATGGTAGCAATAAGAATCGTAAAAAAATATTTGAAGATTAAAACTAACAAATTGAAGCACTATGAAGAATTAATATCTGAGATTGTTTTGGCATAAATTGGAATACAATATACAGGGCAAATAAACTGAATTTGAAGTAAATAACTGATAATACCATAGGTTATTTCAGAGAAGAATGCATCTTTAATATATGTAAGATTGAAAACTTAACAAGCACAAGTTTTGGAAATGAAAAGAGAAAATTGTTTGGGAAGTTTAACAAATATATGTCTAGCTTTTTCATGCAAGCATTGGATTTTATTTTTTTTGATTTTTTTTTTAATTTTTTTTTTATTAATTAATTAAGATGTTTTTTTTATATAGATGACACGTCACGGCAAGGGGAAAGGGATTATGGGTGCTGTTTCGAGTTCGGAAAAAGTCCCGAAGATTAAATTTCGATATGGCGGGGGAGGCGGGGAAGCCGGGGCGGAAGCGGAGCGCATTTGTATGACTGCATCTCATCAACGTAGGAGAGTTATTGAGCGAGTTGCTGGCGCTGCTGATTTACCCGTCGTGGATGAGATACCCGATGTAGACCGGAGTTCGAGAGCTATGGCGGGTAGCATTGGATCTATGGGTGAGGATTCCCATATCCCCTACGAGGAACACGACGACGAGCAGGACCCTGTAGTGAGCGATTCTGATGATGTTCCCATCCCAGCTCCGCGCCCACGCAAGTTTCCGTACGAGTTCGATACTTTCAGTGGTGGAATTGTATTACATGGTCCGGCTCCAGGAGGACCGACTGATTGGAGGCTGATTCCTAACTTCAAGAGTCATATCGCCCACTACATTTGGGAAGGAGATGTATATATATATATATATATATATATATATATATATATATATATATATATATATATATATATATATATATATATATTTCTTTTTATATATTTTTTTCTTTTTTTATTAATATACATTTTTTAATTAAATAAGAAATTCTACAGGAGCGCCTGTCGGACAATGTGAGTTTAGGATTCACGTGCTAAGGGAGCTTAAGAAGGTTGATCTGAAGGATTACATGACTCCTCACGGGCACGATGAGTTAGAGCTATGCATCTGGCCTGGACTCACTCAAGCACTTCTACATTAATAATATCAAAATCACCTTCACTAGCCTACCAAAGTATAACAAATAATAATTAGTATATTAACAACACTATGAGTTAAAAAAAAAATAATAAAAAAAAAAAGTATAATAAGGAGACAGTACATTTTGCACCCCTGAACTATGGGGATTGTACCAAATACCCCCTTGGACTACCAAACGAGACAAAATGGTCCCTCCATTTTGGATCTGTTAGTGAATGATGATGTGGCACATTCACTTTCTCTTTTATAACTGCATTTTAATTGTTTCACATTTTTCGGACAATTTTACCCCTCAGTATATTAAAGGATTAAAACATGTATATTAAGTATAAATAAATCTTAAATTAAAAACTCAAATATTTATTATTTAACTTTGTAAATATTTTCGTTGTTTCTTATTAAAAGTTCAATTATATATATATTTTAAAAAAATCAAAATACAAAAGAATGATATTATTAAATGTAAATGAATTAGAAAAAGAAAAGGAAAAAAAATCTCTGGTAAAATAATTGGCAGAGATATTTGGTCTTCTCTGTTATCACAAAACAGAGCTTTCACACTCACTTTTTTACCTCACCTGAACCAAAATGGAACCCAATTCTCTCAATTATCACAGTACGCATCGTCATCTCCACCAAAAATATACACCCCTTATCTATTTCCACGTTTCACCCAAAATCCCCTTCAATGAATTATACAAAATTAAGCAATCGCTGCTCTGCGAAACCTTCTTCACTGTTAACACAACCACCACGCCACCATCACCCCCAACAGAACCAGCGGCGGCGGTGCTAGGTTGTAGCCGCAACTGCACTCCACCACTCTCATTCTCTCATAAAACAAGATCAAGAACATTGCCCCAACTAAACCCAAATCACGCCCTAAATTGAAGGAGGAAATCTTTATCAATTGAAGCCCAAAACAAAAAAATCGCAACCCATGTGAAACCCTAGCGCCGCCGTAGGATTCAACACCGCCAGGCGGCGAGAATGGAAAATAGAAGCTCGCGATGGAATATGAAGAGCCTTGTGATTTAACCGTAAAATTAGAGGAGGAGGAGAGAGAGAGAGAGAGAGAGAGAGAGAGAGAACTATGTTGATAATAATTGGCTACAAAAGATGAAGAAGAAGGATAGGAGAGAGAAATAATTGCACAGTTAAATGAGAAGCTTGTCCACGTCAACATTATGTTACACTCATAGGGGTAAATAAGTAATTAAACGTTTACATTAACGGTGTTAAGTTTCTAACATTTGACCAGAAAAAAGAGGGGTTGAATTGTCGCGTTTGATAATTTAGGGGGGTATTTAGTACAACCCCATAGTTTAGGGGGGTCACGATTTCCGTCCTCTAGGGCACGGAAATCCAAGTTTCCGTGCTGCAGAGGACAATTTTTTTTTAATCTCCCGTGTGGTGTAGCACGGGAACCTCAAATATTTTGAGTTCTCGTGCTACACAACACCATTGCTCCGTTAAAAAAAATCCAAAATTTCTTTGTTTTTTACCTCGTAGAAATCATCCAAATCGGCCATTATCTTATTTGTTGTCGATGGGCAGTTTGTTTATCAAACAAAACTGAATTCTCTTTTTTCGACTTTTTTGAGTTGAGAGAGTTTTGGGTTGTTTAGAAAGTTGGAAAAAAAATGAAATGAGACTACCGCTGCAAATAAGCCAATTTCAAATAAGTCAATTTCAGTAAAAGTCCTACTACAATGAGCATTTCAGTTAATATATGTAAGATTGAAAAACTTAACAAGCACAAGTCTCGAAATGAAAATACAAAATTATTTGGAAAGTTGAACAAATATATCGCCTCTAGCTTTTTCATGCAAGCATTGGATTATTATCATTGTTTTTTTCCACCAACATTTCAAGCTCCTTCGTGAACACTTCCATTGCGTTTTCGGGTAAATAAATGGAAACAACTATTCCATTCTCACCCTTGTCATTTTTGCATGGCACGTAAAGACTCAATAGCTCACGAACGAAACCAATGTTTCCTTTGGCCACGCCTCCATAAACGGCCTTTCCCCACCCGAAATCCACATCCTCGAAGCCCAAATGCCTTGCATCAGATACTGCATAACCCCCAACAAACGAAAAACGGGACAGACGTTTGATTATCATTGGATCCGCCATTGCCTCGAGTTTCGCCTTCCTCAAGAGCTCCACCGCATAGTGATACGGGTTTTTCGATAAGATTTCACTCGTGGTTGTGGCTGTGGGGTAAATGCAACAGTTGCCGTAGTACCCATCGGGGATTGGTGGATTGAACCGTCTTCGAGAATCCATGGCCCATAGGATTCCAACCTCTTCGTCAGGGTGCAGAGAGAGGGCGATTGTACGGCACCGCCAGAGGCATGCGGTCACGATTTCAAACGTGGTGGTACAATGGCGGAGGTGCGGCGGGAGATGGCTGCGGAGGGCTGAGATCTGGTTGGTACCGAACGAGAAGGAACGGTGCACCACTTTGTTGAGCGTGGTGAGGGTTTTTATGATGTCCGGTATGTCTTTGTGCTCGTGATGCGTGCATGACATGTTGAGGAGGTGTCTTTCCCAAACCGGGGGTGTCGAAGGGAATCCGGCGCCGCGGGCGAGCTCCCCGACGGCGGACACGAACTGGGCAATCCCTGCGCCATCGCTCATTGTGTGGTTGAAGCGGAGGGAGAAGATGAACCCGCCACATTTCAAGCGCGTGACCTGCACGTGATTAGGTTTTGAAGATTGAAAAATCTTTGCAATCCGAGAAAAGAATTCAAAAAGGATTGCCTCATATGTTCAAGTAATAAGATGGCAATATGAATGTATGATTTATCTCTTTGGCTATTACCAAATAATACCATTTTGTTCCAACCAAAACTTTTTTTTTACAAAAACAGATTAGGTCTAAAATACCTCTCAAATTTTAATACAATCCAATTTAGTACATTTAACCCTAATTCCACTAATTATTCAGTTTTGACTAACTCAATTTTGACTCCAATTTAACTGTCGCCGCGGATCAGCCAGTCGTTGGCCGATGGTCAACGCTGGTCTCAGACGACGTTGAATCTTTCTTTTCTTTTTTTTTTTCCAAATTTTTCTTTCTAGTTTTTTTCCGCCGCCTCTAACCACCGGTCAACACCTGTCCGTTCATTTATTTTTATTTTTTTTTCAAAACCTTTTTTTTGCCCCGGTAAAACAATAACAATATTGTGTTTAGCAATAATATAACTAATTACTGTTTAACACAGTAATAATGTTGTTACATTACTATCTAACACAGTAATATTAAACAACAAAATTACCTGGTTACATAATAAATTATTGTGTCATACAGTAATATTGTTGTTTTTTTTATTTTAGTGAACCACAACATAAACAACCACATATATATATATATATATATATATATATATATATATATATATATATATATATATTCCAAATACATACTTGTATAAGCAGTAACGGAGCATTGATGATTCCACCGGAACCAGGGACGTCATAAAGCAGCTCTTCAAGGCACGGCACCGGCGGCTTAAGTTCGTCACCAAACTGCTCCAACGCCACATCAGCATCCGCCTCAATGAACATAACCCCCTCACCGGTGCACTCCACCGCCAGCTTCCTGGCGGCGTGTTCCCTTAGCCGCCCGGCAAACGGGTAGTAGGAAACCAACGCCTTAGCGATAGCTTTACGGATAACCTCAACGGGGTCCGCTTCGACGGAGGGATTTTTACGGTAGAATTGTATGATCGGAACTTGAAAACGGAGGCCTTCATAATTATCGAAATCGGATAGAGGTTTGAATTCATGTGGTGTGGGCTTTGCTGGAGGGATTAGCTCTGGGTTTTGCCTCGTTACTTTGAAAGTTAAAGCTCTAGTAAGTGTATAGATCGGTTGATATATGCGTTGAGAAAATCTAGCGGATAAAGTGCGTTTGTAGAACAATGTATATTTGGTAGCCATTGCGGAGGTTGTCTTGAATAAGTGTGATTCATCGATGACGAAATAAACGAATGGTATTTATAGAAGTTGTTGTAGTGATGGAATAGATGGCGATGGTCTATTCTATGTAATATTGGGTGAAGGACTTGCCATCTAGTTTTTAATGCAAACTGAAGTAATGCAATTCGACTTGTAATGCGAAAGTTGTTAGTAAAATAAAACACATAGTAAAAAATACCTAATTTTAGTATCAGTTCGACAGTAAATTAATCGAACGTAAAATTTAAATAGTAACAAAACAAAATTAAATCAACATTAAGGAGTGGTCGGGGTCAGAGGTTGAAGAAACATTTGGATGTGGGGTTTTGAGACTGGAGAAGATGGAGGAGAAAATTATTTTCGGTCTAAAATATCTATTTTCCATCTGCCGATTGAACTTTTAGCAGAATGCGAAAACATAAATTCTCTAATATGAAAAGAAATTAGACTTAAAAGGATATTCAACAAATTGACCATTAATACTATCGATATCTTATACGTCCAAGTTTACCCTCCAAAAAAGATAACCCAAGTCCTAGTTATATATTCCTTTCTTATCCACCATCTAAGATTAATTTAATTTAGTGCTCGTAGGGGTAGGGATGGCAACGGGTCGGTTCTGGACCGAGTTTGTCTAAACCCAAGACCCGACCCACGAAAAATATATAAACTCAAGACCCACCCCATTGCCATCCCTACCTAGGGGCAGCTTTCTTATCGACTTGGCCTAACAAAAATTAACTCAAGTATTAATACATGTCCCATACTATTTGGCTATTTCAGCATTTCTTCTTTCTTATAAAAAAAATAAAAATTAGCATTTCTTCTTATAAATAAATACTGGGAAATCAGTAAGATATCTTATTTGAAAATAGGGGTTTGTTTGATAGAACCCTTCAATATTTCTTTGAATAAAGAAAGGTCCAAACTATTTTGCACCATTTGAGAAAAAAATATTCCAAATTTCAGCCACTTACGCATCTTCATGACCCATCAGCCCACTATCCCATGACTGGGTCTTTCTCTCTCTTTTTGTTTTTTGATATTATTATTATTATTATTTAAAAAAAAATAATTTTTCTAATTTTTTTTTTTAAGTTTTTTTTTAATTTTTTTTTTTCGTTTTTAAACTTTTTTTCGCTATCAGGTATGTTAATCGACTATGAAGCATATTAAATCGACTATGATGAACTATAGTCGTTTAAGGAACCGACTACTAAAAATAACAAATCACAACTACAAAAATGCAAACTCAACTATATTTTACAAAAACAAACAATATACAAACATTATAATTGATTTATGCAATTGGAATCAATAAACAAAAATATAAAAAAAAATAAAAAAAAATAGAGTCAATGAAGCATATTAATCGAGTATGATGTGAAACATAGTCGATTAAGAATTTGCTACTAAAAAAAACAAATCACAACTGCGAAAAAATGCAAAATCAACTATATATTACAAAAACAAAAAATATACATACATTATAAATGCTTTATACAATTTGAATCAATAAAAAAAAATCCAAAAAAAAATAAAAAAAAATTGGAGTCGATGAACCTTAATCGACTACCAGAGCATAGTCGATTAGCTTAATCGACTATGAAGATGTACATAGTCGATTAAGGTTTCAGCATGCGCGGAATTCTCTACACGCGCCGTCATCCTCTCAATCCACCAAAAAACCCTAAATCTGCCTCCCCATCGTCACCACACCGCCGCCACAACACCATCACCACCTTACTTTGATATTATGACGGTTTTTTTATTACAAATAAATAAATAAAATCACAACTCGCACCACCAACCAAATCAGAACCACCACCCATCAAAATCCGATTCCGGCGATAAATCGACAATTTAATTTACCTCTATTCGCCTCCGATGTAGCAATCGTGGTATTCGAACTCAGAATCGCTATCAAAATCATCATCATCTTTGTGTCTTTTGTTACGATTTGCAACGACGACGACGACGATGGCTTCAACGGAATTGGCATCGTCGTTCTGGCGGTGATGTTGGTGGTTGGTTATTCATCTTCCAATCCGATCAAGAGAGGATAATCTAAAGAATTGAGCGAGAAAAGTATAATAGAGAGGGAAAAAAAACAGAGAAGAGACTGGAGAAGAAGCGAAGGGAGAGAAGAGAAAATAAGATTAGGGTTTTGAAAGAGTATAGTAGACAATTAAGGGTAGTTTTGGAATTATGAAAATATCACTTGGGCGGAATATTAGCTAAGGGAGTTTTCTCTAATTATTTTTTAGGAGGGGGTGTTTCCTTAACTCATTTTCCTAGATAGGGGGGTTTTCTCTAATTTTCCCTTGAAGAAAATATGGCTAAATGACAAATAAGTCCATGATAAGAGCAGGTCAACCTTCTGGTCTCTGACGTTGATTTTTTTTTCTTAAGAAAAAATATTTTCATTAATATTACTATCTTGGTCTGTAATAGTACTGTCTCGAAAATAATAAAATTACTGATTAATTAATTTTATCGTCTTGCCCTGCTGCAATTTTGTTGCTTTTAACCATAGTATTACTATCTCCGACTATGACCATACTGTCTTCGACCATAATAGTATTGTCTTCGATCATAATATTACTATCTCATGCAATAATATTAGTATCTAGAACTGTAACATTACTAATATTTGTAATACTACTGTAAGAATATAATTAAGCATTTAATTTATATTGTTCTAATTAAAATAATTAAGATATATAATCATATTATTTAAAGGTGTATTTTCGGTAAAAATCCGCATTTTTTTAAATTAATTTCAAGAATTAAATGAAATCGAAATTGAAAATTACACGCTTTTTATATAGTTCCAATTTCAGTCCAAAAAGAATTGGAAAGTCAAAAATGGAGTTTCGAAAATCGAAATGAAAAAAATTGTTCCAATTTTTTTTTTTTGATGGAGGAAATTGGAAATTTTAGCGGTAACCTAGGACTTGGGTAGGGTTCGAATAACCCAAGCCATGAACCTGATTCAAGAACATGACCCGGATCTGAAACCAAACAATTGAAATGTCTAACTATTAGCGTATATATTATATATATTACGTATATTATTATTATTCTTATTTATTATAGTTACCTTGTATAATAGGTTACCTTGTGTAGTAGATTAGGGTTTCCTACATGTAACTATATATATGATTAATATACGTGAGAGATATTCATTCTCTCTTTTCTCCAAATCTATTTCTACTATATGGTATCAGACACTACGTCACCACCCCTTCTTCTCCATAGCCGTCGCCCCCCCTTCTTCTCCATAGCCGTCGCCCCCCCTTCTTCTCCATGGCCGGCGACACTTCTTCTCCCTCCAACGCCCCTCTCAATCCTTTTCACCTTGCTCATGCCATCTCTAATATCAAATCTCTTATCCCCGTTACTCTAGATCTGAAAAATCTCAATTATCAAAAGTGGAGCCACTTTTTCACAATTATCGTCGGTCGTTTCTGCCTCTCCGATCTTCTAAATGGAAAACCCCGACCGGATTCGATTTCCGCCGATGAATGGCAGCGTGCCGACTATCTCCTCCAATCTTGGATCTACGGCACCATCTCCGATGATTTGTCCAGCATGGTTCTCTCAAAAACCTCCACCGTCAGTGATCTATGGACCGCCATCTCTTCTCTCTTCACCGATAACAAAGATTATCGAGCCATTCAACTTGAAGAAAAATTCAAGTCCCTCAAGAAAGGCACTCTCTCCATTCACGATTATTGCCAAATAATCAAAACCACGGCGGACAACTTGGCCGATGTCGGAAATCCAATCTCCGACAAACAACTCGTCCTACAAACCCTACACGGCCTTCCAAAAAAATTACGGGGCCGTCGCCAACCTCATCTCCTTTCAGAATCCCCTTCCCACCTTTCTACAAACTCGATCGCTTCTTCAGATGGAAGAAACAAGAATTGCTGAACCGGAGCAGACCGCTGTTGTTTCTACGCCTCCAACGCGAACTGTCCATCCAACAGGTGCAACGATTCCTGCAACAGTTCCCGCGGAGGTAGTTCTTCGCGCTATCAACGCGGGGGTGGCCGATCCAACCGTCGCGGAGGTCGCAGCACTAACCGTCACCCCATGCAGCACTACGGCTACCATAGTGCTCATGGCGCATCTCAACTCTGGCGCGTACCTCACCGACAACCGTCAATTCTGGGATCCGCTCCAAATACATCGGGCCACCCATCCACTCCAGCGGCTCAAGCCTACTTTACTGGACCACATGAACCCGGGATAATTACAGTTTTGGTCCCCCAAGTTTGTACGTTTTTTTATTTTTGGTCCCCCATTTACCGCAGTCAACAAAATACACATTAATGTTGTCACGTTTTAACACATTTAGTCCCTCCGTTTGTTTGACCATTAAGTAGTAACGGTCAACGGCTGAATTTGGGGTTTTTCTTTGAGAAAATTGCAATAAGACCCCTGTATTCTTTCAAAATATTATGAAAACCTCTAAAATTTTAGAGTTAATTGCATACACCCCCCTGTAAAAAGTCTAATTGCCGAAAAAGTCCTTGTATTAAAAAAATTATCATATACCCCCATGTGATGGACTTTATTTAGCCTACCGCCCCCTTATCCATATGAAACCCGTTGACTGTAGTGAAACGACTAAAATGCCCCTAAAAAAGATAAAGCAAAAAAACACCCCACCCAAAAAAAATACCAAAAACCAATTTCTTATGTTTAAATTTTTGAATGTTTATTTATTTTATATCCTTTAATAAATTTTAATTTTTAGTCCTTTTAGTTGGAATTTTATGAAATAAATATGTATTAAATATAAATAAATCAAGATTTCATATTAATTATTTCACGTTATAAAACTTTATTTTGTATTTTTTTGAACAGTTCTATAAGTAATTTAATTGTACCGAATTTTATAATATAGTTACTTTTAGTTTTATAAACATTATATATTTCTTTATTTTGTAATACACATTAATGTTGTCACGTTTTAACACATTTAGTCCCTCCGTTTGTTTGACCATTAAGTAGTAACGGTCAACGGCTGAATTTGGGGTTTTTCTTTGAGAAAATTGCAATAAGACCCCTGTATTCTTTCAAAATATTATAAAAACCTCTAAAATTTTATCCAACCATAATTTAACCCCAATTTCATCAATTAACCAATTTTAACCAATGACCCCAATTTTTCAAAATTGGATAACCCGACGTTGACTTTATTTTTAACTCGGTTGACTCTTTTTTCGATTGATCTTTTTTTCCCACTGTTGACCGATGTTGAATGTCGGGTTAACAGCGTTGACATTTTTCTCTTGATTTTTATTTTATTTTTATTTAAATTGTTGAGTAATGGGAAAATATAATTTTAAAAAAATTCAAAACTGATAATCGGCAAGAAAAAAATATCATAAAAAAAGTCCAAATAAAGAAAAAAAGAAAAAGTCAACGCATCTCAATAACGGAAATTTATTAAGACAAAAACAAAAAAAAATAAAAATTAACCGCCGTTGCTAGCCCCAAAAATCGTTGTACTAGAGTGGTTATCTCATTCCAAATTATTCCGCACCTGTCTAATTCATCTTCTTCATATTTTTTTTGGGAAGAAATTTGGGATGCACAGGCGGTTCCACGAAGAAAATTTTGAGGGGAACAAATTATGAATTTTAGATTTTTTTTAAATTGTGCCCTAGAGTTTTAGATAAAAACTTTATTAGCAGTTTGAAATTTTAATATTATGATACTAGATATTAATATAGTATTATTATTGTGTTCTACGGTAATTATGTTGATTAGAAAAAAAAAAGTCACAAGAAAAGGTTCATAAAAAATAAAATAAAATAAAAAAAGTCAACATTGTTAACTTAGAATACAATGGCGGTGAACGGCGTCAAAATCAATATTAAATAAAAAAAGTCAATGCCGAAAAAAAAAAGAAAAACAACTATTAAAAAAAAACGTCGGTCAATGGTCAGCGGAAATGCTGGTAAAAATCGGGGTCGTTTGTCAAAATTGATTAAATGATGAAATTGGGGTTAAATTAGGGTTGAATAAAATTTTAGGGATTTTTAGAATATTTTAAAAGAATGCAGGGGTCTGAGTGCAATTTTTATTTATGAAAAATCCCAAATTCAGCCATAATTCAATAGTTGACCGTTACTTCTTGACGGTCAAACAGACGGAGGGACCAAATGTGTTAAAATGTGACAACATTAGTGTGTATTTTGTTGACGACGGTAAATGGGGGACCAAAAGTGAAAAACGTGCAAACTTGGGGGACCAAAACTGTAATTATCCCCATGAACCCTACACCGGCCACTCGGCTCCTACTCAAGTTCATCCGCACCAGCAACCATGCCACAGCTCTAACAGTTCCATCAACAGTTGCAACAGTTCCTGCAACAGTGCCAACGAGGTGGATCTCGCAAACCGTTTGAATACGGTGACACTTCAGCAGCCTACCGAGTCACAGTGGTTCATGGACAGCGGGGCGACCTCTCATATGGCACCACACTCAGGTAATTTCAATTTTGTTTTTAATCCTGGCAGTAATTTTCCCAAACATGTCGTCATCGGTAATGATTCCACCCACCTTATAACCCACATAGGCCACACAATTCTTCCGACCACTCCTTCCCGCCTCACAAATGTCTATGTCACACCCAATATCGTCAAACACCTTATCTCTGTTCGAAAGTTCACCCGCGATAACTCATGTTCGGTTGAATTTGACCCGTTTGGTTTTTCTGTGAAGGATCTTCGGAGTCGAGTCGAGATTTTCAGGTGCAATAGCTCCGGTGACCTATATCCATTTGGCGTCCCTCCTCCCACCTCACCTCCCGCTGCTTTCCTCACTGTCGCAACACCTTTGTCTCGCACTCTTTGGCATCGGCGTCTAGGCCATCCCGGCAAACACATCATGTCCCGTTTATTTTCTAGCACTTTTTTTCCCATAATAAAGACCATAGGGAGTCTCTTTGTAATGCCTGTCAATTAGGCAAACATTTTCGTCTACCATTTTTTTCTCAAAAATCTACTACTGTTGCTCCATTTCAAATTATTCATGCTGATTTATGGACTTCTCCTGTTTATAGTCTTTCGGGTTTCAAATATTATCTTGTGTTAGTTGATGATTTTACCCATTATTTATGGACTTTTCCTCTTCGAAATAAATCTGACGTTTTTACAACGTTTGTCAATTTTCATACACTTCTCAAAACTCAATTCCAACATCCCCTGAAAGCCTTACAAAGTGATAATGGTCGTGAATTAAAAAATGTGGATTTTCAAAACTACTTCACTAAACACGGCATCCTAAATTGTTTTTCGTGTCCCCACACCTCCCCTCAAAACGGGCACGCAGAACGAATGATCCGCACTATAACTAACATGATTCGATCCCTCATCTTTCAAGCTCATCTTCCTCATACTTATTGGGTCGAAGCCCTTCATATGGCCACACACCTACTCAATATCTTACCTACCAAAACCACACAAAACCGGACTCCTCACGAAGCTCTTTACCTCATCAAACCTACATACTCTCATATTCGAGTATTCGGCTGTCTCTGCTATCCCAACCTCACCGCCACCACACCACATAAACTCGTCCCCCGTTCTACTCCTTGTGCCTATCTCGGTCACCCTTCCTCTCACAAAGGCTATCGTTGCCTTGATAGATCCACTGTCCGAATCATAATTTCTCGTCATGTTACCTTCGATGAAACTCACTTTCCTTTTGCTGAGTCAACTCCCCCCAAAAACACACTTCATACCTCTGCCTTGGACGAAAACACACCCTCCATGTTCCTCCTCCCTCAGACTTCGTCTAAATGTTACAACAGTTCCTCCAACTGTTCCAACAGTGAACCACCATGTTCCAACAGTTCGTCCAACAGTCCTATAACACAACCAACACTTGTTTCACCTGCAGCACCACCTCTCGACCACGACCAGCTCACAACCCCTTCTCCTACTTCCACATCTCCTTCTCCTACTCCCACACCTCCCCCACCTCCCCTGCTCACCCTATGGTGACTTGCAGTAAAGTGGGCATCCACAAACCCAAAGTCCCTTTCTCTCTCGTTGCGTCCTCTACCTCTTCCATTCCCACCAACTATCGCCAAGCTCTTCTTGACCAAAATTGGCGAAACGCCATGATTGAGGAATATACTGCTTTAATTAAAAGCAATACTTGGAATGTAGTGCCCCGCCCCCCGTTCACTAATGTTATTTCTGGTAAGTGGATATACAAACAGAAACTCAAGTCTGATAGCTCCCTTGAGCGATACAAAGCACGGTGGGTTGTTTGTGGGTTTCACCAGCAGACTGGCATCGATTTTGACGAGACTTTTAGCCCAGTTGTCGAACCAGCCACTGTTCGAACAGTTCTCAGTATTGCTCTCTCGCGATCATGGCCAATCCACCAGCTTGATGTGAAAAATGCCTTCTTACATGGCAATCTCTCTGAAACTGTCTACTGTGAGCAACCTCCCGGATTCGTCGATCCATCTCGCCCCACTCACGTGTGTCGTCTCAACAAAGCACTCTACGGTCTCAAGCAGGCACCACGTACTTGGAACAAGCTTTTTGCATCTCACATTACTACCATGGGGTTCAGAGAATGCAAGTCCTACACTTCACTCTTTGTGTACTGTCGCAACAGTTCACGCGACTATCGCAACAGTTCACGCGACTGTCGCAACAGTTCATGCGCCTATCTTCTGCTGTATGTCGATGACATTGTACTTACGGCCTCCACACCTGAATTGCTCCACTCTATCATCGCTGCCCTTCATCAAGAGTTCGCAATGAAGGATCTTGGCGATCTTCACTATTTTCTCGGCATCTCAGTTACCCGCTCGTTGAATGGGCTATTTCTCTCTCAACGCAAGTATGCCGACGAGATACTAGAGCGTGCACACATGGCTTCCTGCAACCCTTGTCTTACGCCGGCTGACACAAAGAGCAAGTTGTCTTCGACCACTGGACCCCCCGTTGCTGACCCTACTCTTTATCGCAGCCTTGCCGGTGCACTGCAATACCTCACGTTTACTCGTCCAGACATCTGCTATGCTGTGCAACAAATATGTCTATTCATGCATGATCCGAGGGAACCTCATATGGCTGCTCTCAAGCGTATCCTTCGCTATATTCGTGGCACTCTCGATCACGGCCTTCAGCTCTCCCCCAATCCGGACCTCTCCCTTATCGCTTACTCCGACGCCGATTGGGGTGGCTGCCCTGACACTCATCGTTCGACATCGGGCTATTGTATTTTCCTCGGCAACAACCTCATCTCTTGGTCCTCCAAACGACAGGTCACTACTTCTCGATCGAGTGCGGAGGCCGAATATTGAGTTGTCGCAAATGTCGTCGCCGAAACGACTTGGTTACGCAACCTACTTTCTGAGTTGCTCTACCCACTTTCGAAAGCCACTATTGTCTACTTTGACAACGTCAGTGCCGTCTACCTATCCAGCAATCCTATTCAACACTCTCGTACTAAACATGTGGAGATCGATATCCACTTTGTCAGAGACAAAGTTGCTTTGGGACACGTTCGAGTTCTTCACGTCCCATCCGCCTACCAGTTTGCCGATATCTTCACGAAAGGACTCCCTACTCAACTGTTCCAACAGTTTGTCTCCAGACTCCACGTCCTCTCCTTTCCCGTTTCGACTGCGGGGGTGTATTAGCGTATATATTATATATATATATATTACGTATATTATTATTATTCTTATTTATTATAGTTACCTTGTATACTAGGTTACCTTGTGTAATAGGTTAGGGTTTCCTATATGTAACTATATATATGATTAATATACGTGAGAGATATTCATTCTCTCTTTTCTCCAAATCTATTTCTCCTATACTAACTAAACTGGTGAACCTACCAGAACCGATCACTCATCGATACAACAAGATCACCTGAGATGAGGAAGTATGGAGTTTTAAAATTAGGCGCCAAAACCTCAGTGTATCTTCTCACCGCCACCGGCGTCGCAGCCCTCGCATACGATTCTTTCAACTCCAATACCACCACCGCTCTCGATTTCCCCTCCACCTTCTTAAACGGCATCGTCCGCTCCTCTCGCGCCATCTTCTCTGTAAGTATCGATACGATTACCACACTTTTTTTCTTCTTCATATTTCTCTTGTTTATTATTAACAAGCATTTTTGTTTTTTTTTAATTGGGTATGTTTTCAATTTTGGAGATTACTTCTTGCGTGGTCGATTACAAGTATTCACTTCACGGTGTATCCCCAAGTTCCGACGAGTATGAAGGCGCACTATCCGAGGTTTGGCAGTTAAGGTTTTGTTTTTATCTTCCTAGTTGTATTTTTATTTTCTGTTTTTTTTTTTTTTGGCCTAATTTTGTATGATTAGTGTGCAAGTTTTGTGAATAATTTTGTATGGTTTATTTGTGAATGACAATCTGTAAATGTAGGTACTGGTCGCAGGAATAATATATCATAGCATTTGTTTTCCGTAAAACGTTTGAATGTCATATCTCCACTAGTTATCTATCCTCCGTGTATTGTTATTGATTTAGATGACCGAAATGCCGACTGAATAAATTGTATAGCTAGTTGAAACACACTCAACATTTGAAGCAGTTTTAAGCGCTCTTTCTTCTTTTTTTCCTTTTGTTTTGTGGTGGTGGTGATGGTGGGGTAAGGTGATGCAATTTAGAGGTTTACGGAGCAGCTTCGACTGCTAAGAGTTTTAGAGGGTAAAAATGTAATTTATGTAGATTTTACAGATATTTCCTTCTTTGT
This sequence comes from Erythranthe guttata, assembly GCF_000504015.1. The sequence goes on from NW_012192981.1 coordinate 428,016, forward strand.
ATAGTAGGTTATCATTTTTTTTTTATTTATTGTAGAACTCTCAACACTGTCCAATCTTTTCTCTTCTTGCATTTACTTGCTCTTACTTTTCACCGTCATGAACAACATGTTGTCTATAACCAGATAGCTGGTAAAATTGATAATTTCGATCGAATAGGTACAATTTATATATGTATTGGTTATTTGATTCTTGTAATTCTAGTGTGTAGATCATAATACATTAGTGACAATATTTAGATCCTTTAATAGATTTAATTTCTCACACTAAAATCATATTAATAAAATACCCAAACATGTTGCTCGTTGTCAAAATAAGTTTCTTGCAGGCCATTTTTTTCAGTGATTGGTAAACGATCTTTCATCAATAATGTTATCTTGTGTTTTCCAATTCTTGGTTTTATGCTCTTGCTGTGTGAAGGTTATAGTCAATTTGATGTTTTGTGGTTTTTAAGATTCATTAACGGTCAACAGACAGGATCCTAAAATTATGCGATGCCAACAAAGGTTTCTATGTCAAAGCAGGCCATTTTGTTGCGGCCAAGGTTGTAAAAATTGGTAATCGGGTCCGAGTCGGTCAGGCACCGACTCACGATTAATCGGTGCGGCGGTGATTAATCGGTGATAAATCGGAAATAAATCGGTTTTTAAAATTTAATATAATATATTTCTAAAAACTATTTATAAATACTCCAAACATATATAAAAAAATATTTAAACATAGTTATATCTCCATCATGTATATATCCTAATAACATAATAAAAGATTAATAATCATAAGATCATAATACATAAATATCCTTATAAATATAATTTTTTTTTTTTTTTAATTTACATTTATTCTTGAACATTCGTGGCATACATCATTAGTTCTTTAACAATAACAATTAACATAAACAAAATAAGGCATAAACTCCTATTTTTTTTTATTAAAATCCAACTTTTATTTTGAATTATAAAAAAAAAAAAAAAAAAAAAAAACGATTTTAACCGATTTTAACCGATTTTTGACCGATTTTTGACCGATTTTTGCCACCGAGTTTGACCCGCCTTAAAGGTTTGACCGCCTCAGACCGCCTAAAACCGCCTCACAGGCAAAAACCCGATTTTTCAAACCTTTACACCAAAATCGTAAAGGTTTTGGACCGCCTCCGCCTCGAAGACCGATTAATCGGCCGCCTCGGCCGATTTTTAGAACACTGGTTGCGGCCATGCGCCAAGTTCCGAAGGAATACTCGTCCACTCTTTCATCGCTACAGGATCAGGCTGTTGCTGTTTTCTAGGCCTCCAATGCGAACTGTCCATCCAACAGTGGCAACAGTTCCCGCGGAGGTGGTTCTTCGCACTATCAGCGCGGGGGTGGCCGATTCAATCATCGCGGAGGTCGCAGCACTAACCGTCACCCCATGCAGCACTACGGCTAATGTTACCCCCTTAGTCGGTGACATCGGCTATGACTCGAGTGTGGCCGAGTCATGGCCAAGAAATGATGCCAAGCAAGAATTGGCACAAGACAGCCACACAATCGGCCAATGAGTGGTCGAGTGTTGGGCAAGAATTTGGGGTGTTTGTCCGAGAAAACAAGGAACGACTTTATCCAAGTGGGAACGGTGATCGAAAGTACTTACGGCTGGCACGGGCGTTGCTCGGCAGCGAATGCGGACAAGCGTGGGCAGTAACCGGCATGTGGCCGAGAACTTGGGCAAACGAACGTTCGAAGGAAATCGACCACGACTTGACAAGTGTGGGCAAGTTGGCACGACCGGTTGGCAAGTCAAAGAAGGCAGCCCGATGTGCGGGCATTCTAATGACCGTGTGGGCAAAGAACTGGCAAGTAATTGGCAAGGCAAGCAAAATGTGCGGAAAAGGCAAGGCAGATGCCTAGCAACCGGCCGGGCTGTTTTGAGCCGTTTGGTGCGCACGCGCGCACCCAATCAAGATGGGCCTCGAAAACCAGCCATGTGAGCGGTCTTGAGGGAAGTTGCAGAGCGGTTGAGGCCTGGAAAGCATGAAAAACTGCCCCTTATTACTTGTAATAGTTAGCCAAGTGTCAAGCAAGTATGCCGCAAAGTGTCCCTAGGTAGTTTTATGTGAAAATTACCTTCTTCCTTGTATTTATATGGCTATGAGTGCACAAACCCGACCCATCTAGCATTAGAGAGTTCGGATTGCAATTGTGGGCATTCTGAGTGAGGATTTTGTGTGTGCACCTTAGTCTCCTTTGTATTCTTTGTGAGAAATTAATATAAAGGTTGGGCTTTGCCCGTAAACGTGCTTGTGTGTTGTTTTCCGCTGCATACTCTTGTGTTTGTTTATGTTGACTTAAAAGACTCGTGTTTGTGCGTTTTGTTCGAAGAGAATCGAGAGGAAGGCTGACTGATTTGGTGGGCAAATCAGGCCGCACGGGCGAAAATTTCTTAATCAAAGAAACCCCTGTGACAGTTGGTATCAGAGCCTGGTTCAAGGGTTCTGAATGTGTTAATGTTCGGAATGGCTGAAGATTCTAGATCTTCGACAAATCCAAATCCTACTCATGTGATGATACTAGAAATGGAATCAAGGATGCAACGTCTTGAAGCCTTGGTTGGACCGCCCCTAGATCCAACGGATCCACCAATCTTGCAACGACTTGCTGATGGGAAGCAAGAACTCGATCGTTTGTCAAGATCGTTGGATGATCTGCCCCAATTTGTGGAGGGCAGATTCAGGTCCGTTGCCGAGGAGATGGGACTCCTCGCCGACAGTAATTGTACTGTCGTTGACAGTACAATTACTGTAAACACAATATTACTGTCAACCACATCAATATTATTTTTTTTTTTGGCTTTTTTTTTATTTTGCTTGATTTGTTGACGTGTCAACGTAATAATATTACTGTCGTTGACGGTAAATTACTGTAAACACAATAATATTACTGTCAACCACATCAATATTTTTTTGTTTTGGTTTTTATTTTGTTTGGTTTATTGACCGATTAACGTAATAATATTACTGTCTACTATAGTAATATTATTGTAAACACAATAATGTTACTGTGATTGACGGTAATATTACTGTCGTTCCAATAATATTATTGGTCAATCTCATCAACATTAATTATTTTGATTTTCTATTATGTTTATTTTTGTTGAACGGTCGACATATTAATATTACTCTATTACACAATAATAGTGATTTTTGTTGTGTTGATATTATTGCGCTAGAGAGTAATATATCATATTATAGTGTTAAACAGTAATATAGTTAATAATACTGTGTTAAACAGTAATATAGTTATCAACCCTTATTAGCATAGTTGGTACATAGCCTTTGCAATAGGGTAAAAGGCCTTCGAGTCCCCCCCAAATGACTTGAATTTAATCAAAAAACAAGTAGTAGTGTAGTTAATATAACTGTCTACCACAACAATATTACTGTTTAAACGGGCAAAAAAAAAAGGTCAACGCCGCCAATCAGTGGCGGGAAAAAATAATAATATTAATAAAAAATTCAACGCCGGAACCGACAATGACGGGCGAAATTGTAGTCAAAATTGGATTATGGGTCAAAATTGAATTATTGATGAAAGTTGATGTCAAATTAAGGTTAAATTGATTTAAATGATGAAATTGGAGCCTATTAAAATATGACATTGTTTGAATTTTTTTTAAAGAATTTTTTGTCTGCACCCCTTTATGAATAAGTAGTACATGATGTCCATTAAAACCTTGTATGGTTGCCAATCCATGATTAGTCAAGATAAGATTATCTACTCTTGTGCAATCCAATCAAACATCTAACAATTACCCAGGGCTGATCTGCATAACCAAACGAGGACTAAACAAAACAAATTGTAAATTTACAATCAACACGAAAGTCGGTAACCTTTTTATGTATTTTTATTGTTATTTTCTCATCTTGGAAGAAGTTAAAAAGATGATTCTCTTTCGAAATAGGAAGGAGGTAGTTGCACTACCAATGAAAACACCGAGTAACGCATATAGCACCGGTTTATTTGATATTACACCAAGTAAATGAAATACACCGAGTAAATGGTTATCATTATTCGCACACAAAAACACACACACACACCCCTATTTTAGTATACGTAAACGCTAAATATTGCAATCATTTGCTTAACATAATTTCCGGGCGATACGTAATCAAAAATCCCTAGGGCAAAATCCGTATTTCCCTTGCGTCATCCCTTAGAGAGTCGATGCTAATTTGTTTTCTTTCGCTACAAAAGGCTGCAAATATGAAGAAATTAGTTCGATAACAATAATAATAACAAATTGTTTGATAAACTTTATAGTGTTGATTTCATGCTAAATAAATTGCGCCGTATTTAAACAAACAGTGCACGCATACACGTATCTGTATCCGTTCTGGTTTTAGTAGTGCAAATGTAGTGGATAATATAAATTAACAACATTATTGTGCTAATTGCGTGTTAAATAAATTGCGCCGCGTTAAATAAATTGCCCGCGTTCGAACTAACCTCGCGCACAAATATTTATGTCCATTCCAGTTTGAGTTGTGCAAATGTAGTGGATATCAATTTATCATAAATTAACATTTAATCAACTTATAAGCTGTTCAAAATCAGAAGTCTTTTGCAGCAACAAACAATTTTGTTCTATCCAGTAAAAAAACGGAGAAACTATTGCCAACGGAAAATCTTATCATAACTATCTCGATGCAAAGTATATCTCCCATTACCCAATGGAGCTTCGATCCGTGCCTCGTTCATACGTAAGAGCTCCACAAGTTCGTTCATGTCTGCGACATCTGTCTCGATAATGACGGATTTATCCATCTCGTGTGTCACGCTTGTTGACCAATGCAGTGATATATATTGTTGAACAGGTGTGCTTGTAAGGGCTATGTTCCAGCAAAAGGCAAAGTTGGATTTCCCATATAATTGGTGAACAAGTCGATCGCTCGTTCGTGCTGCAAAAAAAAAGTGTTACGATAACCGATATCAATAAATGTCCCAAATAAGCATCTCGTACTGATTGCGTGTTTCTTGAATATATGATTTTACTCGTGCAATTAAATAAACTCGATCGCAAGGAGTTGTAATAATTGTTAAATACGGAAAACGACAAAACTTTTCATGTGCAAAAAGAATTCGACTGTATATATGAATATTAGTAACTGATTTAAGTATAAAAATAAAACAAGCAAAACATAAAGTATGATTTAAGGAAAAAAAAATCAAGAAGATAAAATCCGAAATTAATCATAATAATCAAGCGCCTCTTTGATCTTTTTAATGCTGGAGCTGATTAGGGTATGCACGGTGGCGACCGACTCCATATTCAGTTGCGATGTCAATTGGCTGTGACAAATTAATATCTGGAAAGCAACTGTGAGAAGCGAGCCACCGCTACCGGTGTTGGAACTGGTTGACGCTCCGTTGGTGCCTCTGCTGCTAGCACGGCCATCGGTAGAGATCACAAAACCCGACGGCAGAATCGGTATTTTCATTGTGTCGTCCCCATTCACCACAGAGAGGAGAGCTTTTAAATCCATCGGGGCGTAGATTATTGCTGCCCCTAGTGAGTCGATGCTACTCTCTTGCAGCACCAACATCTTGTTTTCTTTGGGTACAAAAGGCTGCATATTTAAAAAAAAAAAAAAAAATTCAATGATATTAAAGTGAAGTTAAAAAGATAATAATTGTAATAACAAATTATTCAATAAACTTTATAGTGCTAATTGTGTGCTCGATAAATTGCGTCGTGTCTACACTAACAATGCACAATAGTTCCAGTTTCGGTAGTGCAAATGCAGTGGGATGACAATTTATGATAAATTAACGACTTTATTGTGCTAGTTGCGTGCTACATAAATTCTGTGTCGTATTTTAACTAATCGTGCACACGTAAATAAATATATTGATTCAAGTTTTAGTGCAAATTTATGATAAATTAACACTTAATCAAATTATACGCCATTCAAAATCAAATTACGAGTAAACGGACATAGCACCCCAGCTTTTATCAGGGCACTAATTAATTTTATTTTCATTCTATAGATCACATTGAGTCAGAAGCTTATGGTACATTTATCGGCCTTCAAATAATAAATTAATTAATTAAATAAATCGGTAACTAACCTGGATAATGGAAATACGATTTCCGGGACGTGTCCCGGTTGAGATATGTGCAACAGGAATTACAGGACTCCCATTGGATAAGACATCCCACTGCACATAAGATAAAAACACATTTTAGTTTTTCAATATTATTTCCAATCCATTAAGGCATCGTTTGGTTGCCAAGATAGGATTAGTCAGGACAAGATTACATAATCTTATAAGGTCCAATTATTTAATTAAAAGAAAAAAAAGTTGCAAATTGACAATCGAGACAAAAGTCGGTAACTTTTTTTGTTACGTACCTGAGCTCTTCTTTTCTCGTCTTGGAAGAAGTTAAAGAGATGCTCCTTCGAAAAGGGAAGCCAAAGCGAGGTAGCTGCGCTAACGATGAATCCATCAGGTTGATGAGGTCCGTCACTTTTTCGGAGAGCGACACAAACTCCGCTATATTGATATTCCGACGGATTCGGAAAATCGAGTTTATCCGACATGCACAATACTTCGAAAAAACTCTCCACCATTCTTTGGGAAAGATTCATTACGTTTCTCTTTCCTTCAAGTGACTCGATAACTGAATGACAAATGAAAGGAAATAGTAATTATCGGGTTTAACTACAATTTCCATTTATCGAAGTCGTCGGAATATAATAATATAATAATAATATACCTCCTTCGAGTTCGTTTGTAGGTGTGGCGATTAGCCCATTTGAGAATGCAAATCTCTCGCACATTCTTTGAAGAGTAGTAATCCATCGTTTGGCTCCATATGCTTGAGAACCACAAACGAAGTCTCTGTACAGACGATGAGTCGATAATTTGTCGTCCACTTGCACATGTTCAATCCATGTAACCTATTCAAGAAAATTGATATTCAGTATGTAGACAGCGTAAAAAGTATAGAGTTAATAGCATTCGGCACCCCGTATTATATCGAATTGCTAAAAAACACCCATGAGTTCTGCCTCGAAACTCTAAATCGACACATAATATGAGATAAAGATGCACTTAAAAAGAAACAAATGGGTTTTTATATAGAGAACTCACTGTTGATTTTCCATTTGAAATATCTTGAATAATACACCCTGAAGGAAACCTCCAAGAACGAGTGGGAACGGAATCTTGGAGCTGTGTTATGAAATTGTAGGACACGTCCACCAACACCCAAGTGCTCGAATTAATTTGGCGGGAATATCGAATGAAGAAAAATTCCCGGGGAGCAACAAGAGGCGACAAAATGTGAATTTTTTGATACATCTGCGCACCAAAATAAGTCAAAACATTCAATTTTTTATCCATTCAGATATCCCCAAAAAAACAATGATAATAATAATAATAATATGGATTTTTTGAGGTCCTTACCAAATGTAACAAACCACCAAATATTCCAGTATCGATCGCTTCAAGGGTCGTCGCTTTTGTGACGATAGTAGGAAAATTTTCCTTCCATTTGTTCTGCAAATTATTAGCAAATAAATTTTCACTTAGATTTAAAAAAAAAAATAAAAAAAAAAAAAAAAAAACACACACACACAACTCCAATGTGTAGCATACATACCACATCAACAAGCGTTTCGATTAAATGTGTGGCAGACATTGCCACCTCGCCCGAATCTTTCGAAGACTCAAACCGAGCACTAGAAGTGTTGACCTGGTTTGACTTGGGGAAAATCATATCATAACTATCCCGACGTAAAGTATATCTCCCATGATCCGATGGAGCTTCGAACCACAGTGGCTCGTTCACACGTAACAGCTCAAGAAGTTCGTTCATTGCAGCGACAGCTGTCTCGATAATGACAGATTTATCCACATGCGTCACACTTGTTGACCAATGTTGTGACATATATTGTTGACCAGGTGCACTAGCACTGGGCTCCGTTCCAACGGAAGGCAGAATTAGATTTCCCATGTAATTGGTTAAGAAGTTGACCGCTCGTTCGTGCTGAAAGAAAAGGTTTACGAAAATCGATAATTAATAAATGTCCCAAATAAGTAATCTCGTAGTGATTACATGTTTCTTGAATATATGCTTCTACTCGTGCAATTAAATAAACTCGGACATAAGGAAAACGACGAAACTTTTCATGTGCAAAATATAAAGATCTCGATTATTTAGTATATAATATATCGATCGATCAATCACACCTCTTCTTTCAGACGTGCATTTTCGATTCTCAATCTCTGCAGATTTTCGCGTTTCTCTTCTTCACAAACGCCTGAGCTATTGCAAGAGGGACAAAAGGCGTTTTTCAGAGCCTCGTGCATCGAAAGGTTCTCGAAATGAATTCTTTCGTTCTCCGAGCGGAGGGAATTGCTGTCTGCTCTCTCGTTTTGAGCCTACAAAACATAATATAGAAACATGTAAATAAATCGTCGTAAAACGACCGTAGAAAAATATTTGCGTGCTCTGTATAAAGAATAAAGCACCTTTATCTGAGTTCTTTTATTTTGAAACCAGAACTTTATCTGCTTTTGGTCAAGGCCGAGTTCTCTGCTCAATTGTTGCCTCTGGTTCTTGTCCGGGTGCGGACATTCGTTATAGAAACTGCGTAAATATCATAAATCGGGAAACGGAAAAATATTATATAGAGAAATTCTATTTCAAGTGTCGTGTCTTTCGAATGTACAGAGAAATTTTCAGCCATGCAAATGAAGGTTTATGAAAAATCGAAATGTAAATGGAATAAAATTATTTAGACAGAAATTATTCGTACGCCTCGAGCTGCTGAATTTGTTCGGTAGTGTGACGGTGGTATTGCTTCTTGCCCTCTCGTGAGTTGCAGTTTTCTTCGTCGCCCGATCCATTTCCTCTGTTAGACAAATCCATCTCTTCGTATCAAACACAACAGCTCTTTTTTTTATTCCTAAAATTTTTCTTTATATATTTATATACAACGCCTTCGTTTAGAACCCAAGAAAACAGACTCCCCTAAGTGAAAAAACTCGGGAGGACACAGTATGAGTGAAAAACAAATATGTTAATAATTCTGCTATATGAAAATATGGGTGTCTTGGACTCAATATATAGCTTGACGTAAACGAGAGGGAACGAGCAAAAAAAGAATTCGATGACGATATTCGAAATAATTTCAGATACGAGATACCCTACTGAAGGTGGGCGGGAGCTCACGGTCAACAAAATCCTGCTGGGTAGAAAATATATACATCATAGAATACAATTTACGTCTTTATTCGAAATATCAAATGCAGATGCTAATGATTAAATAATGATTATGAATGTATGGCAGGAATTCAAAAGCTTCCTTTTATTGCATTAGCTTATATGGATTGGTAATGAATTAGTAATTGATGGTTTGAATAACAATTATTCAGAATCGGACATTTCTTTATTCTGATGGTTCTTATC
>NW_012192981.1:437564-583601 GCF_000504015.1 Erythranthe guttata
AAAAGAAAAAATATATTTATCGCGTATTTGTTGTCATGAACTCAATATTACGGAGAAGACCTCAGTTTCCTATTGCCGAGTGTTGTTCAGTTATCCTGTAAAAAAAGTGATTTCCTTTTTTTTCAACTAGTTCTTCGAGAATAATAAACATACCTATATATATATGGCCTTCGACTTCCTAAAACGAAAAGATCGAATAAAAGTTAAGGTTTAGTACCAACAAATGAATCATTTAACATCATGTTCCATCTAAATTGATACATTTATTTCCTCGATGCTCCATGCACGTAAATCGGGAACAAGAACTTCCTTCTTTCTATTAAATAACAACTCAGTCCATTCAGTTTCAATTAAATATACTATTAGTTCCAACATATTATGCTGGAGTACTTTACCCCGGAATATCTTTTCCGAGGTTTAAAAGATAATAACAAGATCTTATGCTATCATACTTCAATAATTGCAAGTTAGTAACTAAGATTATGAAAAAATGAATTTGAGCCATATTTTTTTACGACTTTATAACAGTCGAGTTGTCTGAACTTTCGATGATTAAGCCCTTCGTTTCATGCAAGGTCACAAAGAGTAGCATATATTCTCTGATTCTTGCATCTACCATGCACAAATCATACCTATATTTTTTAGCAAAATTTAATTACTAACTTACGGTGAAACATTGAAATCTAATCATATCCCACATAGAAAAATGTATCAATAAACATATTCCCAATCGCGAAACACTTCGACAAGCAACGAATAATTAATCGGGGTTTCAGCTGATGGAAATAGTTATATGCAAATATGAATCATGCAACAAGTAGTATTGCAGTAAAATTATCACTACCTAAGTAAAAAACACAAGCTAGTTTCTGAAAACATCTATTAATAGACATTTACGTACCTTGTGAACGAAGTTATTTTCTTTCTTTATTTTACAATTCATCAAGAAAAATCAACGTAGCTACGCATTCGACTTTCCTATAATGAACAAGCCGTATACATTATCTCCAACATGGCTTTAATTAACCATTAATTACACATCACGCTCCATCCTTTTGTAAATTGATACATATCTTTTTTTCCTCAAAGCTCCTTGCATGAAAATCGGGAATATACTTCATTTAAACTATCCCTTAGTCCATCCAATTTCGATTAAAACTAACAGTACGAAACACTATGAGTTCCAATATAGTATGCTGAAGTCTAATCGTAAGGTGAAAACGTAAAAACCTAATCCCGAGATATATATTAGTTTATCAAATTTATCAAAATTTCACTATTAACCTAATTAAGGTGAAATGTTGAAATCTAATCTCCTCCAACGCAGAAAAATGTATGCAATGTCCGTATCAATAAATTCTCGATGACGAAGCACTACGACACGTAATGAATAATCGATCGGGGTTTCGGTTGATGGAAGTAGTTTTATTCGAGCATCAATCATGTAACAAATAACTATTGCAGTAAAATCATCACTACCTACGGCACACACACACACACACAAAAAAAAAAAAAAAAAAAAAAAAACTAACAATAGAACTTCAAAGTAGGTAGTGATGTAAAATCTTCACTTTTTCCCTTTTATTTTTCTTTCCCATCTCCGTTCTGGCAGCGTCTAATAGGCATTTCAAATTAGGAAGATAAATTGCAGAAGAGCTCGCAATGCCCAAAGGTACAACCTGTTGCAGCGCGATGTACAAACATCAAGCAGCATTTTTCCCTCTTTTTTCTTCTTCATCTTCACTTCTTCGCTTTTATTTTTCTTTCCCATCTCCCCCGCGGAGAAGAAACTGAAAAACACAAAAAAAAATTACCGCGACAATAGGGCAAGGGCTGCGCCACCGTTCTGGCGGCGTCCAATAGGCAGTTTTCACCACTGCGCCGCCAGTCAGCGGCTTCTTCTTCCTCCGGCTGCCTCATCTCCAACAGGTGAAAAATGGACGATTATAATTATGCTTTGTTCGACACGACAAAAAAACTTCGATCGTTTTGAGTAACATTCTAAAACTCTATTAACAATTAAATTTATTATTGTTTTTATTTTTTCCCTTTTTAAATTCCAATCCGGACCAAAACCCCATCCATATATTTGTCAAAATAAAAATATAGATAAACATCTATAAATTAATATAGTTAGAATTGATAAAATTCTATTAATTTAATGGAATTTTAAATACCGAACTAAAAATTTAATATGTCTTTTTACGGAATGAGGATTAGAAAAAAATATTATTTACGCGAGATTATTAATGTATCGAAGTTCTACTATAAAACAAAGTCATACGAGTCCAGTGAAGTAAGCAAATCAGGTCTCCATATCGAACTTCTGCTGTAAACCAGAATTAGAGCATCTCCAATGGAGAAGCAAATCGAGTCTTTAAATTCTGTTTTGGAGACTCGATAGATTTTTTTTTTCTTAGTAAAGACCCGATAAAATTTTAGAGTTTCTAAAAGCAAAATCTCACAATGAAGGATCTGATTATAAGTCTCTGAATCATGTTACGTAGTATTTTATATGGCAACGAATATATGCAAGATGGAAATTACTAAGTGCAAGACCTAAATATAAATAAACTTACTAAGATCAAGATTGGAAATTACAAATATAACCCCAATATTAATTTAGATATTATTAATTCAAATTAGGCTAATTGCTATTGCAAGATCAAAAAAAAACAAAAAAAAAATAGAATAAAAAAAAAGGAAAAAACGAGAGGGAACTCACTCCCCCAACAAAACCCCAACATCTTCTTCTTCACACTCACTTTACACACTTTTTTCCACAAAAAAATCTTCCATATTCTCTAAAACCCTCATCACACAAAACCCTCAAATCTTACTAAAACTTGAAAAGGACATTATGGATACAAAAGACATATATATGGAGGATTCTAAGGTCGAAGAACACAAAGTGGTAAGAAATATTGTACTTTGTGATCGTTTTTCTCGTTTTTCGCACCTCATTTCACGTACAAAAAATTCAACGTGTACAGGTCGAAATATGCTCCGAATATCGACACACTAGTGTCGAAAATTTCAACATAAATCGACAGTACTCTTTTACTGTCGATTTTTATTGAATTTTCCGACACTAGTGTGTCGATATTCGGAGCATATTTCGACACTGGTGTGTCGATTTTTCACTGTTACAATTGTGTAACCAAATTTCCGATTTTTCTTGCAGAGTTTTGTACCTAGCGCGTGTAGTGGACCTAATGCATGTAGGGAATTAGCTTTGGATTATTCACATGAATTTACCATCCATGAGGAGTTTGCAACAAGGGACAATTTAGTCACATGGGTGCGCGAAGTTGGTATGCGACTAGGAATGATAATGACGGTAAAGTGGGTATGCGACTAGGAATGACAATTTAGGACTCCCATTCCTAGAGATTGTGGGTATTACTTCTACGAATAAAACGTCCTAGAAAAGGGTTCAATTGCTTATGAAATTGCGGGAGATTACTCAGCCCGAGAGTAACTCTCTCATTGAGCCAATGCAAAAGGTTGTTACCAAATGTCGTCCCGGAAAAATATTGCGTATTGATAAATCAACCCGACGCAACCCATCCAAATTTGAGTACGAGCTTAATTCAAGCAAAGATAGTTGTTCCCCAAAGATAGTTTTTTTGAAGTTTTTATCTCATAGTTCATTTTTTGGTTTCTCATTTAGTAATACGTGATATTGGTTAAACATTGTAGATTATGACTCCTGAGAGTTGCACTCCTATTTCTGGTATCCAAAAGCAACGTGAATAGCTTATGCTGCAGCCGATCACTGTATCAATGGTAACCGACATCTTCAATCGAAGCACCGGTAAATCGACGGTGTTGGAAAAACTACCGGTAATATATAGTAAGGCGTAAAAATATATCAGTAGAATATCGACACCTCCGTGTCGAAAAAAACAACAATTCTCGACGAATTAGCGTCGAAATATGTCACATTTTTCGACATCAACATGTCAATATTTATCATATTTTTCAACATCAATATGTCGATATTTCACTGTAATTTTTTTTCCCATTCTATATTACTAATTTAACCTTCTTTTGTGCAGGTTCGAAAAAAAACTACCAATGATATATATATTAAACAAATACATCTGAAGTTCCGAAGATATGTTGGAGATATAAAAAATGTTGCGTCGAATGGTCATTGTGGATTTCGGGCGGTTGCATCAATGATGGGCTTTGGGGAAGATAATTGGAGTCTAGTACGAAGAGATTTGGTCGATGAGCTCATTATGAATGATGCTATCTACATGAATATCCAAAAAGTTCGAGATACGCTTGATGAATTGGAAGCGAAAATGAGGTGTTCGGTTACACCTGCCCCTTATGAAAATTGGATGTCGTTTCCGGATATGGGTCACTTTATTGCGTCTAAATATGACATTGTGCTCGTATTGATAACGCAGCTGCAGTGTCTTACATTTCTCCCACTCTCTAGTGACCCCGTGCCAGATGAGCAAAGACAAGAGCATGGGATAGCGCTTGTTGATGGAAATCATTTTGTGCATCTTGTTTTGAAGAAGAATTGTCCTCTGCCCCCTGTAGCAGATTATTGGAGGCGATACCACCACCCTAGAGCTAGTGCTTGGAAAACTATTGATATGGAGTCTAGAATTATTGCTTTTAAAGAGTTAGTTAATCGTAATTACGTATCACTACAAGAGACCATATGTATTGATATGTAGAATTGGTGCATTAAATATATTTTTGATGAAATATATATATATATATATATATATATATATATATATATATATATATATATATATATATATATATATATATTTTTTTTTTGATGAAAAAATTAGTTAACTCGTCCATTATAATTTTTTATCCAAAACATCCAAAATCAATAAAAACATCCGAAATCAACAAAAATATCTAAAATCATCTAAAAATTAAAAACATCCAAAAAATAATCAAAATCATCCAACTATCTACTTCTTTCTAAGTTTATTCCTCTGAAATGTTAGTAACGGTAGTGGAGCGGTCGACGATGGTGGAGCAGTTTGGGGAATACGCGGTTCCACTGAAAAATTATAAATAAAATATTAATCATTTATATAGAATAAAAAAAAAAGTTTGCAAAAAAAAATCAGTTTACCAGTCTTTTTTCGACATCTCAATGTCGCTATTTGTACAAAAAGTCGACATAAGCTCTGTGCCGAAAATTGTAAAAAAAATCGACACAGCAATATCGAATTTTCTCTCAAAACACGACATTAGGTTTATGTCGAATTTTTGTACAAATATCGACATTGAGATGTTGAAAAAAGTTCCAATAATCAACAATTGTGTGTTGTCAAAATTAGATGAAAAAATCGACACCAATATGTCGAAATATTTCCAAAAAATCGACAAGTACAGGTCATTTTTTGTAAAACCGCAACTCCTTCAACAATAGTGTTAGAATCGAACCCTAAAATTATCAACTATGTTCTAAAATGACTTGTATTCATTATTCTAACAATAAAATTATGTTTATCACATTTTATTTCTCAAAAAAGTTAATTCAAAAAGTAATTTCCTTACTTGCTTTTCGTGATATTGTTGTGGCGGGGTTGGGACAACAACAGTTGCAGGTGGGAGGTTCTAGTGGTTGTCGACTGCAACGGCGACGTGGAAGGTGGTGGACTTCAACGACGACGGCGACGGCGACGGGGCGACGACGAAGGGCGACGGCGAGTGCTGCAATTGATTTTTTTTTTGTTTTCTTCCCTTCTTCCCTCCTCCTCGTTTTTCAATTCTCGTTTTTCAATTTGTTTTTTCTTTCTTTTTTTATTAATTTTTCTTTTTTTAAATTGGTCTTGCAAAAGTAAATTAATAAAATAATTTTTATTTTGTTTGTATTTTATTAAGGTTATTATAGTCTTTTTATACTTAATTTGATAAAAAAAATTAATTTGGTCTTGCCCTAAGTAAATTTGTGATTCCAAATAGTCGCTGCCATTTTATATAGCCTTTAGATTATGGCTCAAGTTTTACTCATATACAATGTTGTAGAAAATTAAATTTTTTTGAACAACCTTAATTATTTATATATATATATCGATCCAAAAAAATATTTTTTTTAAGAGATATGAAATGTTGAACTACAACCATTAGATATGGTTTCAATTAAAATATTAGTAGCCCCCATGGGTGTAGCTCAACTGGTTCCGGAGGTATCAAGTTGGTGCAAGGTCCTAGGATCGAATCCTGGCAGCCCCAATATGGGAATTTCAACTCCAATGAGGGTTGGTTCCTTGTGGGCACAAGGTCCGGATCCGCTACCTTAACGAGCCGTTTAGTTACCAGGGCCAAGGCCCTGGGGGCGAGGAATTTCGCCTTTTGGTGCAATTATCCCTCCTGCCCTCAATTCATTTTTCTCCATGTTCTTCGCTATAAAACTTTTCAAGTATTGACAGCCAACTCAACCTTCTACATATGGAGATCAGAAAAATAAGAGACCGTCGAAGCAGGAAGTTGGCCGAAGTGGTGAGGCCTGGGAGTGGTGGAAATACGCCTGGAAACTTCAAATTCCCCCAAAAATAAAAATCTTTCTCTGGCATTTCTGTTCAGATATATTGCCCACGAACGAGAATCTTTATCGTCGTAAAATATCTTTTTCTCCACAGTGCATGAGATGTAGAGTTGGGGTTGAATCAGCATTACATGTTCTCCAATCTTTCCAATCTTGTCGAGCTGTGGGCGATATTTGGATATGCCCGCCATTTGATCAACTAAAAGTGCATTCAATCCAATCTTATTTGCAATTATTTGAGCTTCTAGTAACCAACCTCGACTAGGATTCGCTAAACTTGGCCACTACGATTATGTGGAAGTGTTAGGACCAACAAAACAAGGAAATGGACGGGGAGAACAGTCTACAAGCGGTCACAGTTTTGGGTTAGTGTAGAGACTACCTCAAGGAGCATTCAGAACATCAACTGTGTTCGTCTGTCACACAACCTCAACGACTCCCTATGAAGTGGAAGCCACCGGACTATGGAGTGATCAAAATTAATGTGGATGCAAGCTTTCCGCAAGGTGAGACATATTATGCTACTTCACTTGTCGCTCACAATTCTAGGGGCGAATGCGTGTTTTGAATGGTTCACAAGTTCGTCGGATGGCCTACGGTGGTAGATGGAGAAGCCCATGCTATTCTCAGGGCATTAATCACAACACAAGAAAAGGAGTGGCCGAACATTATTGTGGAAGGGGACAATTTACAGGTGATAACAGCGCTTTGGGACAAGAATCATTCGGTTCTTCCCGTATGGGCCATTCATTGAACAAAGTCTGTCTTTATCTAGAGTCTTTGTATCTTGTACGTTTGATTTTATTCGACGATCTGGTAATAAATTGATTCATATGTTTGTGTCGAGCTATGGTCATTCTTGTAGCGAGGGAGCAACCCTACCTTCGGACTTGGCGGATATTGCCCAATAATATTGATCGATTATTCTCTAAAAAACTCAACCTTCTACTTCTAATTTCTTCAATTCTCATTCACTACACCTAAATCCAATCAAATTCCCTTAAATTTCTACAATCATTGAAAAGAAAAGAAAGAAAATAAAACTCACAATCTGAAAATTTAGAAGTGGTGAAGAAGATCAAGAACAATTAGAGTTATTTATGTTTTTTTTTCATTTTTTTCTTACCGTTGAAAACCAACAGTCATATTTGCAAATCATTCAAATTTTAATTTTTATTTATAAAAAAAAAGTCGGAAATCAGAAGTTTAATCAAAATTATAAGCTTAACATTTAATTAAATTATATATATTGCCGATGGAAACTATTTTATCATAACTATCTCGATGCAAAGTATATCTCCCGTTGCGCAATGGAGCTTCGATCCACAGTGTCTCGTTCATACGTAAGAGCTCCACAAATTCGTTCATGGCTGCAACAGCTGTCTCGATAGTGACGGATTTATCCAGCTCGTGTGTCGCACTTGTTGACCAATGTTGTGATAGTGAATTGCATGTTTCTTGAATATATATGCTTTTACTCGTGCAACTAAATAAACTGGATCATAAGGAGTTGCTTATTCAATAAAATTCCTGATAATTACGAAACGAAGAGAGTACGAATTCAAGCTAAATGCATTTCAGACCATTGAACAGTAAGTTCTAAATAAATATATAAATGAATATTAGTAACTGTTTTAACGGTATAAAAATGAAAAAAAACAAAACAAAAAGTAAGATTTAATGAAAAAAAATAAAAATAAAATTCGAGAAGATAAAAAATCCGAATTTAATCACGATAATCAAGCGCCGCCTTGATCTTTTTAACGGTGGAGCTGATTAGGGTATGCACGGTGGCGACGGACTCCATATTCAGTTGCGGTGCCAATTGGTTGTGACAAATTAATATCTGGAAAGCAACTGTGAGAAGCGAGCCACCGCTACTGGTGTTAGAACTGGTCGAAGCTCCGTTGGTGCCTCTTCTAGCACGGCCATTGGTAGAGATCACAAAACCCGACGGCAGAATCGATATTTTTGTTGCGTCGTCCCCATTCACCGCAGAGAGGAGCGCTTTTAAATCCATCGGGGCGTAGATTATTGCTGCCCCTAGTGAGTCGATGCTACTCTCTTGCAGCACCACCATCTTGTTTTCTTTGGGTACAAAAGGCTGCAGATTTAAAATAAATAAAAAATTAGTTCAATGATATTAAATTAAAGTTAAAAAGATAATAACAAATTGTTAAGTAAACTTTATTGTGCTAATTGTGTGTTTGATAAATTGCGTCGTGTCTACACTGAAAATGCACAATAGTTCCAGTTTTGGTATTGCAAATGCAGTGCGACGACAATTTATGATGAATTCTGCACCGTATTTGATCTAATAGTGCACACGTAAATATTTATTTCAATTCCGTTTTAGTGCAAATGTAGGTGGATATCAATTTATGATAAATTAACAATTAATCAAACTACGCTGTTCGAAATCAATTCACGAGTAAACGAACTATAACACCCCAGCATTTATCAAGGCACTAATTAATTTTATTTTCATACTATCGATCACATTGACTGAGAAGCTTATGGTACATTTATCGGCCTTCAAATAATAAATAAATAAATTAAATAAATCGGTAACTAACCTGGATAATGGAAATACGATTTCCGGGACGTGTCCCGGTTGAGATATGTGCAACAGGAATTACAGGATTCCCATTGGATAAGACATCCCACTGCAAATAAGATATAAATACATTTTAGTTTTTCTATCTCATTTCCAATTATTTAATGGCTGTGAATGAGTTCCAAGGTCCTGCTAGTTCCTGCATGATCTGTGTTCTTGTGAGATGTCCGTACTTGTTTTCCCAGAGGACAGTCACCACATGACTCAGGTGTGTCAGTCTTCAGTTGTGGTACCCCTTTCACGCAACCTGTATTAACGAGACGGATTAGATCATGAAAATTTAAATGACCTAGTTTTCGATGCCAGAGATCAGTGAGATCAGAAGAAGTGTGATGACATTGATCCGATTTGTCAATCTGATCAATTTTGTAGCAATTGTCTGACGACCTGTATCCGGTTAGAACACAATTTTTGTTTTCATCAAATCCCTCACACTTACGCTTTGTGAACAATACAGAGTCGTATAGATCACACAACTGACTTACACTCAGAAGATTTGATTTCAAACCTTCCACATATAGAACATTGTTCAAGTTTGGCAATCCTCCAACATTCAAGTCTCCTTTTCCCTTTACATAAGCCTTATTTCCATCTCCAAAAGTAACCTGTCCACTAGACATGTTATGCAGATTTGATAAGAAATTCCTTTCACCTGTCATGTGTTTGGAGCATCCACTGTCAAAATACCAAGAGTTAGTAGCACATGCATTTAAAGATAAAATAGCTGACCAGCAGTTAGTACTATCATTTGTCATCCTTTGTTTATAAGAGTTGTTACTTTGAGAGTAAGTAACCCACGCAGCGGATTTGGATGTCTGATATGCTAACTGTTTATTTATCAATTTCCATCTTTTAAAGCATTTAGGCCTGACATGCCCTAATTTGTGACAGAAGTGACAGATAGGAATATACTTAGTAGGAAAGGTTTGGTTGTTCACACAAGAAGATGTGGAATTGACAAATCAGATTTTCTGTTTTGACCCTGTGTTAGCATTAGATTGTCCATCACTATACCCTAATCCAACTCTTTTGGAATTGGAAGGATGAGCATTTATGATTTCATCTAATCTATTTGAGGGAAGAAATGCAGTGCGATTTAACTTACTGACAGAAGCCTCAAACATTGTGCTAACAGGCGGTGAAACATCTTGGTAATCATCAGCATGCACTTTTGGAAAAAGATTTTTCCTCATTCTTTTTGCTCTTTCACCATCGTAGTCCTGCCAATATTTCAACAAATCTTTGAGATTGTCGATGTCTCTTTGTGCAAAGTCCTGTTCCACTTCAAAGACTTCAATCTCCATCTCAAGTTCATCAATCCTGTCATTCAGTTTTGTGATAACTCCTTTGTTTTCTTCCTCTTGTTCTATGATTCTTTCTTTCAGGAGTTTATTTTCATTACTAACTTCATGACATTGCTTCAGGAGGTCATCCAATTGTTTTTGAAATTGTTGGATGGACTCTTCACCTTCATCTTCTGATTCGTCACTCCCTGTGGACAGAAAGGGCATATTTAGATTTTCGTAATTTTCATTTTCCTGTGTGACATACCTGAGATGTGGCGGTTCTGTGCACGTGATGTCCTCAAGTGTGGCATCTGTGATTCTGCAAGTTCCACATAAATCATTGTTTGTATCATCGTCACTAGCTTCACTTTCATCATCAGACTCTGAGGTGTCATCACTCCAAGTTGTGGCAAGTGATTTTCCTTGTTTTTTCAGAGTGTTAGCACATTCTGCTTGGATATGACCATAACCATGACATTCTCTACATCGAATTCCCTTCTTGACTTCTGGCTTATCTGTAGAGATCCTGGGTTTTCTCTCAGAGATTGTAGGATGTCCATTTCTCTTGATGAATCTCCCGAAATTTTTTGCTATTAAGGACATGGATTTTGTGAGCTTGACTTCAAGTGCTGACATAGGAACAGTAGGCACAGATGTTGTGGTGTCCGATACAGTTTGCAGAGCGATTTTCCTTTCCTTGTCCATTCTGCTGATGTTCAACTTGTTTTCAAAAGTTTGTAGATTTCCAATCAGATCCTCAAGTCGCAATGAGTCCACATCACTTGCTTCCTCTATGGCAGTGATCTTGTACGCGAATCTGTCTGGCATAGATCTGAGCACTTTTCGTACAAGTTTAACTTCAAGATAAGTTTCACCGAGGCCATGAGCTTCGTTTGATATGTCACATAATTTGGAGTTAAATTCGCTCACGGTCTCATTTTCTTCCATGCGAAGATCTTCATACCGGGTGGCAAGCATTTGAAGTTTGGATAGTCTGACTGAAGCAGTTCCCTCGTACGCTGTTTGGAGTTTCTCCCATGCTTCTTTAGCACACTCACACGCAGAGATTATCTTGAATTGATTGATATCAATTCCATTGAATATAGCATTCAAGGCCTTGGAATTCATGTTTGCTGCAATTTGTTCGGCTTTGCTCCAGTCTTTCTCATGCTTCTCAGTTTCAATCCCTTTCTCATCTGTGGCAACGGGTCGCTTCCATCCAATTAACACCGTTCGCCATGCATCTTCGTCCATTGATTTTATGAACATCTTCATCTTAGTCTTCCAATAGGAGTAGTTGGTTCCCGTGAGTAGTGGTGGGCGAGTCGTGGAACCTCCTTCCATATGAGAACTCATAGTACCTACGAATAATAAATGGCAAATAAATCAAATTCCCAAAATCACACACTATGTATATCTAGTGAGAGGCTCTGATACCAATTGTTGATTTATATGCCTATAGAAATCAGTTGACCTAAGTTGTAACAGTTAAGTTGTGGAAACAGTATTTAGTTACAACTGTAAATCTTGTGTTGGCACAGTTATACTCTACTTAAAGTAAATAAACAGAACACAAGAATTAATGTGGTTCAGACACAATTGTGCCCTACATCCACGTGGACCTGCAAACACGATTTCACTAGTTCAGATTTACAGTGTACATTAATAGGACTTATTAAAAACACTAAAGACTCCCTCTTTATGTAATATGCCGTTCTTGTACACAACTCGAACTCCGTGTTTCTTCCAACAGCAGCTCCACACCGCGTGCCTAGAACTCCTTTCTGGCCTGAACTCCCTTCAGTGACGCGGTTGATCTCCCAAGAGATCTATACAGCCAATCTGTATATGTTGACACATCCAACGATGGCACAGTTCTGTTCAGCAGAACGTTTCAGCGATTCTTCAAAGCAACGGAGTGATTTTTCTCCCAACAAAAAGTGTCACGGTCTTTGTGAGGTGAGGAGCCTTATATAGGCGTGAGATCGGCCTCAAAAGACCTGTCTTCCAAAGGAATCGAATAACTAGGAAACAAAATCCTAGTCAATATCTAGTTCTAATCTAGATAGCTATAAAAGATTCCTAACAAGAGTAAAGTACAAGGAAATAAATCTAAGTCCTAAAGTATTACAAAGGTAGGACTCTAAATTTCCAAAATAAACATGGGAACAAATCTTTAGCCAATCTTTACTTCCCAAGTAAGGCGGATTTCTTCCTTCGTGGAAATCTGGCGCCAACAAATAAGTCCCAAATAAGCAATCTCGTAGTGATTGCATGTTTCTTGAATATATGCTTTTACTCGTGCAATTAAATAAACTCGGACATAAGGTGTTGCTATACTTGCTAAATACGGAAAATGACGAAACTTTTCATTTGCAAAAATAAAGATCATGATTGTTTAGTATTTAATATATCGATCAATCTCACCTCTTCTTTCAGACGTGCATTTTCGATTCTCAATCTCTGTAGATTTTGGCGTTTCTCTTCTTCACAAACGCCTGAGCTATTGCAAGAGGGACAAAAGGCGTTTTTCAGAGCCTCGTGCATCGAAAGGTTATGGTTGTCTTGGACTCAATATATAGCTTGACCTGAACGAGAGGTAACAAGCAAAAAAAGAATTCTATGACGATATTCGAAATAATTTCAGACACGAGATACCCTACTGAATGTGGACGGAATCTGAGGGTCAACAGAATCCTGCTGAATAGAAAATATATACATGATAGAATATAATTTATGTCTTTATTTGACATATCAAATGCAGCAGGGCCGGGCCTGACCTTTTTAATGCCCGGGCCGAAAAAGATAAATTGTGCCCTCGATTTTATTTTTCTATAAATCCTTTTATAAAATAATGATAAATTATAAAAAAAGAAATTTAAATATCAACAAAATGCTGTTTAAAAATATTCAACAATAGAAAAAACCCACATATTAAAAAGAAATTGTCATAACATTTCAATTTTAACACAACACAATGAGATAAAAAAATGTTTGAACTCCCATCCCAGCAAAAAAATGTTTTTTCTCCCAATCTTCCATCATCAGCTTTCAAAGAAATTATCACCTCATGTTATAGCTAAACACCTGCATATCAAACAAAATAAGTGAAATAATTCATTGAAAATGTTTTCGAGTTGCACTTTTAGAGGCAAAGTCATCAATGATATCGTCGTACTCAATATTTTCCAACATATCTTTTTCAATAGTTAAAAGTGCTAACCCATTCAACCTTTCTTGAGACATTGTGGTCCGTAAATAATTTTTTAACAATTTTAATTTTGAAAAGCTTCTCTCTGCTGATGCCACAGTGACGGGTATTGTCAACAAAATTCTATAAGCAATCATCGCATTTGGAAACATATCAATTGTTTTTACAAACTCTAAAATTTGAAAAGATGTCCATGGCTTATTTGCATCACATGCTTCATTCGGTAACATCACTTGCAACACCTCTAGTTCAGAGCATAAATATTTTGCATCAATATCAGAACTCTCGCCATGTCTTAAAGCATTTTCAAGATTCACACAAGAACTCATCAACTCATTACCATCCAATGAAATCAACTTTGCAACATCAAATAAAAAACCAAATATTGATTCAAAACACTGCATTTGTTCAAACCTGCTTCTCAATTGACCAATAGCAATATCCACTACTAGAAGAAAATAATCAATTCTAAAAGATTCTTCCGCAGATTGATTTTCCCTTTCGGTATTAGAAATCTCATCAAAATGTCTCTTTCTAGCAATTCTACGTTTCTCGAAAAAAATTGGTTCAATTTCCATTTGAGATGCTATTTTTTTAGCGTCAATCATAGCAGAAGAAAATCCATTTTCTCTATACATTTCAAAAAAAGAAACAAGCCCAGTTAATTGTTTTATAGCAATATCAAGACGCATATCCTCGGATTGTAACTTTTTGCTAACTAAATTAATTTTATGCAATATATCATGCCAAATAACCAAGCTCAAAATAAACTCAAAACTTGAAAGTTCACCGGAGGCCAAAGTGTAAGCATCCCTACTTAATTTCGCATCTTCACTAATTTCTGCTAATTTAAATAAAACTTCTCTTATTTGGGAGACTTGGGACAATATTGCCTTAACAGATACAATATGACTTTCCCATCTTGTCATGGACAATGATTTCAAAGTTAATTTATCAATATAATCAAGCAAAACATTCCATCTATTTGTTGAATTAGCAAACACATTATATATACATTGACATGCTCCAAAAAATGATTTTGCTCGAGTACAAGAATTTGCCATATCACAAATAGGGGTGTAAACGAGCCGAGCCGACTCGTGAGCTTGAAGAGCCGGCTCGTAAAAAGCTCGAACTCGGACTCGAGATTTTCGAGCTCGAGCTCGAGCCGGTTTTCAGTTGTTCATGAGCTCGCGAGCCGGATTTATTATTATTTTTTTATTATTATTTTTTATTTTTTATATGTTATTTTTATTTAAATAATGTAAAATATTATAAAAATAAATACAAATATTAAAAATATATATAATTACAATTTAGTTTTTATTTTTTATTTTTTTAATTAATTTTTAATAATAAAATAATAATTAAAAAAATATTTAAAAAAATAAAAAAAAAATAAAGACAATGGGCTCGAGCTCGAGCTCGACAAAATTGACACGAGCTCGAGCTCGAGCCAAAAAAAGAGGAGCTCGCGAGCTCGAGCTCGAGCTCGAGCTCAACAAAATAAACTCGAGCTCGAGCTCGAGCCAGCCAAAAGAGGCGAGCTCGGCTCGAGCTCGGCTCGTTTACACTCCTTATCACAAATAACTAAATTAAGACAATGAGAACCACATGGCATGTAAAATGCTCTAGGATTAATATCAAGCAATCTTCTTTACACACCTTGATTTTTACCTTTCATATTAGATCCATTATCGTACCCTTGCCCCCTCACATTATCAATATCAAGTCCTAAAGATTGTAAGACAACTTGTAATTCATTAAAAAGTCCTAATCCCGTTGTATCGTCAACATTTAAAAATTCTTGAAAGTACTCTTCTATTTTAATTGGAGAAGATGAGACAACTACACATCTCAATATCAGAGTCATTTGTTCTTTATGACTTGCATCTGGTGTACAATCAAGAATCACTGAAAAATACTTTGCTTCTTTGATCTTTCTAATTATTGCAGTTTTTACCTTAGAAGATAAGATAGATATCAGCTCATCTTGAATTTTATGACTGAGATAGTGATAATGTATCTTTTTATTACGAATTAGGCGAAAATGCTCTTGCATTATTGGATCAAAATCCGCAATCATTTCAAGCATGCCAAAAAAATTACCATTACTATCTTCATAATTTTTTTCATGTGTACCACGAAATGCCAAATTGTGTAGCAAGACATTTAACAACGGCAATTATTCTCAACATTACATGTTTCCAATGTTTTGTGTCTTTTCTAATCTGTTCTTGCAAATCTTTATCAATTGTCTTATTTTTATTTAATCGCATTTCTAATTCAACACAAGCTCTCAAATTAGTAAGGTGTTCAACACTATGTTCATGTTGTTTCAACTTATCACCCAAATGTTTCCAATCGTTAACCCCCTCGCTTGCTAAATTACTTCTAGTGTGCATTACTTTGAACAACTTGCAACAAAAACAAAATACTTTATCTAACTCCTTTGAGTAAACCAACCATTTTCTATCCCGAGTTTCACCGTTTGGTAGCATCTGCACATAATATGTATATGAAAAATGTCTAGATTCTTTATCCAAAGGAAACTTGAGATCGTATTCTTTTTTGGGACCCTTTTCAACAAGTAAATCTTTCATTTTTGTATCCAAACCATCCCAAACTCTTGGGTCAAAAATGTCTAACACATAGCTTGTTTTCAAATGGTCATTTTCATTCCCATCATTCTCATCAATATGTTTATTTTCTTCATTTTCATTCACATGATTCTCATTTTCTACTAATTCCGCATTCACAACATTCTCATTTTCAACAAATTCAGCATTCACAACATTTTCATTTTCTACAAATTCAACATTTATGGCATCTTCATTATTTAATAATTCTTCATTTGCATCAAAATTATTTTGTTGACCACAAACTAAATTTGCAGGACCAAAATATCTGTTCAAAGAATACTCTAAACTTTTGGCAATCTTTTCTTGTTTTTTTTTTCTTTGCTTTTTTCGAGCTCCAGATAATTGTTTCATGCTTATAGAAGTAAATTAAACAGTACAACCCAATCAAAAGAAGCATACATAAAAAAGAAGCACACAGAAAGAAAGATGAAAAAAAAGACACCACCAAAAAAATATTAATAAAAAAATAAAAGAACAATAAAACCTGATGTACGCAGCCTTCTTGTATTTAACCAGTAAATTGTGATAGAGTCAACTTCTTACACTTTCAATTGTTGAATATGTTAATATGCAAAATACAACAAATAATCAAAAATACATAAATGATATTAAGAATAAAAGTAAATATAAATTAAGTAGTGTATTTTATTAATAAAAACAGTGAGGGTATTGGTTACCTTTCCCCATTGATGAAATCACAATTTACGCAAGCTTTAGAATTGAGCACTTTGAACACACAGAATAATCTCCATGGGTTTGAAAACAAATAATATAAAATCAATATTACAGTCACCCAATTTCAAAGATTTCGATTTTGAGAAAGATGTGGAAAACTCGAGAATGGCTTGGAACGGGAGAAAATCAGAGAAGATGGAGAAATGTTTAGTTAAAACGACTAAAAATAAGTGAGTAAAAATTGAAATTGAGTTCATTTAAATTGACAGATGGGTGCAAAAATATCGGTAATTTAAAAGATGCACGTTGGAATTGAACAAAATTAAAGAGATTTATGGAGATATTTATGGATTTAGTTGGAGAGATTTATGGGCAGAAGATTAAGAGTTATACTGTATGTTTGGGGTTGCAACCGTTTAATGTGGTTGAGAAGTTTAGGGAAAAAATATAAATAAATATAAATATTTATACGTATATATAAATATATATATATATATATATATATATATATATATATATATATATATATATATATATATATATATATATATATAGGAAAACTACATAAAAATTTGGGCCCCCTAGCACTAATGGGCCCTGGGCGGTTGCCCAGTTTGCACCGGCCTAGGGCCGGCCCTGAAATGCAGATTCTAATGATTATGAATGTATAGCAGTAATTCAAAAGTTTCCTTTTATTGCATTAGCTTATATGGATTGTTAATGAATTTAGTAATTGATGGTTTGAACTTTGAATAACATGTGGTATGAAATTAGAAATTAGGTATATAATTCCCTTATGGTTTTGACATTTTGCAGATGACCTTCCTTGTGGTTTTGAAATTTCGCACACGGCCCCCTTATGGTATGAAATTAGCACATAACCCCCTTGAATAGAAAACTGGAAAAGACTAAATTACCCCTATCAAGTCAAAAATTCTTGTTTTAATTTAAAAATAATTATTCTATAAAATGAAAAGCTTAATGTATTTTTTTTGTAAAATGAGAAATATAATATATTATTGTGTTTTTTATTTAATTTTACAACACAAAAGGTATATGATACTAGTTATTGTATGATTGACAATTTATTCGATTTTAAAATTCAAAACCACAAAGGGGGTCATATGCTTAATTTCATACCATAAGAGGGTCATGTGTAAAATGTCCAAACCACAAGAGGGTTAAGTGCTATTTACCCTTAAATAAATAAATAAAACGACATAATATCCAATAAATTATCTAGCAATAGTTTAATATGTCATCTTGTGACTTGTGACTTGTGGCTATTTGAAACTATGACTCTTTGGATGATATATAGCAAATGAAATACTTTGATTCTTCAACGAGTATATAAAATAAGGGGAAAATGAGGGATAACCTCATCGTTACGTAAAATAATAAAATGTGGGCCCAATTTATAATTGACCATTTGTAAACAAACACATATAATATTTTATGAATTTTGTGACCCCCTAATCTTAGGTTAATACCCATTATACCATTTCTTTCCATATTGTTTTCCTTTATTTTCTCCTATTTCTCTCTCTTTTTCGTTCTGTTTCCTTCTCTTTGTGCCCTTTTTTCCTCTATTGTACGTTCTATGCATCTCCTTGATGCTTGAAAGGCTCAAACGGTTCAAAGAATGCTAAAATCATATCCCAAATCACTCACTTCTCAATGCTCCGTATTATAAATTTCCTAAGGTGAGCTCTACAACCGAACATAGCATGATTTAGCATAAATTAATTCCAAAATTAAAATACAAAACGTCCAACAAAAGCAATGCACAAAGTGTGATTTCTAGTAATAATTCATTTCTAATTAAGTTCCTTTAAATCGAAAGCTAGCCAAACATCTGGTCCTCGTCACAAAAAAAGAAGCAATCTCATCATCAAACATTGGTCATCTCTCATCATCACAACTCACCGACGCATTCGACTCAAGTAATATTTTTTTTTATTTAATTTTTTTTATATAAAACAACTGAAGAAATAAAAACATCTAAAATAAAATAAAACCTAAGGCATGCAAATTAAACTCAAATAAAGTACAAGTAAGTGTTTTACCACCCCCAAACTTCAAATTTTCGTTGCCCTCGATGAAATTAAGACGAAGTTCAAGGATAGAAACCACCTAATTAATCGCAGTCAACGTGATCAGGGTGCTCCTCTCCATCTCTCGCATGTTCCTCATCGTTGAAAGGGGGCACGGGCTCAAGAATTGGTGCCGGTAAAGGTCCCGGCTCCACACAATCGGTCGTCCCACATCTCATGTATCGTACGGTGGCTTGTAGCATTTTGCCCGACCACCTTTAGAGCGCCTCCACTGTGTTGACCTTGTGCTTGATAGTCGCTAATTTGTTCCTCGTGATTGCCATCTCTCACTCTATCTTTCTCCAGAATCATCGATCGGTGTTGGAGCTCGAGGCTTCGTTGTCGTTGCTTACTTGTGGTTGAGAAGCGGCTTCTGCCAAAGCTTGTGGCTCGTTGTGGATGGCTTCCTTGAATTGTGAGGCGGCAAACTCGTCGATTGGATTTCAGAGGCTTAGCACGATGTCGTTCAATTATTTGGGGACTTTCTCTTTGGTGCACAATCCTGTGATGATGCTAGGGAAGAAAAATTCCCTTGGATTTGTCGTGCATGGTCCGCCATAGTTGATCGTACATAATGGACCCTATATCGATCATTTTTCCCGTGATAATGTAGTAGGCGAGAGCACATCGTTGGTGGTTGAACCGACTAAAAAAGATAGTCGGAATCACGTTGGCGCAAATTAATGACAACCATGATTTTCCCTCGTAGTTGACACTCTTCCAACTTAGCTCGTATATCTTTTTGTCCAAATATTCGATCCACTTAGGGTGCCCACCACATAACACCACACCAATTTGTTTCTTGGTAACTTCATCTCGCATGGCATCCCAATTTTGACCAAGGGTGCGGAGACCATAATAGTGGTTAATGTCGTTCGTCCTCCGATTGATGTAAATTTTACGTACCACACTTGAGGCGTGGTTGGGAGGTTTGAGTATCAACGTGTTGGTATAGAATTCGCGGACGATCGATATGTTGTAAAAAGGTTCGGGCTCAAACAACTTTTGCCACCCTCGGTTGAAGATTTCTTGATTTAGGTTGGCGAAGTGTGATAGAGTGACTGTTAGTGCTCGTTCCGTGATGATCGTTTTCTTCGTTTGTTTTTCGAAGAGGGCGGCGGTTCCTTCGACAGTAAAGGCGTCTTTGTCTGGTTGCGGAACACTCGTCTGCTTGGTGGATCCTTTCTTTTCTTTCTCTTTCCCCTTTGGTGGATCCCTTCTTTTCTTTCTCAAGTCTTCTTCGTTTGTTTTTCGAAGAGGGCGGCGGTTCCTTCGACAGTAAAGGCGTCTTTGTCGGGTTCGGGAACACTCGTCTGCTTGGTGGATCCCTTCTTTTCTTTCTCTTTCCCCTTTGAAGAAGATGCCTTGCTCGTGCGGCCTCTCTTGTTGGACGACATGGTTGGACGGATTTGACTAACTTTGGTGAAAAATTGATGATAATCGAACCCCCAAACTTGGTTCAAGCAAACTATCGAACATCTTGTGGGCGTGACTTGAAGAATTAGGTTGTGGAGAGTTTTGTCGATTCGTGAGCCTAGCCTACCAATACCAACATGAATGATCAAATTTACATGTTTGAGTGTGTGGGTTTTGAAATTTGTACTTACAATTTCCAAGAATTGAGAGAGAGAAAATAGGGCTTGAGAGAGGATTTATAGGGGTTGTGAATGTTAGGAAAATATGAGTTTCTGCCCTTTTTTAATATGCCCGTTTTTCTCTTCGGACGACTGTCCCAGATTTTGTGCTTCGTTTGTGACGGCCATTCCAAAATGCGTAGGTTGAAATTCAACTTTGAGCATTCTAACGACCATCTCAAACTGCGTGAGTTGAGATTAGGGCATCAGGCTTTTGGACGGACATCTGGATTTCTACTTGTATTTTCGGACGGCCGTCTGGACCTCCTGACCATAATTTCGACCCTGAAAATTAAAAATCAAATAAAGTAATTAAAATGCATGCCTAGGAAAATAGAAACAAAAATGAAAACTTAAATAAAAATACAAAAAGCAATAAAGCTCGGGTTGCCTCCAAAAAGTTGTAAAGAGAACATCATTTTAAGGTTGTAAGACGTCGGTGTTGTAGCATGGTACATTAGTCACATCATAACATTCACGTTCATGCATGAGATTGGGCATTAACTCATATAGTTTTGCATTACAGGTGAGTTTAATCCAGGTTAACCTCTTGCTCGAGAGGCAGGTTGTTGGAGCTTTAGCAAGATTCCGATGATCAATGTGTCTGGATGACGACATTGTTTTGGATTGTGTCTGTTGTCGCATGGTCATTTTTTCAGTTGTTCTTGTGGTTTGTAGTTCTTGTACAGTTGTGGAGTAATCAGTTATGTTGGTAAAGATATGTACATATGTTTGACTTTGAAGTATTATCCTTACTAGGGGACACTTATATTAGTGGATGTGTATATAACTGGTGTTTTGGTAAAGCAGGTTGCTCTCTTCATGTATTTATAAATAGGATCTTATCTTTAGTACGAGTCTACAAACACTTGTCTTGTCAATTCTATAAAAAAAATGATAGAGCAAAATTGCTCTTTTCTATTTAATAAGTCATTTATGCGGAAGTAAATTGGGGGTGTTTCAGGAATGAAAAGAGCCGTGAGTTACATTACTATTCCAAATATTTATGTCTTTCTCCATTTTGTTTTCTTTCTTCCAACAATAACTTCCTGTGTTGGCCCTAAAAATATTATATTGTCATAGATTATTTTGCAAGCTTCTTTTATTGAATCTTCCAAGGTTCAATAATAAAATCGAATTTTATTAGATTATTTAATCATATCTTAACAACTAAACGAACCATATGATTATTCTATATTGCAATCTTACATTTTTCATAGTGCAATTCCTAGTGCCCCGTATCTTAACAAGTTAAAGCATTCATATTTACTAAATTTTCTCTTTTTTTTTTTTTTTCTTTTTTGTTTTTTTCTTTTATCTTCAGCCAAATTTGTTAAATTCCTACATCTGTCATAAAACACATATGCTTAGTCACATTAGAAAGTATGGAGGCCTTTCTAGGTGATACTTTTCTCCATGAAACCATCCAAGATGACACAAAATATCCGAGCAAGATTAGTTAACATAATTAGGGATTAATCTGAAAACACACAATAAAAGTTTACCACAAACTGTAGAGAAAGAAGATAAATTACGTTGATATTGATTTCATTGAACCTCTTTACAGAGATATATATACAAGAAATTATCATAATTGACTCTAAGGTAAATCTTCATACTAAGGAAAGTTAATAATACAAAATCAATTAATGGAACTATCAAATATACGGTTTCCTAAATGAGTGGATATTGTTGATTTCACAACACTCCCCCTCAAGTTGGAGAGTGAATATCGAGAACTCCCAACTTGACTAAGATTGCGACAAAGTCATCCTTCCCCAACGGCTTTGTGAACACGTCGGCCAATTGGTTTCTTGAAGCGACGTAAGTAGTGGTAATTGATCCATCTTGAATTTTATCTCTAATAAAATGGTAATCCCTCTCAATGTGTCGTGTTCTCTCATGGAAGACCGGGTTTGCAGCTATGTGTAAAGCTGCTTGATTATCACAATAAAGTGTAGCAGCTTCAGTTTGTGTAGTTTCCAAGTCACTCAGGAGGTCTTTAAGCCAAGAAATCTCACAACATGCTCCTGTCATTGATCGATATTCCGCTTCAGCTGAAGATAAAGATACTGTCTTTTGCCGCTTGCTTCTCCATGAAATCAACGATTTTCCAAGGAAAACACAATATCCCGTTGTTGATCTTTGGGTTGTTGGGCAACCTGCCCAATCGGAATCGCAGTAGGCACGCAACTTTAAATCACTTTGTGCTGGAAAACATAGGCCTTGGCCTGGTGCTGACTTAAGGTACCGCAATACTCGTTGTGCAGCATCCATGTGAGGTTTACGCGGCTCATGCATAAATCGACTTAGTACATGAACAGCATAGGTGACATCTGGTCTTGTGATAGTAAGATAAATCAAGCGGCCTACCAATCTTCGATATCGAGATGGTTCATTAAGAAGCTCTCCAGAATCGGAAAGTTTGAGATTTTGCTCCATAGGAAAAGTAACGGGTTTTACTCCTAATGCACCGCCATCTTGAAGAATATCAAGACAATACTTTCTTTGAGAAATATATAACCCCTTATTGGATCGAGATACTTCAATTCCCAAAAAAAACTTCAAGTCTCCAAGATCCTTAATTTTGAACTTAGAGTGAAGAAAATGTTTGATGGACTGAATTGCATTATCATCATTTCCCGTAATCAAGATATCATCCACATAAATTAGTAAGGCTGTAAAAGATTTTCCCGTTTTACGCGTGAATAGAGAATAGTCCGCTTTGGATTGAACAAAACCAGCAGTTATGATAGCCTCGGTAAATTTGGCAAACCATTGCCGAGATGCTTGCTTAAGACCGTACAAAGACTTGTTAAGCCGACACACCAACTTCTCCCCCTGTCGGTGAAAACCAGGAGGAAGGGACATATAGATTTCTTCATGTAGATCGCCATGAAGAAATGCATTATGAACGTCAAGTTGATGTAAAGACCAAGAACGGGCTGAATCAATGGCTAGGAGACAACGAACTGTGATCATTTTAGCCGTCAGAGAAAAAGTATCGTGGTAATCGACACCCTCAGTTTGAGTGTAGCCTTTAGCAACTAGCCGAGCTTTGTATCGCTCAATAGAACCATCAGAACGACGCTTAATCTTATAGACCCATTTGCACCCTATAGCATCTTTGCCTAAAGGTAGAGTTGTAAGGGTCCATGTATTATTGGTCTCCAAAGCATCAAGTTCGACTTTCATAGCCTGCTCCCAGTGAGGATCTTTGGCTGCATCTGAAAAGTTGGAAGGTTCGACATCTCTACTAATATTGGCAATGAAGGAAAGATGAGAGGGTGAAAATCTTTTATAAGAAACAAAATTACAAAGCGGGTACCTTGTTCCTTTGCTACCACCAGGCGACGAAGATGACACATGATTGGTGATGAAGTCCTTGAGAAGAACAGAAGGGATTTTGTGACGTTGGGATCGACGAATAGGTTGAACTGGCGGACTAGATCTTGGGCTTGATGGCTGGAGTGATACATAGGAAGAAAGATTAGAAGAATCTAGAGTTTCCCCAGACGCTGGAATTTCAAAATGATCAGACGGAACGCGTAACACGAGATTGGTGGAATCTAGACCATTGGACTCTTTTATTGATGGAGTTTGAAAAGGAAAAGTGGTTTCGTGGAAAACGACATCACGGGACGTAAAAATTTTGTGATTAAGAAGGTCATACAACTTATAAGCTTTTTGTCCGTGAGGGTACCCCAAAAACACGCACTTTCGTGCACGAAGATCAAATTTGGTGGAATGTTGAACTAAGGTGGCAAAAGAGAGACATCCAAAAACACGAATATGGTTATAGGATGTTTTTTTTTGAGTAAAGAGCTTCGAAAGGTGTTCTATGGGATAATTTTTTTGTAGGAAATATGTTTATGAGGTAAGTTGCTGTAAGAATGCATTCTCCCCAAAATTTAAGAGGCAGATGAGCTTGAAACGTAAAAGCTCGAGCTATATCAAGGATGTGGCGATGCTTACGTTCAACGACACCATTTTGTTGGGGTGTGTAAACGCAAGTATGTTGATGAATAATTCCTTGATCAGAAAAAAAATGTTTCATGGAAGCAAACTCCCCCCCCCCCATTATCAACTCGAATTTGTTTTATTGGTGTGTGGAATTGAGTTGTAATGAAGGCAAAGAAGGATTTAAGACGACTTTGTGTCTCATGCTTGTGACGCATTAAGAAAACCCAAGTATATCGACTGAAATCATCCACTATAGTCAAAAAATAATTTGCACCGGAAAGGGAAGATATTTTATATGGACCCCAAATATCAATGTGGATTAGATCAAAAGGTTTGACAGTAGATATAGAACTAACTCCAAAAGGAAGACGAGTTTGCTTAGCCAGAGGGCAAACATCACATATATTTTCTAAACGACGATAAAAATTCGGTAAAATTTTAGACAAGGTTTGCAAACGAGGAAAAGATAAATGTCCTAAATGCTGATGCCAAATATCGGCAGAAACTGAGGTAGAAAGGCAAACTGGTTGTTTGACGGGAGGGTGTGTTTGTGGTTTAGCAGATACTAACGCCACAAGGTGATACAATCCATCTTGCTGCTTACCCAAACCAATCGTTGTCCTCGTAACCTGGTCCTGCAAAATACACCAAGAAGGAAAAAAGGTTATCGAACAATTGAGACTTTGTGTAAGTTTGCTCACAGATAAAAGATTAACATTGAAATTTGGTACACATAAAACATCTTTTAATTGAATATTGGAATTCAAGGAAAAATTGCAAATAGAAGTCGTAGCGGCCTTCTCTCCACTAGGCAACGAAACAGGCGGTAATGATGGATTATTGGTGTGGACTTTCAATGATCGCTTAGAACATGTAATGTGATCAGTCGCACCACTGTCAATAATCCATCGGAGGTGAGTTGTCAAAGATTCCAACAAACCTGTGGAAAGCTCGGTTGAATTGGTCTGAGGAGGTTGCGATTCACTTCCCTTTTCAGACATAAACGAGAGAATTTGTTGATATTGTGCTTCTGACTGATTGGGCATAGTAGTCTGTAATTCCTTAACGGAAAACCCCGTTTTTACCGAATTTGCAGAAGGAGTGTATCCTTTTCTATGGTGACCACCATTAGACGATTTCTGGAGTCGGTGTCCTTCTGCATAGCCGTGCAATTTATAACACGTCTCATTTGTATGAAAGTCTTTATCACAGTGGCTGCAAAATGAAGTGGTTTTCGCCCCGAGTTAGTGTTCTTTGTCCACGTTCAACTGCCATGGCTGCCACTTCACTTATCCCACTTGTATTTCCAAGTTCTCTTTGTTTTTCTTCTTGGGATATTAGGGAATAAGCCTTTCGATGAGTCGGCAGCGACTGCATCAAAAGAATCTGTCCACGCACAGCACTATAGGATTTATTTAATCCCATGAGAAATTGCATTAAAGCATTTCTCTCCTCACGTTCTGATTGTGGCTTTATTTTTCCACAAGTACAGTGACAAGGTTCATTATAGGATGTTAATTCATCCCAAAGACCCTTTAGCTTGGTGTAATAGGCTGAAACAGACATTTGGTTTTGTTGCAAATACGCCATTTCATGTTGAAGTTGAAAGATTCTTGGTGCGTTACTTTGAGAAAATCGTTCTTCAAGATCCTGCCATATCTCATGTGATGTAGTTGAGTATATCACACTATCGGCAATATCGGGTTCAAAAGAATTTAGAATCCATGAAAGGATCATGTCATTGCATCGCTTCCATGAGGAGTACTCTTCTGGTGACTTTATTTGACAAGGAACTTGAACGGATTCGTCGATGAAACCCAACTTGTTCTTTGCGCTGAGAGAAATTTTCATCGAGCGGCTCCATGTTCCGTAATTATCACCATTGAGAGGTTTGGATACGAGGATCATTCCGGGGTGATCGGAATGATGAATAAAGAAAAGATAGGATGGATCATTTTTGTTAATGCACTTACTTTTATT
The DNA here is from genome assembly GCF_000504015.1 of Erythranthe guttata. The sequence goes on from NW_012192981.1 coordinate 464,204, forward strand.
TGAATCATCCTCCATGGTGAAGAAATCAAAGAACAAGAATTATAAAAAGAAACGGAAGTAAAAGGCAAGGATTTTATCCTGCTCTGGTACCATGTAGAGAAAGAAGATATATTACGTTGATATTGATTTCACCGAACCTCTTTACAGAGATATATATACAAGAAATTATCATAATTGACTCTAAGGTAAATCTTCATACTAAAGAAAGTAAATAATACAAAATCAATTAATGGAACTATCAAATATACGGTTTCCTAAATGAGTGGATATTGTTGATTTCACAACACAAACAGCTGTACCAATTCAATTTACTCAATTGAGAATGGTAAACAAATACTTTTATGGATATTTTTGGTTGATCGAGGCGATAGAGAGAATGCGAATTGAGGATGGTTCGGATTGAAGAAATGTAATAATTTGAGGAAAAGAAAATACGAATGACTAAGTCAGACTGAGAGTCGGTGCCACATACCTGCAGTGTCTTAGGGCCCCTAACTTCAAAGACCCCAAGAAGTTTTTTGTCATTTATATAAAGTTTAACAATTAGAAATATCATTAATGATTTTTAGAAAACTAGCAAGGTGCACGTGTCGTAATATTATTATATGGTGAAAATAATTTTTCTGTGAAAACTAATACAACTCTTATAACTATCTGGTGGGACAACAATGTACAACAAAGATGCATCATCCAATTGCAATGTTCCTCACGGCACACCTAGTCCTTCTGCAACAGGTTCTGTTTATTATGGATTACCCGCTCCTTAACCAATTCCATTTTTTTGCCTTATTGAACGATGAAACATATATCAAAAAAATAAACAAAAAACTCAGAAGCTTGGTGCATTAACATAATTTCCAGCTAGCAATGAGCATGAATGTAAATTATGTTCCAAACATACTCTACACAAATTTAGTTGGTCTATATGCTTCACAGTAGTGTAAAGAGAAGGTTAGCTCTCCACATGAACGCAAGTCTAGAGTAGCTCTATAATGGTCTTGATCGTTTAAGAGTTAGAGAATTTGGTTAAATTCGAAACATTGAAGAAGAGAGGTTCTCATAAACAAAAAAAAGGCTTGCATATTTTAATAACATACCTCAGTGTATTTTGATTTGACATATTATGTACCAGGCCATCATCCTGTCAAAGTAATGACATAATAATTTCACAAAGTGAAACTATGTCTAATTATAAAGAATAAATAATTCATGGAAGAACTTTAGATATTGTCCATAAGTTTGCATACAATGATATATTTGATATGTTACAGAGATTGAAAGATATATCTCAAGTGAACTTGTATCTCAATGGTAGTAAAATGTGCCTTCTATCTTCTAGAGCACTCAGTTGATTGTCTATTTGAATGCATTCTAAAAGAGCGTATCAAGAGCATAATCTTGACTTTTATACAGTAAAACCTGCTACAATTCTAAATAAAATAATGAAATATATTAATGAAACTAAAACAGTTTGTCTTCAACCATTGGTATGTCATGAAATATCAAAAAAAAAACATATAAAGTATACTGGCATAATTCTCTCTAGTAGCCCCTTGAAATGCATGTACAACAATTTCTTCACTTAGCCTCCTTAAACTAACTATTTAGTAAAACCCTTCGAGAATACAAGATTGAGCTGAAATTTCTGCCTATGCATTTTGGGTGGCTTCATTTTGTCCTTCATCTATCAAGTTCATCATCATGTGACTACACCATGGATCGGAAAATTCATTTGTTGTTGACTTCACCTGTACGGTTGCACCTCCTCTGCCTACTATGTCTAAGACATATGATGTACATCCAACATTCTTATCTTGTAGTTTTGACGGATCACATCAACTTGCTATAAAGGGGAAAAAAAACCAAATAAACTGTTGAATGACCACCTCAACCAAAAACTTAAGTTATTATTATTTAATACTTATATCTTCAATTCGCCCCCTAAAGTTCAAGCAAATTACATTTGAAGCCTTGCACTTGAAATATTTGAAATGGATGGCGGTGGGATTCGAACTCATGACCTTTCATTTGGTCTGATTCTGATATCATGTAGAATGACTACCTCAACCAAAATATTAAGCTATTAGTGAAGTGTATCATTTGTTACTAATATCTCCAATAATAACAGTGATAAAGCATATAAAGTATACTGGCATAATTCTCTCTAGTAGCCCATTGAATGGTTCGTAGATTTTCTATAATAATATCTCCCTGAAACTCACCTGAATAGTAACGGGAACCAAATCGAAGATTTGTGTTAAAGGAATTTAATATCTAATAACATTAAATTTTTTTATGAGAGCACGACAACGAATACAAGTGTTTTACGTAAGGTGGGAGGCATTGTCTGCAGGAAGGAGAAGGAGACTGATGATTCAATCAGGGCCTAAAACTTAAGTCATGATTTTTAATTTATAGTAAAATAAAACTTATTAAATTGAAAAGGAAACTATCTATAGCCACTGGACCCTAACATTTAGAGGGAAAAAATATGAATTGAAAAATATAAGAAGTTCATGAACAAATAATATCACTAATATTATTTTGACTTGAGCTTACAATACTTTATTTTCTCCCATAAATAGAGATGATTGGATTTTATGATTACACTATGGCAACTAAGTTAAGATCAAGATTGGCATTCTGATTGCTCTATCATAACATTTTTCATTTTGAGTTATTTCCGCTGACATTTATATGTTGCTGATTTGATTTGCGGTGCCAAAAAGAAAATTGGTATAATTTCCTTGTTAAATAAATTTGTTGGTCTTTGAAAATAGTATTTGTTGTTGTTTGTTACGATTTGGCACTTAATTTGTGTGTGTGTGTGTGTGTTTTTTCCTTTGTTTTTCGTATATTCGATTAAGTTTGTACGTAGTCTTTTACTGTTTTTAGCAGATTTTTATAATGGTTGAACCATTGCAATTAAAATGCCATTAAGGTCACGCAAATGTAGATTTGTTGTCTCACTTAAGATTTTATTTCGTTTTTAATGTGTTGTTCTCCGTAGGATCAAATAGGGTTGAGTTCGAGACGAAATTTTGTGATTTTATGAAATTTGCGATTCAGGATTCAAAAATACAGACCAAAAAAAAAAAAAGACTCCAATTAAAATTCTCAAAGATGTCAGCTTCATCAAGCCCTATCATCTCGGAAAGATTTCAGTTTGGTGTTATCCATTCAACAAATACAACAAATACATAAAAAGAAGTTATTTAAGTTTTGTAAATCTTTTGGATATTTGATCTACCTTCCTAAAATGATAGGTAAGTCAGAAAGTTCAGACTCTGCAAACATTTTGAAGCAAGTCAAATTGTTTTCAACATACGACATTACTTCTATATGGATGATCAACTTACATGTTTTGCTTGTGGTTATTTGGATTATCATTTGTAAGTTGGTTATTTGTTTTCTTTTCATCTCGAGTTTCCTTCTTTTCGACAGCAAAAGTTGCTGCAATAAGTTTCACATTTCCACGATATATGTAGTTGTTCGATATAAATTTTGTATTCACTTATAGTTCAATTTTTTAAATTATGAAGACATGCACCTTCAATTGAGGGGAACATAAAATTATTGATGGTCAATGTTTTTCTTATTTATTAGGTTCTCTAACAATATGATCAAGTGCACGTGCGTTGCACGTGTCGTGTTAATTATTTTATGTTTGCACGTCTCAATTTTAATTTTTCTATGCATTGAAATATTGGAATAATATAATCTAATTTTATTTATTATACAACTATAAAATCGCTTTAGTACTTGAGGATTTACCAGTATTTAAATAATGCTATAGAATGCTTGTTATTGACTTACACCATTATGTAATTTTGAAATATATAAATTCTAAAATACTTGGGAATAAAATGAATGAATATTATTATGAATTTCTTACCTTGAAAATATTGAAAGTTTATGAAATTCATGATTATTCAATTATTGTCATAATTTGGATCTAAGCGCTACGATATAACTGTGCAACATCGATAACATCAAAACTTGAATTAGGAGTTATGTCATTTGGTTGGTGTCTGCAAAAGGTTTTAGTAACAGATTCAACGCTTCTTTTCTGGCTCATATTGTTTTTGGGGTGTTTGAAGTATGAGATTTTGTTTTTGTTTCTTTTAAAATAAGATGATTTAAACTTTAATTTGAAAAACATACATGAACGTGTTTTTTCTATATAATGACATTTTTGTAATTAATTAGAAGTTATTTTGGTAATTTTCCATCGTATTTATAAATCCATAAAACTTTAGTAATAAGTACTTAATACAAATTTAAGTAGGTGGTGTTTGCAAAAACTTTTAAAAAGTGATTCCGGAGCATTTTTATTCAAAATCACTTTTCAAGTATTTTACAATATTAAATTTTGATTCTACTTCTCTTGCTTTATACTGAAATGTGAAAAGCATCTTTGAAGGAACTTCTCTTAAAATATATTGATTATAGTTGATTTTTCATGGAGTTTGCAAACATTCACACCTTTTAAAAATAAACATTTAACACTAACTCACAATTTCATTTTTTCTCTTTTTTTTTAAACCTCTTGCAAACACCACCTTACAATTACTGAGTTCTGTTTCTTTAAGCTTATATGCAAACACTACCTAAGTCTTCCGAGTGTTTTGTATTTTCTCTAAAAATATAATGGGATGTATATTGCATGGCATATAAAAAGTATAAGTTGTGACTTGTCATTTTTCGTTTCAAACCAAAATACTGACTATTGGAATGAATATGAATACATATTAAATTCATAATCGAACACTAACCTAATATATATATATATATATTATTGTAAACGTTTTATATTAATTACTCCCTCCGTCCGTCACTTATTATATGGCGTTTATGATAGTTACACATATATTAAGATTTTTTTTTAAGAAATACGCATATATTAAGATAGTCAATAAATATAGTCAATAAATATACATAGATTATACCGTAACAAAACTAACATAGTAAATACGAAAATACTCATGTTATTAATTATTTTTTAATTAACTAAGAATAATATGGGGCAAAATTGATAAAAATGCAATTAATGTCTTATTGGAACTCTAAAATAACAAATAATTTGGGGAAAAAAACACCCTTAAAAGACATATCATAAGGGACAGATGGAGTAATTAATAACATTACTAATAAGGGGAGCTAGATGATACATCTGTTTATTTATACGAGATGGATTTCAACTGTAGATCTGATTAAAAATTCATCTACTAAGCACACATACACATAGGTCTGTTGTGTGTGATTATGTATGAATCTACAGTTCAAATCCACCCAATATAAATAACTATGTATTATATTTAATTATCCTAATAATAATAACATTGTTATAAATAAAAATTAGTAAAAATAATGCTAACATCTGGCAATTAATAAGGGAAAATAATGATTTACTAATTAATATTAATATTTGGTTATTTAATTAGTATATGAATGGGCCAATGAAAGTTCCAATATAATTGTTCCATTTACAAAATAAAAAACAACAATAACTAAGATAATTAAAAACTCGTTACAAACTAAATTTCTCTTTAGCTACTCGCATTGTTGTTGTAAAACGAACCCGCATCGTAGAATTATGAACTCGACTTTTGACTCACTTTTTGTAGCCGATAACAGATATTTAACAGACACATACAGTAGAGTTTGATAATTTTAATCGTTCGATGTATAAATGGATATATCGGTGATTTTCAGTTTACTCAAACGTCGATTGGTATGCTGATGTCGGTCAATCGACTTTTTTAATAATAAAAATGTATTATAAATATTTAATTGTAATTCTTATTTTCTTGTTAAAATAATATATCAACGAAGTCAAACCTCAAAAAGTGAAAATACAAATTTATGAACATCTGTGTATTATTTCTATATTATAATTATTATTTTATTTCCTTTATTATATATTTACTTATTGTAGAATTTAGTTAAAAAAACTCTAAATTTTAAATACAATGTTTATTCGATAGTACCAACCAACCGACCCATTATTTATCTGATAAAGTCATATGTCAATAATTATCCAACCCATAATGATCAGGTCGGTAATGATTTTCAATATTCAGCAAAATTGGCAGGTCATCTAGTAGGTAATTGACCGATATTTGCTCGATCCGACCCCATGTCTGACCGGACTTATTTCTGTATTTGTACTGATAAAATTAAATAATTTTCTTACATGTTCTTTTGTATTAAAATACTCATTAATTGGAGATCAAAAGTGAGCAATTTGTTTGTCGAATAGATTCATGTTTGCACTTAGGTAAGATGAGTTATATATATGGGTTTTAAATTAGACTAACATTTTTATTTTAGAAGTGAAATAGCTGTTGGGTGCTAAATACCTAACACGCAAGTGCACGTATCGCAAACAAGTAGTAAAAGTGGATTCGTGAGAGTCGGATGTCGATTCCACAGGGAATACTCAAATTATCTAATCCTAAGTACCAATTTCTAACAACTATGATTTTTATCCAGCCTACGCAAGTTTGTCAAATTAAATCAACTAAAACAATTAAACTAATTATGAAAGCAAATAAACACTAGAAAATATCAATAAAAACGGACCTAGGATTTTATCTCCCCCCTATGCAAGAATTGCTCACCCAAAACCCCTCAATTATGAAATACATGATTCATGATTATTAACCCGAGACACTAATTTACTCATAACCCGCTGTCGCGTGTATTATGAGTCTATTATTCATAAACGATTCACTATATGTCTATGCAAACCAATTATAAATAAAGCATTAACTAACAAGTCTCGTAAATGGCTACCTAAGGTGATATCTGTATGTCTACGACACCACATGCAATTGACACACTCATCCGGTGAAAACTACTCGAAGGCTCTTCTACCTACCGTCTAATTATCAAAATAGCTCTGTCGAGTCAATCCCAATAATCACAGATAAAGCACATAAATTGATCAGGTTCATGCACTAACAATCATAACAAGTAGAAGAAATAATCATAAAATCATAATTGCATAATCTCAAGAAAACGGGTTCACCATCCCCACATAGGGTTCCGACAAAATCCTAGATTAAAAACTTAGCTACTCGTAATTCTTATGATAAGCAAAATAGAATAAATAAAACAAATAAGAAAAACTATGCTTGAGTCTTCGTTGATATTCGTTCTTCGCGTTTTGGGGTGTAAAATTTCGTGCTTATAGTGTAGAGACTTGTTGCTTTTATAGGCTTTTCTTGATAAGGAAGTAGTGGAAACGTAATAGGAATCAATTTTCGCCACTTTCCCCCATCAGGGTTTGTTCTTCGATTTTCGCCATGTTGGAGTCCGAATTTTGGAATGTTTTGTAAATAAGAATTGTAGCCCTTGAAATTATCTTTCCAATGCCGTAAACATCACCTAATTCGGGGTTCGTATGAGAGAGATATGCTCGAAATAGTGGACACTGTCAAAGCTGTGGCGAGATTCCTTCTTCCAATTTGATTTGTTTCCTTATTTGCAACTTTTTTCTTTCTTTTTGATCTTTTTTCCTTCATGAACACCTAATTCTCGTTTTTCACCTATAAAACACAAAATCAATCAATTAAAGCACAAATATAATTAAATCTAAACAAAAGATCCACGTAAAGTTAACGTATTGAGTGTATTATCTACACTCAACACACCCCCAAACTTGAACTTTTGCTTGTCCTCAAGCAAAATCTAATCGTAAGCAAATGACTCAACTACTGCATCTCATCACATAGATCAATGACCAACTTCATGTTTTCAGAACTTGTAATTATAATGAAAATTCGTAGGCATTCGCAAGCTCAAAATTCAAAAGCACTTAGTCACTTTCCATCATCAAAAACCACAAATCATGCAATTGCTTCAAGCATCCAATATTTGTAAATTAAAGATAGAAAAAATTTATGCTTACATGCATATGTTTGACTCCAAATACTCACCAAATTATTCTACTCTACTAATATCGAACATTAAGCTATTGGGGTCATTGGGGCTTTTTGGCTTTCAATTGTTAGGCTCTTTGGTCCGAGCTAGGTAATATGGGTATGTGTGGCTACTTTTTCTGAATTGAGGTGATTACGCCAAAATTTGAAATATAAGCGTTTGAAACAATGAAGTCACCTCTAAGGACTTTAATAAACTCGATTCTTAGGAGTTCAAAAGTCTCCACTTTTGCTCTTAAGACAATGGATCGAGCTTTCAAAACAATTCAACAACTAGTCCTTACTTCTCCCATCAAGTCTCTTCTTCTTCTTTTTTTTTTTTTTTTTTTTTTTTTTTTTTTTTTTTATTATATATATAGACACATATATATTTTTCTTCTTCTTTTTCTCTTCTCTATTTTTTTTTTCTCTCTCTCTTTTTTTTTTTTTTTTTTTTCGAAAGCAATAAATAAACTAAAACAACTAAAATAAAAAAAAAAATCCTAAGCCATGCAAACTAAAAAATTAAAGCACATAAAAACAAGCAATTTTTCACCCCCAAACTTAAAATTTACATTGCCCTCAATGTAATTAACACGAAGTTCAAGGATAGAATACACCTGAATAAGTCGTCTTGGCCGTCTCCGGTTTTCTCTCCACCCTCGCTTTTATTATGCTTCAGTTGAGGTTCGCACGGCCGTATGAGATTTTGAACTGTTTTCCGCACGGCCCTGCGAAACTTGAATTCTGGGCAGTAGCCTATTGTTTCTCGGACGACCCTGCGAGAATTCAGTGTAAATTCCGCACGGCCGCGCCCCTTCTCAATTTTGGGCAGTAGCCTCTCCGATTTTCCACACGGCCGTGCTGGATTCAAGCTTTTTTTGGTGCGGCCGTGTGAAGTGCAAAATTGCACTTTGACCCCTGAAAATAAAAAAAATTGCTTATTTAATTAGCTTGCATGCTTATAAAATAAATAAATAAAATAAAACAAGAATCATAAATAATAATAAAAAAAAAAAAAAAAAAAAACGAAAATCTCGGGTTGCCTCCCGAGAAGCGCTAAGTTTATAGTCTTCAGCCAGACTTTGTTCCTTCTCTTCAATTCCTTAGCTTTTGAACCCATCTCCTAACTTCCTTTTGGAGAAAGTCTTGAATAAATGGGTTGATCCGATTCTTCTTTCGACTGGTTCGCTTAGGAATGCCCTTTAATTTATTCTTTTTGATGTCATGAGGCGTGCCAACATCGTCTTTTATCACGGTGTTTTGAGTAGGTGTTGTAACCAACTCAACCTTTTTCTTTTGTTCTCCTACATGCTCATTAGTATCCACAAAAAAATTTAAATCATGTAATTTAACAGGAAAAAGTTTAGAATCACTTACCTCATCAAGAAGATAACATCCATTAGCCGTAATAGGCTTTTCATCCACCCGGTACACCTTGAAGATCACTGTTTCTTCCCCCACACTCATTCTTAGCTCTCTCTTTCCTACATCAATAATTGACCTACCGGTTGCTAAGAAGGGGCGTCCTAAGATAAGGGGAATATTTTCATCTTCCTCTATGTCTAGTACTAGAAAATCGGCCGGGAGTATAAACTTATCTACCTTGACCAACACATCCTCCACTATACCTAAAGGGTGAGTAAAAGATCTATCGGCTAGCTGCAAGGTCACGGAAGTAGGCTTAATTTCTCCTAAATTCAGTTTCTCATAAATTGATAAAGGCATTAAATTTACGCTCGCCCCTTGATCACACAACGCCCGCCCAAAATACCTAGTACCTATTGTGCATGGAATGGTACAACTGCCCGGATCTCTAAGCTTCGGTGGAATTTTATTTGCAAGGATAGCACTACTTTGCTCATTGAGGTCTATGATTGCTGCACACTCCGGAATCCTAATCTTTTTCGATACAAGTTCCTTTATAAACTTAACCCAATTCGGCATATGCTTAAGTGCCTCAACAAAAGGAATATTAACATGCAATTTTTTAAGATAATCCAAAAATGACTGAAATTGCATATCAAGCTTAGAGTTTTGAAAACGTTGAGGGAAAGGTACCTTGGCAGTAGGTTCACTTACTGTGATCTTTGTGTTGCTTGGCCCGACCTCGGTTTTTTCCTTGGGCTCCTCTACAATAGGCGGTGGTGCAACGGACTTTTTAGGAACTTCCTCTAATTGCCTCCCATTTCGCAAACTCACTGCATTGCACTGCTCGATGTTGCTCTTTCGAGGATCTTCCGTATTCGACGGCAGTGCTCCCAACGGCCTCGCGTTTAGTTGGGTTGCAAGTTGCCCCATTTGTGTCTCAAGGTTCCGAATGGATGCTTGAGTCGCCGTCATGAATTGTGCTAAGATGTCAGCGAGGTCAACTCCTTGCGGTGGAGCTTGAGGTGGTGCTTGCCTTTGTCCTTGCTGATTTCCTCCCCATCCAAAGTTGGGGTGATCTTTCCATCCCGGATTATAGGTGTTGGAGTACGGGTTCCTCTGTTGTCGATTAGTGTCATGCACATAATTTAGAGACTCCGTTTCTTCTACCCACTGGTTGGGAACTTGGACTGCATGGACTTGTTGAGTTTGCAATGCTGCTACTTGCTTCGATAGTTCTCCAATTGGGCCGTGATTGTAGTGACTCCGTCTAGATCCAAAATTCCTCCCGTCTTGACTGCTCCGCTATTCGACCAGTCCGATGCCCGCATGTATTTGTTTCGAGCGATTCGCTCCAAGAGTTCGTATGCTTCGTCATAGGTCAAACTCATGAACATACATCCAGCTGCAGAGTCGAGCACTGTCCTCGAGTTGTCTTGCAGTCCATCGTAAAATATTTGCAGTTGGCGCCACTCTTGTAGTCCGTGATTCGGGCACCTCCTTACTAACTGTTTGAACCGCTCCCACGTCTCGAATAATGCTTCACCGGCTTCTTGTATGAAGTTTTGAATTTCTCGCCGGATTCGCTCAGTTTTTGTTGGGGAGTTGTATGTGTTCATGAAAAGTTGAGCTAGCTGGGCCCACGACGAGATGGAGTGCAGTGCACGAGTTTGCAACCATTCTCGGGCTGCTCCTTGTAGGGAGTGCTTGAACAGGCGGAGTTGCAGTGCTTCGGGTGCTACTCCGTTCATCTTGTGCGAGTCACACGTTTCGAGGAAGTTGACCAAGTGGAGGTGTGGATCTTCATGAGCCAATCCGCTGAATAGACCATTGTTTTGGAGCATCGTGAGAAGTCCCGCTCGAATCTCGAAATTGTTGGCTTCAATGGGGGGCTGCTGGATACTTGATTGAAACCCATTAAGCGTTGGAATGGTGTACTCCTGCAGTGCTCGTTGACGAGGTGGTGGATTAATTAGCTGGCGTTGTTCTTGCTCAACGACGACTTCCCCTGCCGCATTCGGTAGGCGCCCTTGGTCACCTCCCCCACGATTATTTTCTTCTTCCATTGTTGCGGGAGTGTTTTGAGCTAACCGTTGATTTCTCATGGCTTGCCTAAACGTTCGCTCAATTTCGGGGTCGAGAGGTAGCAAGCTCGTGTCGTTTCCTCTTCGCATAAAAAGTACCTAGAACAAAATAATAAAATAATTAAATAAAATAAAAAAAATTTGGCTGAAGTAAGAAAAACTTGTTGGGTGCTAAATACCAACACGCAAGTGCACGTATAGCAAACAAGTAGTAAAGTGGACTCGCGAGAGTCGGATGTCGATCCCACAGGGAATACTCAAATTATTTAATCCTAAGTACCAAATCCTAACAATTATGATTTTTATCCAGCCTACGCAGGGTTGTCAAATTAATTAACTAAATAAATTAAACTAATTAAGAAAGCAATTAAACACGAGAAAATATCAATATAAAACGGATCTAGGATTTTATCTTCCCCCTATGCAAGAATTGCTCACCCAAAACCCCTCAATTATGAAATATATGATTCATGATTATTAACCCGAGACACTAATTTACTCATAACCCGCTGTCGCGTGTATTATGAGTCTATTATTCATAAACGGTTCACTATATGTCTATGCAAACAACTTACGAATAAAGAATTAACTAACAAGTCTCGTAAACGGCTACCTAAGGTGATATCTGTATGTCTACGACACCACATGCAATTGACACACTCATCCGGTGAAAACTACTCGAAGGCTCTTATACTTACCGTCTAATTATCAAAATAGCTCTGTCGAGTCAATCCCAATAATCACAGATAAAGCACATAAATTGATCAAGTTCATGCACTAACAATCATAACAAGTATAAGAAATAATCATAAAATCATAATTGCATAATCTCGAGAAAACGGGTTCACAATCCCCACATAGGGTTCCAACAAAATTCTAGATTAAAAACTTAGCTACTCATAACGAAAAATATGATAAAAGTAATAAAAGTCATAGATTAAGAAAAGATAGGTGAAAGAAGAATTATGATGAAGAGTTGTCAATTCTCCGTCTTCGATTCTTCGTTCTCTCGCTCCTCTCGCTCCAAGGTTGTGTCAAAAGTCTCCTTTGATTCGTGCTTGGTTTGGGCTTAAATAGATGTCCCAACTTGGTAGATGATTCTAGGTTTCCTTGTGTGTTTAAAAGTCCAAAATTGCTTCCAGCGTGATTTGGCACAGCCGCGCGAAAATCAGTGCAATTCTCGCACGGCCGCGCGAGAATCGCCGAACCTTCTGCCCAAATTCAGCATTTGGCACGGCCGTGCCAAAAATAGGCTGATTTTGGCACGGCCGTGCGGGCCTGTTTTCAGCCAATTTCAGCATATTTTTGATTATTTCACTTTTGGCCCATATTTTCTCCAAATTTGCAGTTTTGACCCCAAACTTTTCCAATTCTTCAATTTATACGTAAAATACAATAAATCAACTTTTTAAGCACCAATTATCGTTAAATCACACCAAAAGCTCAAATAAAAAGATTCGATAAAGTGTAAAAATATACACTTAACACACCCCCAAACTTGATCTTTTGTTTGTCCTCAAGCAAAAACTAACAACTTTCACAGCAACACTCTCAACAAATGCCTCTCATCACATAGATTAATGGTCAATTTCATGTTTTCAGAACTTGCAATTATCATGAAAATTCTCAAAAATTTACAAGCTCGTCATTGCTAAAAACCACAAACCATGCTATCGCTTCAAGTATCCCATATTTGTACATTAAAATTTGAGAAAATTTATACTTACATATTAATATTCAACTCCAAATACTCACCAAATATCTTTACTCGGCTAGTATCAAATAATTGAGCTATTCGGATCATTGGGACTTTTTGGCTTTCAAATGTTGGGCTTTTTGGTTCGAGGTAGGAGATATGGGTAGAGGTGGCTATACTTCTTGAATTGGGGTGATTACGCCAAATTTTGAAAGATAGGCGTTTGAAACAATGAATTCACCTCTAAGGACTTTAATACACTCGATTCTTAAGAGTTCAAAAGTCTCCACTTTTGCTCTTAAGACAATGGATCGAGCTTTCAAAATAATTCAACAACTAGTCCTTACTTCCCCTTCTAGTCTCTTCTTCTTCTTTTTCTTTCTCTTCTTTTTTTTTTCTTCTTTTTTTTTTATTTTTTTTTATTTTTTTATTTTTTTATTTTTTTTTTTGGTAGATGAAGAAGAAGGACCTTATAAAATTTTCCAACCGAACTCCTCCAAAGGGTAATTCTTCAAGAATGTCCATTTATTCTACCTTATACACATTGGCTAAAAGAAAGAACACCGTTTCTCCAAGGCTCAATCGAGGTTCGAATGATAAAAATTTAAAGGTAGGCTTGAAAGGCTCAAACGGTTCAAAGATGGCCCAAATCACTTCCCAAATTGCTCAACAATTTAATATTTCACTTTGTAAATTCATAAGGCAGGTTCTAAAACCGAATAGCATATGATATAACATAAATTAAATCAAATTTTAAAAACACAAAACTTTCAACCAAAGCAACGCATAATTCGAGATTCCTAACAATGACTCCTTCTTACGACACTTTGAATCAAAAGCTCACCAAAATTCGATCAAAATCAAGATAAAGCAAGCAATTTCATCATTAAACATCAACCATCTTTCATCATCATGATTCATCGAAACATTTATCTCAAACTTTTTTTTTTTTTTTTTTTTAAAAAAACAATAAATAAACGAAAAAAAAAATCCTAAGGCATGCAAACTAAAAAATTAAAGCACATAAAAACAAGTAATTTTCCACCCCAAACTTAAAATTTACATTGTCCTCAATGCAATTAGAACAAAGTTCAAGGATAGAATACACCTGAGTAGTCGGAAGGTCCTTCTCCGGGATGCACTCTTTGCTGTTCGTTTAATCCACATTTAACGTCTAATCCCTTAGTGTTTGACTTTCGACCTAAAAATTAAAACAAGATTAAATTATTAGTTTGCGCATGCTATAATCCTAAGAAAAATAAAAATAAATAAAAATACGAAAATCGATAAATGCTTGGGTTGCCTCCCGAGAAGCGCTAAGTTTTAAGTCTTCAGCCAGACTTTGCTTCTTAAAACTGTTATGTCCAATCCAAAGCCTTGTAGATTGCGCATCCATCCATGAGCTCTATCACTTCAATTGCAACCAAGGCATGGATAGCATTGCAATATATCAGGATCCACCTTAGCTTGTAGTCTTTCTTGGTTGTAATCAATCGGGACGAAGCTAAGATGGGATCTTCATCACCCGCTCCCTCAAATCGGTACACAAAAACCTCACGTCCGCGTATAACCTCCACTTCAAACACATTCGTCTTCTCATCAACCTCTATTGATGCCTTCAAATCTACATTTAGATCAACGACAGGGTCCACAACTAGAATATCTTCAATCATTACATCCATCTCCTTCTTCTCTTGTTTTGAGACATCTTCGTGGTTTAGCTCGATTGCCTTCTCAGATTCATCATGCTCAAGTGTCTTCGTAATTTCTATTTCTCTCATATCGACACTATTTTCTGGACATGGAAGATTTTTCTCACCGCAGGCTTCACCCGAATTTTCTTTGATATAACCATTGCCGATTTCGTTTGGAATATTTTCAAGAGATTTAAATTTTAATTTGAGCGTCATCTCTTCCAGTTGCATCTCCATGTGTCGAAATGATGCTTGAGTGGACTTCATGAATTCGGCAATGATGGATACCAAATCAAGTTGTTCATCAGTGGTCTGCTGCTGCATTGGATAATAATTTTGAAAATCATCAATTTGTGGCTCTCTATGTTGAAACTCGTTCAAATCTTGGTCTTGAAAGCTTTGCTCGTATGTGTTGGTGTAAGTGTTCCAATAACCTTCGTTGGTAATTTCGACGAAATTTGTCGCCTTTGGTGATCCCCAACATTGATCGAAAAAATGATTTCCACCACATGCTGAACAAAACGGAGGCATATCATAGGTGTTTAGGAGGTATTCGTCAGATGGAAGCCATTCATATCCCGTTTGAGGTGCCCGAAGATTGTAACCAGACATGTAACAAAAACAAAAAAAAAAATAAAAATTAAAGTTAAAAATAAAAATAAAAATTAAATGGCTGAAGTAAAAAAAATTGCTCAAATTTGATATTAGAATAAATAGATAATTTAGCCGTATTCCCCGGCAACGGCGCCAAAAAACTTGTTGGGTGCTAAATACCAACACGCAAGTGCACGTATCGCAAACAAGTAGTAAAGTGGACTCGCGAGAGTCGGATGTCGATCCCACAGGGAATACTCAAATTATTTAATCCTAAGTACCAAATCCTAACAATAATGATTTTTATCCAGCCTACGCAAGGTTGTCAAATTAATTAACTAAATAAATTAAACTAATTAAGAAAGCAATTAAACACGAGAAAATATCAATATAAAACGGATCTAGGATTTTATCTTCCCCCTATGCAAGAATTGCTCACCCAAAACCCCTCAATTATGAAATATATGATTCATGATTAGTAACCCGAGACACTAATTTACTCATAACCCGCTGTCGCGTGTATTATGAGTCTATTATTCATAAACGGTTCACTATATGTCTATGCAAACAACTTACGAATAAAGCATTAACTAACAAGTCTCGTAAACGGCTACCTAAGGTGATATATGCATGTCTACGACACCACATGCAATTGACACACTCATCCGGTGAAAACTACTCGAAGGCTCTTATACTTACCGTCTAATTATCAAAATAGCTTTGTCGAGTCAATCCCAATAATCACAGATAAAGCACATAAATTGATCAAGTTCATGCACTAACAATCATAACAAGTATAAGAAATAATCATAAAATCGTAATTGCATAATCTCGAGAAAACGGGTTCACAATCCCCACATAGGGTTCCAACAAAATCCTAGATTAAAAACTTAGCTACTCATAACGAAAAACATGATAAAAGTAATAAAAGTCATAGATTAAGAAAAGATAGGTGAAAGAAGAATTATGATGAAGAGTTGTCAATTCTCCGTCTTCGATTCTTCGTTCTCTCGCTCCTCTCGCTCCAAGGTTGTGTCAAAAGTCTCCTTTGATTCGTGCTTGGTTTGGGCTTAAATAGATATCGCAAACAAGTAGTAAAGTGGACTCGCGAGAGTCGGATGTCGATCCCACATGGAATACTCAAATTATTTAATCCTAAGTACCAAATCCTAACAATTATGATTTTTATCCAGCCTACGCAAGGTTGTCAAATTAATTAACTAAATAAATTAAACTAATTAAGAAAGCAATTAAACACGAGAAAATATCAATATAAAACGGATCTAGGATTTTATCTTCCCCCTATGCAAGAATTGCTCACCCAAAACCCCTCAATTATGAAATATATGATTCATGATTAGTAACCCGAGACACTAATTTACTCATAACCCGCTGTCGCGTGTATTATGAGTCTATTATTCATAAACGGTTCACTATATGTCTATGCAAACAACTTACGAATAAAGCATTAACTAACAAGTCTCGTAAACGGCTACCTAAGGTGATATATGTATGTCTACGACACCACATGCAATTGACACACTCATCCGGTGAAAACTACTCGAAGGCTCTTATACTTACCGTCTAATTATCAAAATAGCTCTGTCGAGTCAATCCCAATAATCACAGATAAAGCACATAAATTGATCAAGTTCATGCACTAACAATCATAACAAGTATAAGAAATAATCATAAAATCATAATTGCATAATCTCGAGAAAACGGGTTCACAATCCCCACATAGGGTTCCAACAAAATCCTAGATTAAAAACTTAGCTACTCATAACGAAAAACATGATAAAAGTAATAAAAGTCATAGATTAAGAAAAGATAGGTGAAAGAAGAATTATGATGAAGAGTTTTCAATTCTCCGTCTTCGATTTTTCGTTCTCTCGCTCCTCTCGCTCCAAGGTTGTGTCAAAAGTCTCCTTTGATTCGTGCTTGGTTTGGGCTTAAATAGATGTCCCAACTTGGTAGATGATTCTAGGTTTCCTTGTGTGTTTAAAGGTCCAAAATTGCCTCCAGCGTGATTTGGCACGGCCGCGCGAAAATCAGTGCAATTCTCGCACGGCCGCGCGAGAATCGCCGAACCTTCTGCCCAAATTCAGCATTTGGCACGGCCGTGCCAAAAATAGGCTGATTTTGGCACGGCCGTGCGGGCCTGTTTTCAGCCAATTTCAGCATATTTTTGATTATTTCACTTTTGGCCCATATTTTCTCGAAATTTGCAGTTTTGACCCCAAACTTTTCCAATTCTTCAATTTATACCTAAAATACAATAAATCAACTTTTTAAGCACCAATTATCGTTAAATCACACCAAAAGCTCAAATAAAAAGATTCGATAAAGTGTAAAAATATACACTTAACAATAGCACACACTTATTTTATGTATGTACATTGATTATTCAGCCTTAGGACATTTTAAGAATACTAAGATTATTTATCATTGAAGTTTTACTCATTTTCATCTGTTATGATTGTTTCTATTTGATTTTGAAGTGTGATTGTTAAACATGTGTGGATCTATACATGTATATATAAATATGTGTAAAACATGTATGGCATGAATAATATGATATATACATGTATACATGAATAATATGATATAACTCGTTAAAGTTCAACAAACATAGCATAGAACAAATATAGTATTAATAGTTTGATTTTGTTCAAACTAAACACTTACAGTTACTAACTTATGGAATTGTAGCAGACATGCAATCTAATTTTTAATTAAATAAAATAACTTTCATAAATTATATAAAATATATAAGAATTCATTAAACTTTAAAATAATAATAAATAAAATTAAACTAAAAAATATAGACTTTCTAAATCATATCAATGTAAGAACATTTAATAAATAATAAGATGATTTTGTGAAGACCTTTTTTCA
This sequence comes from Erythranthe guttata, assembly GCF_000504015.1. The sequence continues at coordinate 482,463 of NW_012192981.1, forward strand.
GAAAGATAGTAACATCATGGTCAAGTGTATTTGCTTAAGAGATACTTTGATATTAGTAAATAAAATTATATTTACCTTTGCAATTAGTATTCTTAATCTTCTACTTTAATAAAGTTCCTGCAAAACTCCAAACAATTAGAAATTACATATATCCATGCTTAATAAAAAAAAATTACATCAAAACAGCAAATAAATTCCCATCAATATATCCAAGAGGATTCGATTAGATAAATGCGATTATATAGTTGCACGGTAAACATAGGCCTTAAGACCCTGTTCTTTCGAATCCTATAGCGAGGTTTTGGGGCTGTTAACAAACTCCTCAAATAAACACTTTGATATTTATGGACAAAAGCAAGAAGAATAGCAGGAGTTTTGGATTGATGGTCTTCCAACGCAGCTATTATTGAATATTAATTATTAAATATTACTCCATTAATTAGCATTACGTACAATGTAACACACACATTGATGTTCAATGAATTAAAAATGATAAAATTAAGAATTAATTAATATTACTTTGTTGTCCCTCTAATCATACCTATTAAAAGGATATTTTTGTCCAAACAAAAAAGGGAAGAAACCACTAACTACATTCATCCTTTTATAAGTAGTATATATATATAATATATATAGATGAAATCAAAATATAATTTTAATTTGAAATATAATTAGTCAACTTTTGAAATTTCATTCTACAAAAGTCGATATTTCATCTTTGTTCTTCTAATATACATATAAAATAGGTTCGTCGTTTATTGTATACTAGTACTACACCCGTGGAATGCATGGGATAGCATTTTCAAAAGTGAAAAAGAAAAATATTTAAATACGTCATGAATAAAAATAGTAATAAAACAAGAAAATTTATTAGTAAAATTAAATTGACAAAGGGTTATATGAACTTAAATCGTCATAATATGAATTCATCGTTAAAGAAATGAAGTATATTGAACAAAACAAAAATTAATAAATGTGTCATACATGTATTCTTCAACTCCAGCAATTGATCACACCATTATTTAGTTCTTTAACAAAACCAATTAAAAATACGTATATAAATACTCAAAAATACGTTTCATTTAAATACATTTTGTAGTAACATAAAACTACTTATATACGAACATCCGTAAACCAATGTTTATAGTTGTATAACTGTAGTCGTAATCATAAGATACAACAATTATAAACTACCATTGTCGTGATCGTACTAAAAACGTTTTCAGTAATCGTAAGAAAAATTATACTATTATGTCCTTCCATTTGTAAGAGTTTACAAATTCGAGCACTGATGCTTCGCCTCTGGAGTCGCTTATCGAAGTCGAAATTTGAAAACTTATTGCCTCTTACTCCTTTCTTTTGGCAAATGCATCCGGAATAAAATCAAGATTGACATCTGGGGAAGCCCTGATAAAGTTTTAAACGGTTGAGTTAGGCTTTTAAGTTTATCGGGATTCTAAGTCATAATAAGATTTACTGTACGACTTGAATCATACTAAATAGAAACAAAAATATTCTAATGCAGTTACTTGCTCAACCTTAAAGAATACTGAAATAACAAATTATACGATCAAATTACTAACTGCATATTATAGCTTTTCAAATGTCAAACATTTGAATAAACATGAATTAAAATCAAGCCCATTTTTGTGAACATCTTAATTGATTCCCAAAATTTGGTTCTAATGTATATCATACAACCAAAAATACTTATATAACTTTGAACTGTGCACTGGGATTCGAAGTTGTAATTAGCTTTATTGAAAATATGGAAATAAAATTTCAAAAGTATCTAAAAAAAGAGATACCAAAACTATAAGGGACTTTAAGATATAGGTCCCTAGTGACAAAACTTATTAGAACTAAATGACAAGTCTAACTAAACATTTGCTTCACATCCTTTATAAATTTCATTCCAAAAATGCCCCACGTACAAAAAATAAAATATGCACCAAGTAATATTTAAACTGCATTTATAATTTTTTTCATTCGGCATTTAACATTTTTATTTTCGTATCTAGCATTTTTGTTATTATTTTTTTTTCGTAGAACAATTTTTTTTTCTTTTTGCATTTTCGTATTTTTTCCTTTTTTCTACATAATATTGAAAGTTGTGATTTTTTTTATTTTTTTTTCAGTCGTAGTCTTCTATATAAACCCGTAGGAAACCGTAGTAGTCCGTAGTCATGTATAGACACTCGTAGGAACTGTAGTAATCCATAGTCACGTATTCTTAAAACCATAATTCCTCCTTTGAACCCTAGCCGTCAGACACCATAGACACCCATACATACTCATAGACATCTATAGACATTAAATCGAAAAATCTTAGATCTGCCCCACCAAACTGTAGATCTCCTCCACCAAAACTTAGATCTGTGACGCCAACATCACCACGCCGCTAAAGATGCCACGAAACCCCGGCCCACCCACGCTGCCATTACCCCCCACAACGTCGAGCACCACCAACACCATCCCCCAGCCCCTGAGCGCCGCCCTCCGCCGCCGCCCTCATGACCAACGTAACGCCGCTCACCGCCGTCGTCGCCGCCACCATCACCATCCCTCCCCCCATGCCACCGCCTCCAACACCATGCCGATTCTATCATCACAGCCACCATCCCCTCTCAAATCATGGGATGGAGTGTGGCGAGAGAGATATCTTGAGATTGAGAGAAATAAATCGAGAGAGCGAGACAGAAAGAACGAGAGGGAGAGAAGAAGAATAAAGAGGAAAAATAGATCTGAGAAGAAACATGAATATGTGGGTTATAAGATTTAGGGTGTAAGGGCAAGATAGGGATTAAAAAATAATTAAGGATGTGGGTCATATATTATTTCAATCTAAGGATTTAATTAAAAAATTGGATTTAGACTTGTCATTTAGTTCAAATTAGGTTTCGTATGAGGGACTCCTAGCATATTACCCCAAACTATAATCATTTTGTTCTCTCACTCACATTTAAACTAATGTATTCTCTTCAAAACAATTAATAGTATATAATCATATTACTTACCCTCTTACATAAACTTCAAACAACAGAAAGAAAATGCGTAATCAAAATGACTTTAGTTTTCCAAAACAAATAAAAGAGATATTAAAATAAAATCCATCAGTCAATGTGGAACAAATTCAGAATAGACATGTAATTTCTAATTTCTTAATTTGCAATCAAGATGTAGTGCATCGAAAAAATTGAGTTGGTTATTGGCATTTGTATGTAAATCACGGATAACCAACATACCCGTGTTTGCAAAGTATGCACGTCTGTATAAACCAACATTTCTCCCAAATCTGATATAATTGACTTGAACTATCGGGCCACCGTAACCTCTTTCATCACCATAGAAATTGCAAGCTTAAAAACATAATTTCAATCCATCAACCAAACAATTTTAATATTATAACACAACTAAAGATAGATTAAAATGCAGAAAATAGTACTTACATTTTTAGGCAGCAGAGTATCAGTAGTATCAGCCCGTGCCTTTTTTGATCATGCCACATCACCTATCTACATCATATGCTTTTCCACAGCCTTTCAACACGTTGTTATAGCCCTTTTTTTGTTAAATCAGCAATAAATAAAATTGAATATTGTAACTGAAAGTCTTTATTACTAATATTCTACTCCCAACCAACTCAAGTACATAAGACATGTCGCTTCAAATAAGTCAAAAAAATATGTTATCGATAGAACAACACCAGATGTTACTTCTTTGATATATAAGATTTACTCGTATAGCCACATTTTTTATTACTTACCAATTGTACAGGGTACAAATTTTTTTTTTTCTCTAAAAAAAAGACCCCGTCTATAAAGCCATCGAGCAATAACTCTTATAAACTTTAAACAATAACTCAAACTAAATATGATCAAAATTGAAAAAAAGTGAATCGTTATTACAAATAAGGAATTACGTAAGTTGACAATACCATCAAAGAGATTCCCATTAGACTAAGTCACAGACATAAGATTGGCAAGTTTCTCAAAAGTAAATTTGCAAACCAATAAAAAGAGAGGGGTTCACTTACATTATACAACTCCATATCTTGAAAGGATGATAGGGACTCATGGAAAGGGGGGAAAAGATTTATCATTGAGCGTTATGGTAATTACAGAAATTCGGCAAACATAGGGAATCACAGACGCCCCTTGAGCTTCACTTTTATTTTACACTCCCTTATCAGTAGGTGAAATTTAAAAAAAGATAATTAAAATTGAATATTTTGTAACCCGTAAAACGTAATTTGCCTACTGGATTCTGAAAATAAAAGTATCAAAATATTGCCCATCTACAAAGCAAAATTATGACATCTAAAGATTGTGAAACATTAGCCATGTACATAATCCATGATCAATCAATTTGTACATGCTCTTGGTCCACGCCCGCAGCCCTTGAGCGAATCCCGATTCCCGTTTTTGGAGAAGACCTTATTTGCTGAGATGGAGACTAAAATAGGGTTCAACATACTTTGATCAAGAAATAAAATTCCATCAAAAATATGTAAATGGTAGCAATCACAATCGTAAAAAAACTATTTGAAGATTAAAACTAACAAACTAGAGCACTATGAAGAATCAATATCTGAAATTGTTTTGGCATAAATTGGAACACAATATGCAGGGCAAATAAACTGAATTTGAAGTAAATAACTGATAATACCATAGGTTATTTAGAGGGATGCATCTTTAATATATGTAAGATTGAAAACTTAACAAGCACAAGTTTTCGAAATGAAAAGAGAAAATTCTTTGGGAAGTTTAACAAATATATCTTTAGCTTTTTCATGCAAGCATTGGATTATTATCATGTTTTCCACCAACATTTCAAGCTCCTTCGTGAACACATCCATTGCATTTTCGGGTAAACAAATGGAAACAACTATTCCATTATCACCCTTGTTATTTTTGTAGGGCATGTAAACACTCAATAGCTCAGGAACGAAACCAATGTTTTCTTTGGCCACGCCTCCATAAACGGCCTTTCCCCAACCGAAATCCACATCCTCGAAGCCCAAATGCCTTGCATTAGATACAACATAACCCCCAACAAACGAAAAACGGGACAGACGTTCGATTATCATTGGATCCGCCATTGCCTCGAGTTTCGCCTTCCTCAAGAGCTCCAATGCATAGTGATACGGGTTTTTCGATAAGCATTCACTCGTGGTTCTGGCTTTGGGGTCAATGCAATAGTTGTCGTAGTCCCCGACGGCAGAACAATCCATGTGGGGCCCACCCTGAGCTTATGCTGCACAAGCAATGGCTTTGGGCCCCACTTTCTAAGGGGCCCCTAAATTAAAATATATATATATATATATATATATATATATATATATATATATATATATATATATATATATATATATATATATATCCTCCTATAGATCAAAAATAGTGATATGTCCATATCATAATTTTTCCTTTGTGAAAACCCCCTTGAATATATTTATTTCCATTCTTACCCTCTAGTAGTTATGACGTTTTGTTTTTAATAATTATCCAGTATTTTCAAAATCTCTATTAATGAGACACCCAATCCCACTAATTAGGCTTAATTATATACTTTCCCTAATAAAACTGCTCTTAATTACCAATAAGCCCATGGTTCAACCCAAAATCTTTTTTACAAAATTATGGATAAGGTCCAGAGATTGTAAATTACTAAAAGACCTCTCAAATTTAATATACTCCGGTCTAATTTCATATATTTAACCCCAATTTCATAAATTATTGAATTTTGACCCTACTCAATTTTGACACTAACTTAACTGACGCCGACATTGATGTCAATCAGACAATCGTTGACCGGTGGTCAACACTAGTTGGTCTCCGTGTTGACTTTTCTTCATGGGGTTTTTTTTTTCCGCCGCCCCTTACCACCGATCAACGCCGGTCTTGTTGTTTTTTTTTCATCAACTTTTTTTTTTCAAAACCTTTCTTTTTACCCGATAAAACAATAATATTATTGTGGTTGACAGTAATATAACTTATTGTTTAACACAAGAATAATATTGCTATATTATCTAGCACATTAATATTTAATAACTATGTTATATAATAAATTATTGTGTAATACAGTAATATTATAATATAATGTTGAGCGGTCAACAAATTCAAACAGAATAAAAGACCAAAAAAATTATTATTGTTATGGTTGGCAGTAATATTGACTATAATATTAATGTCAAGCATAGTAATATTAGAGAGTTTGAAAGTAATATTACTGTCAACCACAGTAATATTATTATGTTAATCGGCCAACAAAACAAATAAAATTAAAAAATCCAAAAAAGGGTAATATTAATGTGGTTGACAATAATATTATTGCGTTGGCGGTAATTTTAAAGGATTAGGGGTAATTTCGTCATAAATATTAAAATTATCTTTGTTTAGAGCAACCCCAATGGAGTTATAAAATGGGGTATCAACACTCTTAAACACCATTCATACACAAAAAATAGAAAATTTTAAATTCAATGGAGTTGTCAAATGAGGGTTTTATTTTGATAATTCACCTTTTGGGATGTAAACTACATCGTGCAAACATAATTATAAAATGTGAGTTATGAAGTTAACCACCTCAATGTCCATATAGAAAATGGCATGTGACAATTAGATATACAAATCAATTTAATTATTTTTGATTAACAACCATATGATACCTATGGTTGGAGCAAATACATTTAAATAAATAAAATATAAAATATTGAATAAATATTTGCTAACTCATTTTGGTATTTTTTTCAGGGGTTATTTTACATACTCCTACCCAATGTTATTAGAACCGGACCGGACATAAAACCGGATGGACATATGGGTCACAGTTGGACCGGTTCAACCGGGTTCGACCCTGGTTTTTTAATTTAATTTAATATATATATATATATATATATACATACAAACAAACATTTACCTCATTAAACAACATATCAAATACTCTAATTTAATCAAGAAACCATCCGTAACAATAATGTAGTCAAAACCATCCTCATCACATTTTTAAAATATAAAATATAAAAATCAGTTAATTTACTTTAAAAAATAACAAAGTCACAGACATTCAAGTATGTTTATCAAACACAAATTTTAAATATAATATAATATCACCTCTTAATAATAACTGTATTACTTTCAATTTCATGAAAACAATTGTGGAACTTGATTTTATTTTGAATTTGGTATTAATTTTATGTTGGTAAACATCCAACTTGCACGAGTATTGAAATAAAAATCATAATTCCTTACAAACAAAAGTCAAAAACAAGAGAAATCATACACCTTTAACCTTTACGTCAATCAATCCTTTGATTTTGTGAATGGCAAATTGCAGTGGCGGCGTAATCAATCAATTCCAGTGTCTGGTTTTGTTTGCAGCCAATGAAACGACTACGTTTAGAGGAAAAGAAACAAAAAAAAAAGAAAAAAAACGCGTTTTGGAGCAAAACTGGGGTCAGTGTCCGGTTCGCCGGGTCCCGGGTTTTCCCCAGTTCGACCGGGTTCCTGTCATTTGAACCCGGTTTTTGATTTCTCCGGTTTTGATAGTCAAACCGGACCGGTTTTAAGGTGGGTCGCGTCGAATCGGTCAGACCGGCCGGTCCGGTCCGGTTTTGACAACATTGCTCCTACCCACCAAATAAACTAGGGATAAACTCAAGCTCAAATCATCATTTTATTACATACCCCGCTGAGAAGCGAAAGTACTATATTACCCTTATATGCAATTTTCGGCCAAACTGCATTCAACATTTCTGGTCCTGCATTTATCATTTTCGCTGATTTATTTATTTATTATTATTATTATTATTATTATTAATTTTTTTAATAAACCTGTTTGTTATATGGGATTATTTTGTAGACCCCCCTTATTCCCAAATTATATAGAACTAACTACCAAGTGGATTACACTCTAAGGAAACCCCCCCTAATTTCGAAAATATTTTGACATACCCCCCTGGGCCCATCTGAAGTACCTATAATACCCTTTTAAAATTAGTTTTAAACCCTAGACACTCACATTTCGGTCTCTCTTCTTCTCCCAGATTCAAAATCCCGCCTCCACAAACCTCCCACCGGCGAAATTGCTTCCCGGAGCCATAACTCTCTCTCCGGTGGTCGGAATTCAATGGTTTAACTATCGTTGGAATCCTCTCGTCGAGGTCTTTCTTTTGGTGGTGATTTCATTCAGTTTGGAGAGCAGATCTGATTCTGCAATTTTTTTTCATTCGACGACGGTGGTCTTGCCGGAGGTGTTCTTTGTGTTCCACCAGTCGAAATTCGACGGGCTACCCACCGTTGGATTCCTCTCGTCGAGATCTATGTTTTGATGGTAATTTTGTTTATTTTTATGTTTACAGATTTATTTCTATAATTTTTTGCATTTGTGGGTGCGCGAAACTGTGGGTGGTTAGTAGCGGCGCCTAGGGTTTTGGTAGGAGGCGAGGGGGGTGAGGATTCACTGTATGTTTGATTTAAAATTTGTAGCATTTCCCAGCAATAACCTCTCTCTCTCTATCTCTCGATCTTTTAGTATTTGTTGATTTTTGGAGTGTTTTGATGTTTCATCAAATTTTGTTGATTTACAACTAAGTAATTTTTTTTTCTTTTGATTTTGCAATTGCAGCTTATGAAAGCCATTGATCCTCTCCTTGAAGGTGTCACAAATTTGGTCGAAGTCACTTGTGAAGCAGTGTTTGAAAAACTGTATACATTACTATACATTACTATCCATATATAGTAACATGTAGTTATATATGCATATATTTGTGTATTTTCAATTTTTTATCTTTTTTGGTTCTGAGGTGATTTATAATAAAAATATTGACATTTGTAAATTTTTTCTGGGGTTTATGAATTTCTTTTGTATAAGCCAGTATTCGTGTGTGTATACAATTGATCGACTAAAAATATGGGGAAAAAAACGAACATAACTACGAATTACTATAGGTACCATAGTTACATGTAGTTATTTTCAGTACTGCGGACGTATTGTTTTGAAAATTAAAAAAATTAAAAAAAATTAAAAAATTAAAAAAAAATATATTTTTTTTAATTTAAAAAAAAGTTAAAAAATAAAAAAAAATAAATATATATAAATTTAACAAACAGGTTTACTATTATTTATAAAAAAAAATAATAATAATAAATAAATCAGCGAAAATGAGAAATAAGTACCAGAAATGCTGAATGCAGTTTGGCCGAAAATTGCATATAAGGGTAGTATAGTACTTTCCCTTCTTCAGGGGGGTATATCAAAGGATGATTTGGGTTTGGGTTTATTTCTAATTTATTTGGTGGCTAGGGGGTATGTAAAATAACCCCTTGTTATATATATATATATATATATATATATATATATATATATATATATATATATATATATATATATATATATATATATATATATATATATATATATATATATATATATATATATATATATATATATATATATATATATATATATATATATATATATATATATATATATATATATATATATATATATATATATATATATATATATATATATATATATATATATATATATATATATATATATATATATATATATATATATATATATATATATATATATATATATATATATAAATTTAATTTTTTTAATTTTTTAATTTTTTAAAATAAACAGGTTTGACTGAAAATTGCGTATAAGGGCAGTCTAGTCTGTTTTTCTCGCAGCCGGATTACGACGTTGACTTTATTTATTTATTTATTTTTGTTTTTTTCGCGGCCGGATTCTGGCATTGACTTTTTCTAGTGGGTATTTTTTTACGCCCACCGCTAAACGTTGACCGTAATTGTGCTGTCAGTAACGGTAATTATACTGTCACTGACAATAAATTAACGTAATTATATTGTCACTGATGTGGTTGACAGTAATATTATTGTATTTACAGTTATTTTACTATCAACGACAGTAATATAATTACATTGACTTGTCAACAAATCAAACAAATTTATCAAAATATAACAAAAAGAAAAACGGCAGTACAATTACATAAATGTATTGTCAACGGCAGTACAATTACGTTAATGTATTGTCGGTGACAGTATAGTTACGTTAATTTACTATCAGTGACAGTATAATTACCTTTAATGACAGAACAATTACGGTCAACGTTAAGTGGCTGGCGTAAAAAAAAAAAATTTGAAAAGTCAACTCCGGAATCCGGCGGCAAAAAAATATTTAAAAAAAAAAGTTTTCGAAAAAAGAGAAGTCAATAGTACATAATAATAATGACTTTTGTTGTGTTAATATTACTGTGTTAAACTGTAGTATAATTAATGATATTACTGTGTTTAACAGTAATATAGTTAATATTATTTTCAACCACAACAATCTTGTTGTTTAAACGGGGGGCAAAAGGATGTTAAAGAAATTAAAAAAAAAATCGAAAAAGTCAACGTCGGAGACCAGCGTTGATCGGACGGTCAACGCTGGAAACTGGTTGCGAAAAAATCAGGAAGAAAAAAAAAATAATTCGAAAAATTTGAAGCTGAAAACTGGAGGAAAAATTAGGAAGGAAAAAAAAATCAACGCCGGAGACCAGCGGTTAACGGCGGTGGCGGACGAAATTGTCCATAAAAATGTGTTTTGGGTCAAAATTAAATAACCTGTGAAATTTGTGGTCAAATTAAGGTTAGATTAAATTAAATGATGAAATTGGAGCATATTAAAGTACGAGGGGCTATTCTAGTCTTTTACAAACCTCTGGAACATGTGTGTATTTTTTTGTAAATAAGTTTATTGTCTGAACATCTTTATGAATAAATGCACATTGATGGACTTATTTATAAAGTGCCTTTAAAAAAAAAATCCGGCAGTGGGTTGTCGGAGCTCCGGTTAGCTGACTGGTCGTTAGTTAACTTCAACATTAGTTGACATTTCATATTTTTTGTGTTTTGTCTTTTTTTTCTAATTTTTTTTCTCTAACGGCGGATCGTCGGAGCTTCGATTGGCTGACTCAGCATTAGTTAATTTTAACATTAATTGACATTTGACATTTCATTTTTATTTTCTTTTATCATTTTTTCTTTCTCTTAATTTACTTGGATGATAAGCATATTATTCTGAGCCCGTTCTTTTGGTGGAATCAAACCACCCCTTTATCTATAGTAACTATGGTTGGGATGCCGGCCCCCCGTATCCCGACTTATCCAACCCAAGCAGTCCATTAACCTTTCCTTTCGTAAAAATGAAATCTCTTTTTATGCAAGACCATGAGACGAATGAGACTCTAAAACAAAAATGACCACTTTACGACATCACAAATATCAATCAACGAGCATTCAAACAAAATCCAATTATACGCATATATACACGGCAATCACACACAATATCATATACATAACCACTTAAGTATAGCACATAATTCACATAATTATTATAGCATCATATTATATATTTATATATCATAAATTACACACACAACAGCACACACACACGGCACACACATATACACACAACATGCAGCCCCAAAACACACTTTAATTAGCATTAAATTATCAAACCATGCCCTTAAAGCACCAACATTTTTATCTTTTCATTAATGGGATTTCTCCCACTTTTATTCATTTAATGAATTAAAAATTCTTACAGCCCCTTAACATAGTTCAACTGGAGATTTTTAACCATAAATTCACATTCTCACAATTAATACTCAAGGCATAATGATTAAAACACGAAAGTTCCATTTATGATACATGCACAGCCAATATTTCGAAATAATAGCAAATGGCATCTAAATGTTCTCAAATTAAATTATAGGCTGCCTAACTGACTAAGTGAACAGATGCAAAAAGAATTTTGCAGTTTCCTCAGAAATTGGATTTATAAAAAATAAAATACTCGGCAAGTAGTGTTGAAGCCAAAAATGATTTTTCCAACAAATATTAATCCCAAACTATGGCCAAATAGAAAATAACAAAATTCCACTTACTCCTACTGAGATTTTAAAGGTGAAAACATTTTTCATGCTGAAATTTCAAGAAATTGCAGATTAGTCCTAAAAATTCATATACTATCTACACATGCAACCCCAAAAATCTTGAAAACTCATTTTCTTTTTCCAAAATTCCCAAAAATTCAAAATATTAAACCTTTAAACAAAAAATGCTTAGATTCACAGATTATAACATGGATTAGACATGCAAGAACACAAATACCAAGATTAGCACAAGATTTCAGATTTTACACAAAAAGCCCTAATTTTTCGAAAAGTGAGGAAATCTTTTAAGTAGTTTTGAAAATCCTTTTTCCTTACTATGATACCCTTTAATTGGAGCAAGATATTCGAGATTTCTTACCTATCAAAGCGTGTTGGCCGAAGAAAGAAAAACCTTCAAAAGAAAAGAGGGTTTTTAGAGGAAGAAAAGGAGGATGAAGAGAAATGAAGAAAACGAAGATACAATGTTACCTCCTTCAAGAAGTGGCTCCAAGATTGAACCAAGCTAGTTGAATGGAGAAGGGAAGAGCTTTGATATCAAGTTGGGAGGAGTTGAGATCTCCCGTAAGAGGGCAAGTGTTTTTGATGGTGTTCTTGGCATATTCAAGGGTGAAACTTATATAGGGGATTTGCATTTTGATTTCTATATTTTTTTTCTTGAAGAAATTTGAGCTGGTGGCCGATGGAGGAGGTGGTGCTTCGGTGGTGATGGTGGAGAGAGGACAAGTGGGAGTGTAGGTGTAAAAAAAAAGAAGAAGGTAGAGTGTCTCTTCACATTACTAATCCACATTGAGTGTTGGATTAGTGTAAATCATCACACTTTGACATGTGGACAAGCATGCATCTCTTTTCTAATTTTATTTCTTAATTAATAAAATATTAATCTCTCTCATACACACAAAACCGAACACACACATATACACATATACATGTACCTATATTACCTATAGTCTAGAGTAGGTTATAGCATAGGCATATATGTATGCATACATGTACGTATATATGCATGTTTTATGTATGTAATTATGATTAAATCATGAAATCACATAATTAAATTAATTATACACATAAGTCACATAATTTAATCTAGCACACAATTATCAATAATTAATCCATTTAAGCACATAATTATCGAAATAAAGTTGGCACATAATTATTCAACAAATTCCTAGCACATAAGGCATATAATCAAATCGGCATATAAGGATTATTAGTCTAAGCAAATAAGGCACTTAAAGCAATTAAGTTGATAAGGTAAATAAATTCCTAATAATTCCTACGTGAGAATTTTCGGTTATGGAATTTTGGTTAGGGATTAGGGTTTCGAAAATGTGGGGTGTTACAATCTTCCCCCCTTAAAATAATTTTGTCCCCAGAATTGTTACCTGACCCGAATAATTCCAGAAAGTGTTTACGCATTTCCTCTTGGCGTTCCCACGTGGCTTCTTCTAAAGTATGATTATGCCACGAGACTTTAACTAAGCGAATGTTTCGGTTACGTAGGATTTTGGTTTTGTATTCGAGGATTTGGGAGGATTTTTCTTCGTAGGTTAACTAACTCAACATTAGTTAACTTTAACATTAGTTGACATTAGACATTTTTTTCCCTTTATCTCCTTTTTTTTAATTCGGTTTCGGTGGTGGGTCGTTGGGGCTCTCATAACGATTTTAACTACTACGATTTTATTTTTATTATTATTATTATTATTATTATTATTATTATTATTATTATTATTATTATTATTATTATTATTATTATTATTATTATTATTATTATTATTATTATTATTATTATTATTATTATTATTATTATTATTATTATTATTATTATTATTATTATTTAAAAAAAACTAATTTCATTTATTTCTTTTTTATTTTTTTCTAGTAGTGGCCTGGATGGTGGGAGCTCTAGTTAGCTGACTCAATATTAGTTAACTTCAATTAGTTGACAACTTGACATTCATTTTTTTTTCTTTTATATCATTTATTTTATTTTAATTTATTTTTTCCGGCGGTGGGTCATTGGAGCTATAGTTAGCTGACCCAGCATTAGTTAACTTCAATTAGTTGAAATTCATTTTTTTTTTCTCTTTTTATTTTTTTTCCTTTTTTAATTTTCTTTGTAGCACCCCCCTCGGGTCGGGCGATAAATCGAACCGGTTTATCGGAAAACTTTAGATAGCGGAAGCAAAAAGGGATCTCTTTGTAATTTTAAAACTTTCGAGTAGGACCAAAATGTAATTTCTAAAAATATCTTTTTGGGTCATTTGAAAACCTTGGAAAACCTTAAGAATTTCGAAAACTCCTTAGGGTTATTTTGGTCGTTTAAATTTCTCGTTTTAGAAATAACTTTAAAAAGGCATATAATCAAATCGGCATATAAGGATTAATAGTCCAAGCAAATAAGGCACTTAGAGAAATTAATTTAATAAGGTAAATAAATTCCTAAAAATTCCTACATGAGAATTTCCGGGTTATGGAATTTTGGTTTTTATGGTTTTTTTTAAAATTGTTTTTAATTCCTTCAATTAGAGCCAATGACCTGATGACACGTGGCAGTCTTTGGCTATAAATAGCTGGAAAATTGAATTAGCTGTAGCTAAGTTGAGGTTTATAATGATGAATGGCTAGGCTATAGCAGGTTTCTTTGTATGTTTGGCACGAACAAAAATTATTAATTTAAAAAATGTAGCAATGGAACTCATATAATTGTTCATGATTTGACAAATAAATGCCTAATGAAATTTTTCTTTTCCCTCAAAAAGTAAAGAAACCCATTTCTGGAAACTCCAATACAACTTCCATATTTTTCAGTCACTTTCCAAATCTAGGTTTTGGCCTTCTTCCCTCTTTCCCCTCTTTCATTCTTCAGAGCCGCCTCCACAGCTTAGCCAACCTTCTGTTATTGGTGCTGTTCAGGGTATGATTACTGGTCTTGCTTGCATTACTCCTGGTGCAGGTACCGTGCTACCACCCCTCTATTTCTATTTCTATTTCATTTCATTATTTATTAATTAATTAATCAAAATTACATTTACAGTAGGTGTGTAATCTTATTGCACAAACATAAAGAGTTGAATTTTTTTTTGTGTAACTCTTATTTTCTTTATGCTTTTTCCACATTTTTTGATCTCTTTGTTTCTTCAGCTTTTTTTTTGAAGAAAATATTTTTTTATTTTCTTCTAATTTTTTCACAAAATAAATATTGGGTAGTCATTTATTGTATTGGGCATAAGACATTTTATGATTATTCACCAAATTTATTTGATATTGTTTACAAAATTTCTTAACAGGTTATTAATAAAAATGTCGATGTGAGAAGGAAGAGAAAGTTGGTTTTGCCTACAGCAAATAAGTTGATCTGTAAGTAATGCTCAAAAATTAAATACACTATATTAGATGATCAGATTCCATGTGTAGAAATACACTAGTTGTATTCATTATTGCAATATGGAGCTAGATATATGTGTATAATATGTATCATGTGTTGTCATTACTTTTTGAGAGAGAGAGAGAGAGAGAGAGAGAGAGAGAGAGAGATAACAGAGGACAAAAGAGATCATGTTTGTGTATTTTTATGTGTTTGTGTGTGAGTGTTTGTCACAAAAGTGTGTTTGTGTGTGTGTGTGTGTATGTCAAAAGTATGTATATGTCAAAATGTGTGTGTGTGTGTCAAAAGTATGTATATGTCAAAATGTGTGTGTGTGTCAAAAGTTTGTGAGTGTGTGTATGTGTGTGAAAAATGTGTTTGAGTGTGAAAAATGTGTGTTTGGAACCAAGTGGATCATGGTTGGATCCAAACATTAGTCTACATAAGTTGAGTAGAAATTATTTTGATTTTTGTTGCCATCTTTGTTTGTTTACATAGTTTTTATTTATTTATTTTAATTTCTTTTTCTTTAAAGTGATATATCTGCTTTTCTTGCCTTTGTTTTTCAGTTCGCATATCTTCTTAACTTTTGGACTATCCGTGCCGCCGAGCCGCCGCCGCCATTTGTACCGAAAATCTACGCCGCCGCCGACACTCTTTCTCCAAATCTTGTACGCTCTGCTCGTCATCGCCGGCATCACTCTAGGTATTAACTATTACATTTCAATTATCTTTGTTTGCACACATTTTTTTTATTTACTTTCTCTTTCTTTAAAGTGATATATCTGCTTTTTACTCCCCTTTATTTTTCTTTACATATTTCTTTGCATTATATATCTCAATATGAATTAATTATTTTTAGGAAAGTTGTAAACTGAGAATGGGCATATAACATGCCGTCTAATGTTCGTATGCATCTGATATATGTTCTTGCACCAGTAATTGGTCGGTAATTTTTCTCAATATCACTTGTTTTTTCCCCTGCCAAAGAATGTTCTAAATTCACATTTTACAAACTCCATATTTTCTGCAAGCTTTTATTGCCTTGAGAGAATTAAAATTGAGGAAAGTCTTGTGTGCCTTGAGTAATTCATAGGTAATACAAATGAATAGGCATTTGAGAAATTCCACACTTACTTAAAACTATAATTTGGTGCCTTAGTGTTGTTGGGGGTAAATTTATTTAACTAACGAGTTTCATTCGAACGAGTGAGTGAGAAGCCTATTGATAACTTTGGCTGGAATGTTGTCAATCCCTTGAATTTGATCTCTATGCAATGTTAGGAATAACCTAAAAGAGTTAATCCTCGTAGTCATAATTTTGCTTTTAGAGTAATTGTTTTTAATACGATATTTAGATTCAAGTCCAATTATTTTCCTTCAAGTAATTTTTTTTTCATTTGCAACACCGGGACTATAAAACATTACCAGACATGGCAGGCGTGGCAGTGGTAGATCCTAACTTAGCTCAAGTTGATGAACCGTTTATTGGAGGTATGTTTTTCATGAGTTTATTGCATTTACTAAATGCAATATACTCATTTTCATAATCTATTTTTTCTTTTCCTTTTTTTTTTTCCTAAATAAATTGGGAACAACAAACAAATTTTCTTTCTTTTGTAGGGTCTAATGTTACCAAAAAAATCGTAGACCTTATAGATAAGTTAGATAAGGATAGTGTTGCGATAATGAAAGAAGACACTGATCTTGGGAAAGAATTAAGTGATGTTGTATCTTCTATTAGTACGAATTTAAGTGTCTGCATCGCCATATCAATGGCTGCAACTAATCTAGCTAAGGGGCACAAAGAGTCTTCACATTTTTATTAGGGTAAATAGCATTAAACCACCTGAACTTTTTAGGTTTTTGCACATCACCACCTGAACAAAATTTTTTTGCAGGAGTTCATCTGTACTTAATTAATTGTGCCACATTGCCCTTTTTTACCTGTTTGCAGGTCAAAATGACCTGTTCTCACCGCACGTGCGTTTCACATGACAAATACAAGGCTATTGATGTCTTTTCACTTCCTAAAATACTCAGCTCTAATTCCTGTTGAAATTCACACACTCTCACACATTTCATTCCATCCACTCTTTATCGTTTTCTAGGGAAAATGAAATCAAAGTAATTCCAAATTACAAAAGTCACAAGTGTGTTTGGTTCAGAAGAAAATGAATCAAAGTAATTCCAATTTCTTTAGTTCGATTTGGTATTCAGACGAAAATTAGAAGATAAATTATTGTTGGATAATTTTTTATAAAATAATAAAACCAAAAAAAAAAAGCACTTTCAGACCCAACCCCCTACCAAAACCCACCCATACCCACCCAAAACTAAAACTGAAACGGCGTCGTATCTAGGGGATGGACTTGCCGTTAAATTCAAGTCCTGAAGGGGCAGAATTGGGTGAAGCAGTGTGGGGATGGTGATTAGAGAAACGATAGGCTTATTACCTTCGTGTTTGATTTTCTCCGGTGCGACGGTGGTTGGGTTGGTGGTTGTTGTTGTAGCAGCCACATGCTAATTCTTTTTCGGTTCCTCCTTTGGAGTGAGGCAGCGCCAGCTGGGGGCGGCGATTGGGGACTACCACCGGCGGTGGTTGGGGTGACGGTTTTTACAGCCGCCGCCGCCGCCGCCGCATGCTAATCTCTTTTGTTGGTTCCTCCTGTGGAGTGAGGCGGCATCGGCAGAGGTGGCGATGGGTAACTAGCACAACCAAAAAAAGAATAAGAAGAGAGGAAGTACAGGGGAATATAATAATGGAGGGAAGGGGAGAATGATAGACAAATTAGAGAAATGAGAAAAATGAATGATAAATAATGGGAATAACGGTGAAATTGAGGGAGAATAGAAGCAATTGGGGTTTTTTTTAATGGAAAAGCCAATAATACCCTTGGATTTCGCATGTGCAAAGCGCGTTTGTCAAGAACCGGTCATTATGACCTGAAAACCACCGGCAAAAAATGGCAAAGCGGCACAATTAATTGAGTACAGGTGAACTCGTGCAAAAAAATATTGTTCAGGTGGTGAACCGCAAAAACTTAAAAAATTTAGGTGGTTTAATGCTATTTACCCTTTTTATTATGCCTACTTGGCTCTGATTTCTCTAGCCATCATTTTAAGTTTCTTATATTCGGCCGCTTATAAGCGAGTTGATCGTGAGGAAATGGAGAAAAGAGGGA
The DNA here is from genome assembly GCF_000504015.1 of Erythranthe guttata. Next base: position 500,992 of record NW_012192981.1, read on the forward strand.
GAAATATTAATCGTAGGAAGCTGTTATTGCAAGATATGGCAAAGATTATTAGGTTGCAGTTACAACCACTAGGCACTACGGAACCACTGTATTGGAATTGCTTGGAAAGAGTAAATCATGTCATTAGTACTCTAGACAAAAATGAGCATAGGAAATTGAATGGGTGGTGGTATTTGCCATCTTGCATGCCTCAAATCATTTTCATCATCTCTACTGCTGGTCTTGTGTGCTTGGCATTGTCGTCAACAAAAGGTAACTTTAAATTACAACTTGTGCTTTAAATTACAACTTGCGTTTAAAATTACAATTTGTGCTAACGAATTGAATTTTCATTTTTCTGTGATACAGCCCCGAACGAAAGTACTTTGGCTCCGGCTCCAGCTCTTGCTCCGGCTCCGAGTGGATGAACATGATGTGGTGTCAAGATATTACTAGGGTAAATTTTTTGGTGATTTTACAGATGTAGCTTCAAATTTTAATATTCTAAACATACTATGTTTGATGTTATTTCTTACTACCACTTCTCATATTTCAGCAATATATTTTCGATCATCATCTGAAAGTACAAGGATATCTTAAAACAAAATTGGACTTTTGAATGTCACCGTTTAATTTAACTTTGAGCTATCTTTGACTTCGGTTATTTCTTTCAACTGCAGCTGTTGGTGTATCATCTATGAGGGTACAATGTTGATCAGCCTCGAAATCTTGCAAAAAATGTGACAACTCAACGATGAATGAAACAGAGCTGCTCGTGTAATCCTTTTTGGCTGTTCTTCTATCGGATTTTTATTTTATTTTTTCCATCTTTTTTTTTTCGAGGAAATGAGTTTAGGAGTGTGACAAATGGCTGTCTTTCTACTGAATTTTGCCTGCACAAACAGATAAACTAATCTCGGTAGACAGATTAGATGACTAACTGTTGTGAAGTAACATTGTCTGAAACTATAATAGGCTATATATTTGTTGTTAAATATATAAGTACATATTTAGTTTAAAAGTATTTTATATATTAAAAAAAATGTTGTACAAAAAGTCAATTGGTTGGTTATTATTGACCAGTCGATCTTTCAAGAGTTTAGTAATTACGAATTAAAATAATAATTCCAACTTCAAATGGTCAATGAATACTCGACTATCGACTATAATTTTTTGCTCCACCATAGACAGACAATTGTGTAAAACATACTATGGAAATCTATATATAATAATATATACAAGTTTTGAAGTATATCAAAAAACCTGTTATATAACATATATAAGGTTTTTATTGTAATAAAAAAACAACAAAATTTGAATTCCTTAATCACAAGGTTTTCGTCTTTTTATCTCCAAATTTTCAGTTCCTAATATAAGTTCACATTATGCCATGATCAAGATTTTGTGTAGGCTGTTAACAGCAAACACAATGAAGGGGCTGATGGAAACTAAAGCATGCGTCATTTTTTCTTTTTTGTTTTTTATTTAACTTTTGAATAAACTTGTAGGAACTTTTAACACAATATATATATATATATATATATATATATATATATATATATATATATATATATATATATATATATATATATATATATATATATATATATATATATATATGACCAAGTTTTGAAGTTACAAATATCCCTTTAGGTGCTACAAATACAATTTTGATTTAGGGCAAATTACGAACATCCCCTGAGGTAAGGTCAAATTACGAAAACCCCCATCATGTTTGGGTAATTACAATCACCCATGTTTTTAAATATTTTCAATAATTTCTTTTTGTAATTCGGTTATTTATCGAACCAAATTGTATTTTTTGGTTCGGTAAACGATATGAAATGTTGGCGTACCGAATTTTCGTTACGGTTTTACCGAATTAACATTCATAAACTTACCTTTGAAGAGGTTTTTTCGTAAGATAACATATAGTTGATGAGTGGTTAGAATTACCAAAACAAGAGGGGTTTTTCGTAACTTACTTAATCATACCTCAGGTGTAACCGTAATTTGCCCTTTGATTTATCAATAAAATCCCTTTAAAATAATAAAAATACGTTATAGAATATACCCTATTAGCTCACAAGATTTACAATATATAAATACGTATACTAATAAACATAAGAGAGTAATAATGCTTTTGAGAGAAGTGCAAATTTATAGTAGCCGAAACACCGAGTAACGGACCTATCACCGGTTCATTTACTGTTACACGAAGTAAATAAAATACACCGAGTAAATAATTACCATTCATTAATCCACAAAAATACACACACCTATTGGTGTGTAGGTAAACAGTAAAGATTGCAATCATTTTCTTAACAAAATTTCCTGAGAATACATAATATAAATGCTCGGTTATTCCTTACCATTCGATAAATAACCAGGAAACTCATAAGTATATAATACTAACCAAAAACAATATATATAAGGGGGGAAAATATAATACATTATAATATGTATTCAACAAGAAAAACAAAACGTATCTGTTAGAATCTAGAGGTCTTAAGATATAAGTCCCGGTGACAAATCTTATTAGACTAAATGACAAATCTAACTAAATTTGCTTCACCTCCTTTATCAAAATACATTCCGAAAACGCCCCTCCACTCCTAAACTCAAAATTACAGGAGATTGTAAATATACTATGATGAACTATGGTATTATTTAACATTTTTAAGTTTGCATCTAATTTTTTTTTTACGTGGAACACCTTTTTTTTTTTTTTTTCTTTTTTTCATTTTACGTATTTTTTCATTATATAATCTATTGTTTTCCCTTCTTTTCTATATAAATTGAAAATTATGATTTTTTTAATTTTTTCGGTCGTAGACATCTACAGAAACTCGTACCAACCGTAGTAATCCGTAGTCACCCACACACATCTTGAAACCCTAACTCCTCCTTTGGACACTGGCCGCCAGACATCCATAGACACTCACAGACATCTATAGACATCCAAATCGAAAAATATTAAATTTTCCCATCCAAACCCTAGATCCGCTCCACCCAGGGCCGGCTCAACCCCTAGGCAAAATAGGTAGTTGCCTAGGGCCCCACGTTAAGTGGGGGCCCACCTATACACTTTTTTTTTCCTTTTGTTTTTAACACTAATACGTATTATATATTAGATAAAAAAATATGTATACAGTAGACATTAATTTTTTTTATATTATAAATTTTATATCTATTGTAGGCCTCTCAATTAATTAAGGGTTAATAGCATTTCGCCACCTAGACTTTGCCTGTTTTTGCACTTTACCACCTTAACTAAAAAAAGTTGCAAGCGCCCACCCAAACTCAGTTTTTTGACGCACATAACCACATAAGGGGAATATTCCGGCGAATATTCTCATTTTTCAACGCACGCGCGATGCACATGCGAAAGTTCAAGGGTTTTTCGTCTTTTCACCTGAAAATATCATAAGGGGTGAAATTGAAAGTACCAGGGACTCAATTGAACTTAATTTGAAACTTTCACAAATTTGAAATTAATTGAAGCTTTGTGGCTTCATCTCCCATGGGATAAAAACACCCACCGCTGCAGGCCTGTTTCAAAATGGAGCGAAAAAATCTCCAATAAAGAGATGAATAAGAACAACGACATCAATTTGTTGAAATTCGCCATGGATTAGAGAGACGAAGAACCCAACTCCGGAAGTGATTGAATCAGATTTCGGATTCTCGCTGGATAGCATGTGGTATCGGATGTACCACTGTTCTTCCTCGTCGCCGAGGTGCCCATTCACGACGGGCGAACCGATTTTGACGATTTCCCACGAATTGTTGGGGGCCCAAATCGAAGACTAAAACCCTAGAGAGAGACGAATTAGAAGGAATTGGTGGAATTGAAGTGGGGTGTGGATACTTGAATTGGGAATACTCTAGTAATTCTCATTTGTTGTCTCTTTGTTGGCGCTTTTGCTCATCAACAACAAGGCGTTTGAGGAATTGTCCAACGGTAGCCCCCCGGCCCAGCCGGAATTCTCCAACGGCAGCGCCCATTTTGTTTACCGGGCCCAGAAGGTGGGTGTTTTGATCCCATGGAAGATGAAGCCATAGAGCTTCAATTACTTTCGAATTTGTGAAAGTTTCAATTAAGTTCAATTGAGTCCCTCGTACTTTCAATTTCATCCCTTATAATATTTTCAAGTAAAAAGACGAAAAAGCCCTTGTACTTTTGCATGTGCATCGCACTTGCGTTGAAAAATGAGAATATTCGCCGGAATATTCCCCTTAGGTGGTTATGTGCGTCAAAAAATTGAGTTTGGGTGGGCGCTTGCAACTTTTTTTAGTTAAGGTGGTAAAGTGCAAAAACGGGCAAAGTCCAGGTGGCGAAATGCTATTAACCCATTAATTAATATAATAGACGATTAATAATACATGTATATTTAATTGTGTGGGTCATCGGTTACTTTAACTTAAATATCATCCCTCAATCATTATCACTTTTTTTCTCCACCTGACTTCAATAGGTGAAAATGTGCTATATTATAACCTTCTCTTTATTTTTTTGCCTTTTATTGATTTTTCTACTATTTTTGTTTGGATAGGCACATTTGATTTTTACTGCAATTTTCACTTTTTCTTTGATAATTTATAAAAAAAAAATTATACATAATAAAACATATGTATATAATATTAGGGCCCAAGTTTTGCTTCGCCCTGTGTCCAGTATCCTAAGATCGACCCTAATGTGATGGAAAAATCCGAACTACTAAAACTAAACATTTTTTTTGTTAGTGAATTACTTAATTATACTATAAACTCCCTAAAATTTCTATTTCTTACTAAAATATCACTCGTTTTTCTAATATTGAATTAAAATTTATCAATTTTGATATTTTTATTTGTTCTATTATTTAAAACAAATATTGTTGATGAATTTGAATTTGTTTATGTAAATAATTTAAAAACAATCGCAACCTTGTGAATTTACTTGTGCGCTAATACAAAATTTTCTGATCCTAGTATAAGGAATAATTTCATATACTATTTTAGTTTGGTAAAATTTATTTTTGTTTTGTATTTTCATTTTTGCATTAATTAATGCATTGCATCAATAAAAAAATAAGAAACTATATTTTAAATATAGGGCCCCAATATTTTGGCTTCGCCTAGGATCCCCAGCATGCTAGAGCCGGCTTTGGCTCCACCACGAAAACCCTAACACCCTCTTTGAACCCTAGCCGCCAGCAAGCCATAGACAACCATAGACACCCACAAAAATCCATAGTCATCCAAAAATAAAACCCTAGATCTACAACCACAGTCACCATATCAGCCAAAATAAAAACCTAGATTTGCAAAAATGTCACCATAGCTGCCACCACCTCCATATTCATCGCCTCACGACCTTTCTCTATCTCCATAACCAACCCCCCTTCATAATTGTGACAACGACTGCCCCTAACCACCTCCATAAATATCTCTACCATACCCACGACCTCCATGGCCGCTGCCATAGCAACTCCCACAATATGCACCGCCTCTATAGCTGTCGCCATTCACCATGACCGCCTCTATAACAACCCCCACGTTACTCGCCGCCTCCAAGACCACCCCCACCGCCACCATATACGCCATAGCCATATAAATGGGAGCAAGAGAGATCGAGAGGGAGAGAGAGAAAGACTAACATAACTGTAGAGAACGTGAGAAATGAACGAGAGAAAGAAAGAGAGAGATAATAAAAGAAAAGAAACAGATCTGGAATAGAGACACCTAAATAGAGTTAATATTTAGGGTATAAGGGCAAGTTAGAGATTAAAAAAATTAGGGATGTGGGACATATTATATTTTAAAATAGGGATGTATTTAAAAAAAATAGGTTGGGGTAGCCATTTAGTTCTAATTAAATTTGTTACGAGGGACCCAAGTATATTAACCCCTAAAATCTAATTGGATTCTAATAAATAAAGGATGAGTAAATACTTGGGCAACAAGTCCTTATGTGCCGTGAAACACAAAAGGGAAGTTCCCTTGTTTACTTTAATTCTTTAATTTGTCATTAATTTTTTTATTATATAGGAAACTTATGTTTTTAATTAAAAAAAAAGTTATTCTTGTTTTAATGACTTGTCTTATACGTATATTAGGTAACTTAGACTTAGTGGACTATGGTTTTTCTTGTTGTACATGGAATCAATAAATATAGAAGAGTATATATAGATAAGAGTAGCAAGGGTCGTTACTCAGCGGCTTTTTCGAGAGAAAGCTTCAAGAAAATATTTATTATCTCGTTTTTATTTTTATCCAACTTCATGATAAATATTATTTTCATAGAAAATATATTGGCTTCAAGGCTTTGTGGAGAAGACACCAAGGTTCAAGGATTATTCACAAGTTTGCTTCTTCTATACAAAAAGATCGGTTCTTCGGGATAGGTTCTTCGGGAGAGGGGCTTAAACAAGTTTGTTTAATTTTATTTTGAGGTAAAGAGAAGCTATTTTTGCCGGTTCGAAACGATTTTGTAAGCGAAGCCGAGCCAAACACGTGCAAAAGTGCATTCTAGCGGGTTGTGGTAGTGTTTGGTATTTCAAGCATAACTCTCGCATACAACCTCCGATTGAACTGATTCAAATGTCTTCAGAAAGACAACTTCAAGGACTACAACTTTTGTCAATACATATTTGTCAAATTCGGGATTAAAAAGAGGCCAAACAGTGTTTGAAGTTGATGCAGACGCCAGACCGCGACCAAACACCACCGGATCACGATCTGGGGTCAAATTCCAGTAAGCACACAAAGGACGCCCAAATCGTGATTCGAAACTCCTGGATCACAGCCTGGGGAGGTGGTGTGTAGTTTTCGAGGCTTCCACGTCGCAATCCAAGAAGTCCAGATCGCTATCTGGGCACATAAATCGAGACCACATATTTTTCTTTGTTTACTTACTATAAATTCAAGGTCTATTTTTCTTTTTTTGATCTCTCGACTTGTTCTTCGGTTTTCTCTTCGGTTCTCGCCAGTTCTTCGCAGGAAGTTTCGACGAGGGTTTCGACTCGAGTTTTTCATAAACTTTTCATTACGTTTATTTTATGAGTTCCCGTGTTCTACATTTCAATGCTATGTTTTGTAATGAACTGAGCATTTTCTCATTTTCTTTTACGGAAATGAAACCTTGTATATATTGATTTTGATTTCCAGATATGTGATCTATTTGTTGTTTTTTGATTCTGTTTATGTTTTCCTGTATTAAATGCTTTCAATTGTTTGACCAACAATTGAATTGATTGTAAATGTGAATGAACTCGAGAGAGGATTTCTCGTTTGAATTTAAGAAAACATAGCTCGCTTGTGGAAACGGAGACGTGATGCACCTCGGGCAGCCCTTAAGAACTGGACATAAATTCTCTCTTAAAAATCAGGTTATGAACGGAGACGTCGGACCTGTGCGTAGACTCTAACTACACTAGAGACGGGGGTTAGGGTATTTTAGTGTCTGGGTTAGGGAATATAGAATTAACATTAGATTCGGATCTGTAGATCTTTATTGATAGTAAATTGGTGGATTTTACCCTATAAGCATCACACGTCGGAATTCATCGCTTGTACTGGCGGACCGTTGCTTTTATTATTGTTGTTTTTTTTGTTTTTAGCTTCATGCCCCATCCTTACAATTGTCTAGATAAAGTTTAGGATAGTATAATTACGGTACTTGATAAATTTAAGAATTTAATTCCGTGTGGATTAATATCTGGAATTCACAATTCAACAATACGCAATACTGTACACTTGCGGTTATTAATACTTAGGTTTTACGCGTATCACCCTTATGTGCAATTTTAGCCCAACTCCATTCAGCATTATGACCAACTGCATTTAGCATTTTTGGACCTGCATTTATTATTTTTATAGATTTTTTATAATAAAAAAATATAAATGTTATTTATTATTATCTTTTATATATACCTTCTTTTGTATTTCTATTTTTATTTTTAAAATATTTTAATTTTTTTAGTTTTTATTTTTTTTCAAACTTTTGGGTGGGGTTATTCGAACCTTACCCAAGTCCCAACACTTGTAGATTATTGTTACGGGTAAAAAAAAATTGAAAATTTGACAAAACCCCCTCATTACACAAGTGTCATTACAATGGACCCAATTTTATTTTACATTTTTAAGATAAATCTAAAACAACTTTTATTAATTAAAAACACTTAATTATCACCATTATACCCCCTAACAAACAAGGTATCTTTAATTTTGATATTAAAAGATATATAATATATATTCCTTATATATCTTAAATAACACCTTATATACGTCTCTCTCTCTCTCTCTCTCTCTCTCTCTCTCTCTCTCTCTCTCTCTCCTTTAGTAAATATCTTAATTAAATCCAAAATTAGTAACGTCAAAAAAATGAAATTAATAATACACAATTATCATAAATTAATAATATTTAAACAGAAAATGAATGTAATTTCGAAATTAGTTGATGCGGACCAAACCCAGTTAAGCTTGAATTATTAATCTCGACTTTTCAAATATGCATGAGCACCACATTTTAAATACACAAGACGTAATTGAAAAGAATAAAAATATATATCATGGTTTAACAAAGCATTAAATTGAATGCAATATTACCGGTGGAAACAGCTTACAAAAAAGTACCCACAAAATTGCATAAAAAGCCCATTTGTAGCTAGAGTTATCAACCCCAAAAAATGTTATGTTTTAATGGATTATCAAAGCCCAACAACTCAATCAGGAGTTATCTCGAGAAAATTGTAGATGTATGAACATGTTTGTTTTGCTTGAACGTTATGTTGTTGTTTATCCGAGCATGAAAGCGAATTTGTAATTATACAGAGTGGTTTTCATGTTTACATAGTCGTTATACATAGTGGTTTTCATGTTTAAATAGCTGTTATACATAGTGGTATTCATGTTTACATAGTTGTTATACATAGTGGTTTTCATGTTTACATAGTTGTTATACATAGTGGTTTTCATGTTTACATAGCTTTTATACAGAGTGGTTTTCATGTTTATATAATTGTTTATACAGAGTGGTTTTCATGTTTATATTGTTGTTTATACAGAGTAGTTTTCATGTGTGGATTATACTAATTTAACAATGGATTACACTAATTTAACAATGGATTACACTAATTTAACAGTGGATTGCACTAATTTAATAGTGGATTACATTAATATTAATGTGGATTATGCTTATTTTATAGTAAATTTTACTTTAATTTTATAGTAATTTTCGATAAATTCAGTGGTTTTCGATGAGTATGTAGTGGATTTCAATTTGTTTTTAAATATTAACCACTTAAAAAACTGAAGAAAGAAAAAATAATTTTTGTTTTAAATTGTAAAAAAAAAAACCATCAAAAAATTAAATAAGAAATTGGGAAAGAATTAACTAAAATTACGTGAAATATGAGATATGGGGAAATAATAGGGGATGGAGTGAGATGGAGGAGATAATAGGGGGATTTGCATATCTACCAAAATTTAGATGAATTTTTCCACAATAATATAATATATTAATTTTCAATAATAGTAAATAGGGACATTTTGGACAATTAGAATCAATTGGATTTATAACAAATATCAATTAAAAAAAATGAATTTATTAAGAAGTCAAAATTCAATAAGGGGTGTTTGTGAAAGAGCCCAAAAAAAAATGGAACAAACTTTTTTCATTTTGATTTTCAAAATTCCATTTTTGAATTTTCCAATTATTTTTTACTGGAATTTCAATTCTATAAAAAATGTGCAATTTTCAATTTCCGATCCGATTAAATTCTTGAAATTAGTTTAAAAAATTCTATTTTTTGCTGAAAAAGACACAAGTAAATAATTTTATTATATATCTTAATTATTTGAAGTAGGACAAATAAAGTAAATAGTTAATTATATTCTTATTTTAGGGTTAATGAGGCATACCACTCATTTGAAAAAAAAAATTAGAACAAAACACCTCATATTATTTTTTATAGTTGGAAGTCTCTCATTTTTTCACAACCTGAAAATTCCTTCACTCTATCTGTCCGATGCAATTTATGTGTGTTTGTGTTTGGTACACGTAAAGTGGTCAATGCATTGCACTAATCTTTTATACCGCATTATATTAAAAAAATTGTATATGTTATTTTATTAGTATTTGTTATGGATTTATATATTCTGTCAATCTGAGAAAAAGAATTTCAATATCACAAATTTTTACTTGCTTTCCTGGATGCTTTCTTAAATAAGAGGCTACAATTTTCTTCATAAGTTCTTTTTTGTTTTTATTTTTTTCCCTTTTTCTTCTTCTCGGTTAGCTGTCTGCTACACTCTTTGTGTAGAACGTTTGTTAAGATAAGTGTTTTTTTTTTGTTTCTCATTGTATGATACACCTTTCGTTAGTCCATCTAGAATAGGTTTCGTTTTTTTTTTTTTTTTAGGGTTAACTTATGTATGTCTACGTTAATCTAGCTAGTGTGGTAATTCATGCATTTTATTAGTTCATGTATTTTATTAAGTTAATATTCATGTATGGTGTTGAAGAGTCATGGAGAAATTCATGTAACTAGATAATCAAGGGTCATTATTAGTGGGTATAAATACCCCTTGCATGTGGAATGACAGAACCGTGAGTTGCATATTCTCTTCTAAAAGTTTTGTCTTCTTCCCATTTTATTTTTCCTTCTTACAACAAAGTGGTATCAAGAGCCATTGTTTTATTCTTATAAGAAATGGTAAGTAATGGGTTGTATTCATTTCAATTTCCCGGTACGGTCTCACAAAGAAAATTATGAAAATTGGTGTTCGAGAAAGTGGCTAATGCCGACACCGCAAAGGAAGCTTGGGAGATTTTGCAGACCTCTCTCCAAGGAGTTAACAAAGTAAAAAAGGTTCGGCTTCAATCACTTCGAGGAAATTATGAAGCTTTGCGTATGGCGGAATCCGAATCAGTTTCGGATTATTGTTCGAGGGTGTTGGCCATTGTGAATCAATTAAAACGATATGGTGAAACACTCGAAGACGTCAAGGTGATCGAGAAGATCCTTCGTTCATTAACTTCGAAGTTCGATTATGTGGTGTGCGCTTTTGAAGAATCTAAAGACCTTAGCGAAATGACGGTTGATCAATTAATGGGTTCTCTTCAAGCCCATGAAGAAAGATTTTTGAAAAAGCAAGAGGAACCTCTAGAGCAAGCACTCAAAGCCAAAATTTTCTTTGGAGATGGTGCAAGGAAGAACTATGAAAGAGGCCGAGGTCCAGGAAGAGGTAGAAGTCATGGTCGTGGAAGTTTTGGAGGAAGAGAGGAAGAGGCAACTACGAAAGCCAGTCAAACGAAGAGAGTAACCATCAATCAACAAGAGGTCATGAGATGAGGAAGAGGAAGATATCAAAAATTCATAAATGCAGAAAAGAGGCCCGACAAATCTCACCTTAGGTGCTACAATTGTCAAAAACTCGGGCACTATGCGTGGGAATGCCGCAATGAGAAAAATAATATTGAAGAAAAGGCGAATCTAGTTGGTGAAAATCAAGAAGTCGAAGAGCCAACTTTGTTACTCGCTCTCAAAGGTGGAGACAAGGACGATAAAAAAATGTGGTACTTGGATAACGGAGCAAGCAATCATATATGTGTGGCGACAAGCTAAGGATAAGGTTGTGGAGCTCGATAAAGTGCGTGGGAATGTTACTTTTGGAGACTCCTCTAAAATTGAGATTCACGGAAAATGTACCATTTTAATTTTCTCGAAAAATGGTGACCATAAGCTAATCTATGATGTTTATTACGTGCCAAAATTAAAGAACTAGTATTTTGAGCTTGGGGAAACTTGTTGAAAAATGCTATGAAATTCACATGAAAAATCGTTGTCTTTGGCTAAGAGATTTCAATTCCAATTTAATTGCCAAAGTTTTTATGTCAAAGAATCGGATGTTTTTGCTAAATCTCGAGACTGTTGATGCAAAATGCTTGACGGCCGATGTCAAAGATGAAGCTTGGAGTTGGCACATGAGATATGGACATTTGAATTTTGATTCACTTAAAGCCTTGAAAGAAAAGGTGATGGTCCAAGGTCTACCGAGAATAAATTTTCCTAATAAATTATGTGAAGCTTGTCTTTTGGGAAAACATCTGAGGTAGAGTTTTCCAAAGCAATCCATGTCAAGAGAAATCAAACCGCTGCAACTTGTTCATGCCGATGTCTGTGGCCCAATCTCCCCACCTTCATTTGGTAAAAATAAGTGTTTTTTACTATTTATTGATGATTTTAGCAGAAATACTTGGATTTACTTTTTGAAGCATAAATCGGAAGTTTTTGGTGCATTCAAAAAGTTCAAGACGCTTGTGGAAAAGGAAAGCGGCTACGAAATCCAATCCTTAAGAACCGATAGGGGAGGCGAGTTCACGTCAAACGAATTCAATCTCTTTTGTGAAGAAAATGGAATTCGTCGTCCACTAACAGTTCCTAGATCGCCGCAACAAAATGGTGTAGTTGAGAGGAAAAATCGGACGATTCTCAATATGGCGAGGAGTATGCTAAAACCAAAAAAGACGCCGAATGAATTTTGGGCAGAAGCTGTTGCATGTGCAGGTTACTTGGCCAATCGTTCTCCAACAAAAAAACGTCGAAAATCAAGGGCAAATAACACTTGGGAGTTGTCTAATCTTCCCAACGACCATGAAGTTATTAGAGTCAAATCGATTTTTGAGGCGAAGAAAAATGATTTATATAGTGAAACGGAAGTTGTTAATGATTTGCTATGTTTCTTTGTAGATCATGAGCCCTTGACTTTCCTTGAAGTCGTGGAGGATGAAAAATGGAGACAAGCCATGCAAGAAGAAATTAGTGCCATTGAGAAAAATAACACTTGGGAGTTGTCTAATCTTCCCAACAACCATGAAGTTATTGGAGTCAAATGGATTTTTAAGGTGAAGAAAAATGCAAACGGAGAGGTGGAAAGATATAAAGCAAGGCTCGTCGCAAAAAGCTACAAGCAAAAGTATGGAGTTGATTATGATGAAGTATTTGCTCCAGTGGCCCGTATGGAAACAATCCGTTTGCTCATTTCTTTTGCGGCTCAAATGAGGTGGAAAATTTATCAACTTGATGTGAAGTCGGCGTTCCTTAATGGTTATCTTGAGGAAGAGGTCTACGTAGAACAACCAATGGGGTTTGAGATTGCCGGGCAAGAAGATAAAGTTTTGAAGCTAAAGAAGGCATTATATGGCTTGGAGCAAGCACCGAGAGCGTGGAATAGCCGTATCGACAAATACATCGAAGATAACGGTTTCACTCGTTGCCTTAATAAGTATGCTCTTTATGTTAAATCTTTTACAAATGGTTATGTTTTGCTCGTTTGTCTTTATGTTGATGACTTGATTTTTACGGGCAACGATTCGAGCTTATTTGACGAATTCAAAAAGGCTATGTCTTTTGAATTTGAGATGACGGATATTGGTCTCATGTCGTATTACTTGGGATTGGAAGTAAAGCAAATAAATGAAGGAATTTTTGTCTCTCAAGAAAGGTACGCAAATGAGGTGTTAAAGAAATTTCATATGCTCGGTTGTAATCCTGTGAACACCCCCGATGGAATGCGGAATGAAGTTGTCAAAATTTGACGACGGAGAGAAAGAAGATCCTACTCTTTTCAAAAGCTTCGTGGGAAGCTTGAGATATCTAACAAACACAAGGCCCGACATTCTCTTTGCGGTTGGAGTCGTAAGTCGATATATGGAATCTCCTACCTCAACGCACATGAAAGTTGCCAAAAGGATCCTTCGCTACTTAAAAGGTACTATCGGATTTGGAGTATTCTATTCTTCCGATCCTGTAGTGATTTCAAGCTTCAAGGTTTTTGTGATAGTGATTATGCCGGAGATATTGATGATCGAAAGAGCACCACCGGATATGTGTTCTTTATGGGAGAGTCGGCTATTTCTTGGAGTTCGAAAAAACAACCCATCGTTACTCTCTCAACTTGTGAGGCCGAGTATGTGGCAGCAACATCTTGTGCATGTCACGCAATTTGGCTTAAGAGGCTGCTTGAAGAACTTCATTTGCCACAAAAGAAAGCTACGGAGATTTTCGTCAATATTAAGTCGACAATTGCACTTGCCAAAAACCCGGTGTTCCATGATCGAAGCAAGCATATTGATACGAGGTATCATTTTATGAGAGTGTAGATTGCCAAGAAGAAAGTGAAGCTCAGCCTTGTCAACATGAAAGATCAAATTGCGGATATTTTTACGAAGCCTCTAAAGTTTGAGGATTTTAGAAGATTGAGAGAAAGTCTTGGAGTCATGAAGAAATTTTCAAATTAAGGGGGACTGTTGATTAATAATTTGAAATAAATTAGTACATTAATCTAGCTAGTGTGGTAATTCATGCATTTTATTAGTTGATGTATTTTATTAATTTAACATTCATGTATGGTATTGAAGAGTCATGGAGAAATTCATGTAACTAGATAATCAAGGGTCATTATTGGTGGGTATAAATACCCCTTGCATGTGGAATGACAGAACTGTGAGTTGCATATGCTCTTCTAAAAGTCTTGTCTTCTTCCCATTTTATTTTTCCTTCTTCCAACAGTCTGCTACACTATTTGTGTAGAACGTTTGTTATGATAAGTGTTTTTTTTCGTTTCTCACTGTAAGATAGGTTTCGTTTTTTTGTTTTTGTGTTTAGGGTTAACTTATGTATGTCTGACTAGTTAGAAGAAGGAAAATCAATCGAGAGACTCATTAATTAGGACGTAGCGGCGAGCCAAAGCGGACTGGAGTTGCTTCTCTTTTTTCTTTCCATGATATTTTTTTTCTTCGTTTTATTTTCCTATCTTCATTGTCTAATACAATGCCTATGTATTTCCAACTATTGCTAAAGCCACCAGGAAGCCACTGCCTGCACCAGTCAAGTATTTGTTTTTTCAACTCATTTTCTTCAGCATGTAAGATGAATGTTCTCAGAAATATCTCTTCTTCTGCCCGCATGGGTGTAGCTCAACTGGTTCCGGAGGTGGTAAGTTGGTGCAAGGTCCTAGGATCGAATCCTGGCAGCCGCAGTGTGGGAATTTCAACTCCAAATGAGGGTTGGTTCCTTGTGGGCACCAGGTCCGGGTCCGCTACCTTAACGGGCCGTTGAGTTACCATGATTTACATCCTCCATTAATCCTTGTCGGGCCAAGGGATGGGGGCCCTGGGGGCGAGGGATTCGCCTTTTTGGTGCAAGAAATATCTCTTCTTGATATTTCATTTTTTTTATTTATTTAAATAGCTATTTTCTTCTCTTTTGGAATTTCAAAAACCAAACCTTAAGTTTTGCTCCAAAGTTGTTGATAAAATAATTATATACCTCATGATTGCAATTAGTGGAATGTCTCTTATTTTCATCATACTATAGTTTGTTTTTGTTCATGTCATATAATTTACCCCGTTATTTTTTTTTTTTTTTACATAATGCTTTATTTTTTAGGAGGTCTATTGTTTTCTTCTCTTTTGATTATTTTTTTTCCACATAATGCGATACATACGTGTTGAAGAAACCACAAAATAAGTGAGATATATATTATTTTATCAAAAGAAAAATGAGATTTTGTGCATGTAATATTAAAAAAAAAATGTGATTTTTATGTTTGTCAGGTTTTGATCTTATTAAGTGTATTAATGTCATTACCTATTTATAATATATTTTTTATTTAGGTGGTATTGAAGTGAGAACCAATTGGTATTTGAAATAGCTATCCCCTTAGTTAAATTTGTATTATTGTTTCACATATATTTTATATATTGACACTCCGTATATAAATTTATTGTAGGATGGAAAAATATATGGTACAATAAAATAATAAAGTAATATATAGCCCTACCCGTGAAACACAGGGGTATGGTTACTAGTTTCATTTAATATTTAAATATTTTAAATTTATATATTTATTTAAAGGGTTTTAAAAAAATGAAGCCCATCAAAAAATTAATAAAATAACTAACTAGATACGTGCATTGATTCTCACAACTGCAAGCTAATTAAAAGTAGTTGAAAGACACGTGCATTGATTCTCGCAAATGATTTAAATGAATAAACTTTATTCAAAATAAATTACCCATAGATAACAGCAAGACTTTTAGTCTACTATGCTAACAATCTCCCACTTAGACTATCTCCCACTTAGACTCACGTTCATTGATTGATTGGAATGGATGATAAGCCTGAAAGCCACATAACCAATCATAATCTCGCATTAGCGAATCCATATGAGACTTTCTCAATCGAATTCTATTAACTGTATTTTTGTCTAAACGATAGGAAAACATTCCTCTATGTACCCAGAACAACACCAACTCATTCTTTTGAATGCAAATAACTTTTACACCAAGGAAGAAATCCGCAGTCAGAAAGTTTTCTCCCGGTGCATACTTGTTGAGGTCCCAATCAAGATGAACAACATACTTTCTAACCCAAGACCACTTTGTATAATTCTCGAGAATCCAGATGTCCATGGATTGATCTTTACGATCCACATAGCAAAAACACAATTGGTTGTCTTTCACCGAAAGATGTTGCAAATGGCAGCCTCCTTTGTCAACGACGACAGGACAGGGTTTGGTCGAGAAATCTTCAGTAACCATGTTAAACACCATGATTTCACCAACCATACTGATGCACCAATGAAGCGCATCATTCGCAATAGCTGGACGGTCATCAATCCTTGTTTCAAAGTTCAACGACCTTTGCCGAATATCCGGTCGGTAAGAAAAATACGGCTTCTTAGTACTTCTCCATCTCTTTTCTCCAAATAGGTAAAGATGATACTCAAACTGATTGTTGTTAGATTGTCTTACACTAAGAATTCTACATTCTTTTGCCTTAGGATGGAAGAAAAACCCGCACAAAGTACCTCCCCCGGAAGGACCATTGATTATTGTGACTCCTCTATTTTTGGAATTAGGATTCAAAACAACATGTTTATTCCACCGGTTTTCCCTATTATAGAGATCCATACCCGTTTTTGACAGCAAGATTAATCCATTGCAAGAACCAACAACATAACCAAACTTTACCGACTCGAGGGCCCTCGACCGACACTCTTTTTCAGAATTCCCATCGATAATGGAAACCCTCAGATGTTCGTGACAATAATAGCGAATAATTAGTGGTCTCGATTCACCACCAAACGACGAAATCAACATCTTCCACATCTTACAAATCATATCTTCGCTCCTGTGATTTTTATAGAATAACAGTTAGAGCTAAAACCACAACAAAAAATTGAAAAAGATGCAAAAAAATGCATGTCCTAAAAAAGAGGATTAGGCCTATGACATTAATTCTCGGTTTGTGCAAGAAATATATATACATAGGGAAATATATATGTGAAATATATATCTATATTCATACCTGAGCGACGACGAAGATCGACAAATTGAGAATGAGCTTGGTGAGAAATTGAATGGTTTGAAAAGGAGTTTAATTGTTTTATATATATACATAGGGAACAAGGAGAAACCTAATTTCACCTTAATTAGGACTCATAACTTAGAATAAAAAGAACTAAACACAAAAAGAAAAGTGGGTGCCCGAATTTTGGGGTTCGGTGGTAGTTAGGTGGGGGTATCCAAACCTAATTTGGATTCCTTCTTTATACTCGTTTTTTGTACTAATAATAAATCTTTCAACTTTTTTTTTTCAATTTTTTTTTTTAATTTAATTTTCGGAACATGTTACTTGTGTAAGTTTGTAATTTTAATCTTTTGTACTTAAATTTTATGGGGTAAATTTCACTTTCCCCCTATACTTTGGCTCGATATCACTTTACCCCCTTCTACTCTCGATTGCATCGAATTGCCCCCTTGTACTTATAAAATTGTCTCAATGTGACCCTTGCCCTTAGTTTTCAAACATTTGACCTTAACACCGTTTGATCTAAGTCTAAAAATTTCAAAAAAACCACCCCTCACAGTTTAAAAAATTATTAAAAAAATTGGTTGTAGTCGTGGACTATTTTTCTCGTTGTCTTGAATTTTCTATTAATTTTTTTTATTATTTTATTATTTTTTAATAATTATTTAAATTGAGAGGGATGGTTTTTTTGTAATTTTCAGACTTAGATCAAATGGTGTTAAAGGTCAAAGGTCTGAAAACTAATGGCGAGGACCACATTGAGACAATTTGACAAGTACAAGGGGTCTGAAAGATGTTTCTTGTTATGAATTATAGTACTGTTGGATTTGTTCGACCCTACACCGGGTGGGTCTTCTGCTACCATGAGTCTCTTTTTTGTATTTTATAATATATTCCCCGCTAGGGTTTACCTTTAGGGGTTTTAGAAAAATAAAAAAATAGGACACGTGGCAGCAGAAGACCCACCCGGTGTTTATCACCGGGTGTAGGGTCGAAGGAGCCGTACTGTTGTGCCCTAGAATGGAAAATATATAGGGATAGGTCCACCCCTAATATTCTTTCTTTCAGATAGCCCCTGGAGAGGTAAAAGTACTGTTGTGCCCTTATTTGTAATTTTCGCCCAACTGCATTCAACATTTCGCGAACTGTTTTTAGCATAATAGCCATCTGCACTTAGCATTTTTGAACCTGGATTTATCATTTTTTCAGATTTTTTTATAAAAAATTATAAGTTTTATATTATTATTATTTTTAACGATTTATTTATTTATTTATTTATTGTTTATTTTTTAATTTTTTTTAATTTTTTTCAACTTTCCAGCATATTCAAAACCTGCCCAGAAGGTGTTTGACAAAATCTCTGAACCAATTCCGGAAAAAAAACATGCAGCACCTGGCGAAGCTGCATATAATTCTTTTTTCGCCAAGAATAGAGTGCCCAAGAACGGATTCCAGCTCCCCGACTTCCCCAACGAAGTGGAAGAAGACATGATATTTCAGCCCGACGATGAAAGTGAAATCGAGGAAACATTCTGCATTTGTTTATTGGGCTATTTTGCTGGTAAAACACCACGAAAAATGGCCATGGATTCATAGACGATTCTGTTATTTTCGAATTTCATCTCAATTGAAGGATTCGAAATGGGGTTTTATTAGGGATTGGATTAACAGGTTCATTGGGGATATGGAGAATTAAGGATTTTAGAATAGAAATAGGGGAGGAGAATGACGTGTCGCTCCACATCATGTTTCGTCGACCAAGTAGGCACTGGGTGTTGTACAACTCAACATTTAACGGCTACATCACGTTTCGTCGACCAAGTAGGCACTGGGTGTTGTACAGCTCGACATTTAACGGCCACATAGACGTCACGTGAGCCACGCGTGCTATTTTCGTCGAAGTTAGCTGCCGACGTTAACGGCAGAACATAAAGTGATCAAAATTGGCAAGTTTGAGGACATATTTCGTGGATTGAAATGTTTGAGGACATAAATCGTTTTAGTGGTAAAGTTTAGGGACATAAACTGTAATTTTCCCTGAGTATAGTCATATATAGTGTAGTTTGTGGTATATAGCTTCAAATCTCACTTTTCAATACGACAACAACTCCGATTTAAATCAGTTGCAAATAAATTATTTTGATTTGACGATCATCATGTTCTCTCGATAAAAACTTAGTGAATAAAAGTTGCTCAAACACCGAGACATGTGACAAAAAATCAACAATTATCATTAACTGCAATAACACAATCAAATTCGAAAAACATAAATTATTATTAATATACGTTCAAATGTACAAATTAAAAATTAGTTCCTTCACAAGTCCATGTTCACATAATAATCCTCTACAGTAATACTTTGTGCTACATTCCTCAAATTTTCTGTAGTTTTTTCATAACTAAATTCTTCACTGAATGTAGCACAAAGTATATATATATATAAACAAAATGCAAACTTCCACCGATTATCAATATAACATCATCAAGCTTCTCTCTCTCTTTAAAAAAATATGAAACCTCAATATTCATCAAGAAACAAAAAGAGTGGAACATGGGATAAACAAGGTTGTGAATAGATAAAACTTTTGGTAATTCTATTGACCTATGCATCCCAATTTGTTTTGATTTTTAATTTATCCAAACACAAAAATTGTTAAGCAAACGATTAGGATTTAATAAAAATAACTAGACAACAGGGAAAAAAGAAAATGAATCACCTTGAAGGTGTAGATCTTGTATGTCTTTACGCTATTCTTTGTCCTTTTCTTCTTCTCTCTGCCGATGGCCGCCTTGCCGGCGTCCTTGGGGAGCTTCTTGCCAGCCTTCGGCTTCTTCTCCGCCACCACCACCGGAGATTTTTCTACTTTTGTGTTTTTTTTGGACATTGAGAGTTTGAGAGAGGGAGAGATAACGAGAGATGAAGAGAGGAAGAGAGAGAAAGAGATGAAGATAATACGACGTGGGTTGAGGCGGAAGAGATAGAAGATTAGGTCATGTTTTTGGTAACATATTTTTAGGAATTATGTGGCTAAGTGACCTAAGGATAGTACTGGGAATAAAATTTCTAGGGGGTTATCACAAAAGAAAAATTTAAGGAGTGGACATATCACCATTTCTTATCTATACGAGAGGCTTATTGCTAATGACCCCATAGTATTAAAGGGAAATTTAGTTAGAGAACTTAGACGAATAGCACTTTAGACTGAAAATACCTTTATCCTCCTCCTCCTGATCCAATCTCAAAATCAAATCTACTCCAGAAAATGGCGTTTCTTCAACTCCTCTACCCCTCCCTACCAGTCCTCTATCACCGAACGCCTAATCTATTTAAATCTTCACTCGGTTATCTTAATCTGAATGTTGATTTATTTTTTGTATTGTTTTTTTACTTTTAAAATTTTACGTTCGATTAACTTTCTGTCGAAATGACACCGGGATAACGTATTTTTAATACGCATTTTATTTTCCTCATAACTTTCGCTAAAGAACTTGAAGTGCATTAATTTAGCTCCATTAAAAACTAAATGGCAAGTCCTCCACCCAATATAACATAGAATAAATGGCGAATGACGTATTAGCCCCAAACAAAAACACTTAATTAGAAAAAGGTAATCCTACTTTTTTGTCTTATCAACTCATCAACAATTATTTGATTCTAAGAAAAACCCTCTCATATATAGAAAAAGGTAATCCTACTTTTTTGTCTTACAAATATATCAATGCATCAATACTTATTTGACTCTAAGAAAAACCTTCTCATATATATAAAAAATACTTTTTACTCCTTGAAACCTTAATTTATCCCAGTTTCATGATTTAAACCTAAATTTAGCCCCAATTTCCACCATTAACAAATTTTGGCCGTCACATGTTGATTTTTTTAATTTAATTTTTGGATATTTTTTGTATGAATTTTTTTTCGGCTAGTCACCGGCGTTGATTATTTTATTTTTATTTTTCTGGCTTTTTGACCTCTATAAAATAATCTTACTGTACACAATAATATTACGGTGTTTCACAGTACTAATATTACTGTGTTTCACAGTAATATTATTGCGTTGTATTGCAAATATTACTGTCTCGGACATTAATATTGTCTTGGCATGCAAAATTACTGCCTCAGATAATAATATTGTTGTTAACACAGTATTCTTACTGTCTTGGGCTAAACTATTATTGTCTCAGATAATATTATGTTAACACGATAATATTATTGTGTTAATATTGATATTACTGTCTTGACCAGCATTATTACTTGCAGACAGTAATATTACAGTTAGCACTGTAATATTACAGTTAGAACTGTAATATTACTGTTTTGGTTGCTTAAAAATTGGAAAAAAGGTAAAAACAAATATATTTAATATTACTATTTAAGGCATATTACTATTTAAGGCATAAAGATCATTGTAATGTATTCATAATAATTCTACTTTGTTGACCAGGCAACGTCGAGGAAAAATGTTTTAGAAAAAAAGATTTACAAGAAAAAAAAAATCAACGGTTTGTGAACGAAAAAAAAGGTTCAGAAACACCATCGTGCAATATTTGTTAAGTTGGGCCATTATGGATGACATTGATGTAAATTATGTTTTGAGAGGTATTTGGGCATGAGACAAAAAAAAATGATTTTTTTTGTATGATTGATTTTTGTGTTGATAGGATTGCAGATAAGCCCTCCTCCTCGAGCATAGTGTAAACCATAGGCATCTATCCTACAACTTCTATAAATACCGATCATTTCTTCGATCAAAGAATCACACTTATTCGAGACTACCTCCGCCATGACTACCAAATATACATTGTTCTACAAACGCGCTTTATCCACTAGATTTTCTTTACGCATATATCAACCAATCAATACACTAACTAGAGCTTTAACTTTCAAAGTAACAAGGCATAACCCAGAGCTAATCCCTCCAACAAAGCCCACACCACATGAATTCAAGCCTCTCTCCGATATCGATGATGAAAAAGGCCTTTGTTTTCAAGTTCCAATCATACAATTTTACCGTATAAATCCCTCCGTCAAAGTGGACCCCATTGAGGTTGTCTGTAAAGCTATCGCTAAGGCATTGATTTCCTACTCCCGTTTGCCGGGCGGCTAAGGGGACACGCCGCCAAGAAGCTGGCGCCAGAGTGCACCGGTGAGGGGGTTATGTTCATTGAGGTGGATGTTGATGTGGCGTTGGAGCAATTTGGTGACGAGCTTCAGCCATTGGTGTCGTGTCTTGAGGAGCTCTTTATGAGGTGCCTGTTTCCGGTGGAATCATTAATGCTTTGTGCTTATCCAAGTATGTCCTGGCATATATTTATATGGCACTTTACAAATAAGCTTATCAATGGGGATTTATTCATCAAGGACCCAAAACAAAAAACCCTTTTACAAAAAAGTCCTCACATCGTTCAGAGGTTTGTAAAACATAAAATAGCCCCACACATTTTAATATGCTACAATTTCGTCATTTAATTTAATTTAACCTCAATTTGACCCCGAATTTCACAAATTATTCAATTTTGACCCAAAACACAATTTTGAATACAATTTCATCTGTCGTCGTCGTTGCCCGCCAGTCTCAGGCGTTGACTGTTACGATTTTTTTTATTTCTTTATTATTTTTTTGAATTTTTTGTTTCTTTAACATCTTTTGCCCTCGTTTAAACAACAATATTTTTGTGATTGACAGTAATATTAACTATATTACTGTTAAACTACAGTTTAACACAGTAATATTGCTATATTAATCGCTAGCACAGTAATATTAACACAACAAAAGCCGTTATTATTGTATAATAGAGTAATAGTAATATGTTGACCGTTTCAACAAAGGTAAACATAATAAAAAATCAAAAGAATTATTATTGATGTAGTTGACATTAATATTATTGTAGCAACAGTAATATTACCGTCAACCACAATAATATTGTTGTGTTTATAGTAATATTACAATAGTAGACAGTATTACGTTACTCCGTCAACAACTCAAACAAAACAAAAAACCCAAAAAAATAATAATATTAATGTGGTTGAGAGTAATGTTATTGTGTTTAGAGTTATTTTAGTGTCAACGATAATAATATAACTACGTTGACTTGTCAACAAATCAAACAAAAAAAAAGAGCCAAAAAATAAAAATATTGTCGTTGACTGTAATTATACTGTCAACGACAGTACAATGACATAAATGTACTGTCAACGACATTACAATTGTTTTAATGTACTGTCAACAACAATATAATTACGTTAATGTACTGTCCATGACAGTATAATTACTGTTAATGACAGTACAATTACGGTCAACGTTTAGCGGTGGGGGTAAAAAAACAGGTCCAAATTTTAGGTCAAAAAAATCGAAAAAGTCAACGCCAATAAATCCCTGACCATTTATTATTATTATTATTATTATTACTAGTAATTGTACCCGTGCGATGCACGGGACAACAAATTGCATTCTTTTGATGTTGTAAGAATATAAACAAACGTTTGATGTATCGTATGATCGAAATTCTATTATACTGGAACATTATTAAGTATACTACACACAAAAAAAAAAAGGACATAACTTTACTGTTGAATAATTTTCCAAATGAATTGAATCAGCTAATACCAGTAGATTGAAAATTTGAACCAGGAAAAAAATCATCAATTATGTCTTCCATGTTGAGCTTAAAAGTAATTAGATTTAATAACTAAGTTAACATAATCAAAACTAAACTATCGACAACATACCATCGTAAAAGGCCATCTATACATCTTGCATCGGAACTAAGCCCTTCTCCACTGCCTCATTTTAAGGTTGTTTTGCCACTGGAATTAACAATTGGAAAATTAAGAAACAAAAATAAATATAAACAATAAATTAAATATCGCATACAAACAATAAGTCTTGAAGGTCGACTTCCAATAGCTTGTGGCTCCGCCCATTTTTGGTTAATTTTCTCAAATCATCCCTTTCAATAACATGTCCAATAACATATAAAATGAAATAATTGTTATCCATAAAATTTGAAAACTTTGGTATAAATTAATGAAACACATAATTTAACAAAATGAAATTACCTATAAGCCATGATGGAAAAAGATGTAAACTAATCGCCACACATGCAATAGGATGAAGAAGAAGATAAGAAACAAAATCTAAAGTCGGGTTACCAAAAGAAGAAGCCTTAGGTAGGGAAGAAATAAAATTCAAATGTTGCAGACATTCTGTAAAACGATGACACAAAATCCGCTAGGGATGAAAATCAGATTTATTTACCCTTTTCTGTAAAAATCGAAAATCAGATTATTATAAATAATATCTAGGAGAATTTGATGAAAATCGATAATAATATTTAAAATAATATTTCGGAGATAAAAATTTGATAAAAAAATCAAAAAATAATATTTAGGAGATAAAAATCAAAAATAAAATTTAAAATAATAGTTAGGAGATAAAAATTTGATAAAAAATCGAAAATAATATTTCAAATAATGTTAATGAGATAAAAGTTGATAAAATATGAAAATAATAATTAGAATAATATTTAGGAGATAAAATATGATTAAAATCAAAATTATTATTTAAAATAATATTTAGGAGATAAAAATTTGATAACAATCGAAAATAATATTTAGGAGACAATAATCTGATAAAAAACGAAAATAATATTTAGGAGATAAAAAACTAATAAAAACCCCATACAACTCGAAAAAAATATTTAAAATATTATTTAGGAGATATAAATTTGATAAAATTCGAAAATAATATTTAGGAGATAAAAATCTGCTAAAAGTTGAAAATTATATTTAAAATTATAGTTAGGACTTAGGAGATATAAATTTGATAAAATTAAAAAAATATTATTTATAATATTATTTAGGAGATAAAAATTTGAGAAAAATAAAAAATAATATTTAGGAGACAAAAATCTGATAAAAATAAAAAATAATATTTAAAATAATATTTAGGGGATACAAATATGATAAAATTCAAAAATAATATTTAAAATAATATTTAAGGAGATAAAAATTTGATAAAAATTGAAAAAAAAATTACAAATATGACATTAGGGTTTCTTAGGGTTGCCCTAGCGTTTCTTTCTTTTATATATAAGATATCTAGGAGAATTTGATGAAAATCGATAATAATATATAAAATAATATTTAGGAGGAAAAAATTTGATAAAAAAATCCAAAAATAATATTTAGGAGATAAAAATCAAAAATAAAATTTAAAATAATAGTTAGGAGATAAAAATTTGATAAAAAATCGAAAATAATATTTCAAATAATGTTAATGAGATAAAGTTGATAAAATATGAAAATAATAATTAGAATAATATTTAGGAGATAAAATATGATTAAAATCAAAATTATAATTTAAAATAATATTTAGGAGATAAAAATTTGATAAAAATCGAAAATAATATTTAGGAGATAATAATCTGATAATAAACGAAAATAATATTTAGGAGACAAAAAACTAATAAAAACATGATAAAACTCGAAAAAAATATTTAAAATATTATTTAGGAGATATAAATTTGATAAAATTCGAAAATAATATTTAGGAGATAAAAATCTACTAAAAGTTTAGCAGACAATAATCTGATAAAAAACGAAAATAATATTTAGGAGATAAAAAACTAATAAAAACATGATAAAACTCGAAAAAAATATTTAAAATATTATTTAGGAGATATCAATTTGATAAAATTCGAAAATAATATTTAGGAGATAAAAATCTGCTAAAAGTTGAAAATTATATTTAAAATTATAGTTAGGACTTAGGGGATATAAATTTGATAAAATTAAAAAAAATATTATTTATAATAATATTTAGGAGATAAAAATTTGATAAAAATAAAAAATAATATTTAGGAGACAAAAATCTGACAAAAATAAAAAATAATATTTAAAATAATATTTAGGGGATACAAATATGATAAAATTCAAAAATAATATTTAAAATAATATTTAAGGAGATAAAAATTTGATAAAAATTGAAAAAAAATTAGAAATATGACATTAGGGTTTCTTAGGGTTGCCCTAGCGTTTCTTACTTTTATATATAAGATATCTAGGAGAATTTGATGAAAATCGATAATAATATATAAAATAATATTTAGGAGGAAAAAATTTGATAAAAAAATCCAAAAATAATATTTAGGAGATAAAAATCAAAAATAAAATTTAAAATAATAGTTAGGAGATAAAAATTTGATAAAAAATCGAAAATAATATTTCAAATAATGTTAATGAGATAAAAGTTGATAAAATATGAAAATAATAATTTGAATAATAGTTAGGAGATAAAATATGATTAAAATCAAAATTATTATTTAAAATAATATTTAGGAGATAAAAATTTGATAAAAATCAAAAATAATATTTAGGAGACAATAATCTGATAAAAAACGAAAATAATATTTAGGAGATAAAAAACTAATAAAAACATGATAAAACTCGAAAAAAATATTTAAAATATTATTTAGGAGATATAAATTTGATAAAATTCGAAAATAATATTTAGGAGATAAAAATCTGCTAAAAGTTGAAAATTATATTTAAAATTATAGTTAGGACTTAGGAGATATAAATTTGATAAAATTAAAAAAATATTATTTATAATAATATTTAGGAGATAAAAATTTGATAAAAATAAAAAATAATATTTAGGAGACAAAAATCTTATAAAAATAAAAAATAATATTTAAAATAATATTTAGGGGATACAAATATGATAAAATTCAAAACTAATATTTAAAATAATATTAAAGAGATAAAAATTTTTATCAAATTGAAAAAAAATTACAAATATTACATTAGGGTTTCTTAGGGTTGCCCTAGCGTTTCTTTCTTTTATATATAAGATTATTATTATTATTATTATTATTATTATTATTAGAGTAAAAAGCAGTTTGCCCCCTAAACTAATGGCCATTTTGCATTTTACCCCCTAAACAAAAAAGTTTTGCACAATTTTACCTAAACTCGTTAATTTGTTGCAGTTTGCCCCTAAACCGAATTTTCCGGCAATTTTGGACGGAAAGTCAAACACGTGCATTGCACGTGAAATTTGCAGGGGTAAATTCATACATTCTCTTCCATTGTATATATTAAATATTAATTAAATCATTAACATAAAAAAAAAGTAAATAAAGAAAAAAAAGAAAAAAAAACAAAACCACCTGCAACATCATCTTCCCTCGCCCACCCACCGCCCGCGATTTACCTATGCACTCCAAAGCTCGATCTTGCACCACCGATAAAGACGGCGAAGATCCTCTCTCCACCCTTGCCGACACCAACCGCCCGACACGCTCCCTAGTCCCTCCCTTTCCTCCGCCGCTTTCTCCTCCATCTTCGCCGCCCTTATCTATTATCTCTCCTCCGATCCCAACTACGCCTCCACCATATAGCCTCCAATGTCCACTCTCTCTCTCCGGTCAAATCATAAATGTCCTCGATTCTTCCTTAGTGAGAGAAATCAAAATCATAAGTGTCCCTATCACCAATTCTCGCAGCCTCCGCAATTTTACCCCATTCTTGTTGATGTTGATCTTGTTCTTAGCACGTGCTTCCTTCTTAAATTTCGCCGCTGAAGTTTTGAAGGGCTCCTTCGTCAGCCCAAGTTTCACGGCGTCGCCGACAAAACAGAGTAGGTTAACAATGGGATGGTGGGCGGTTGTGGGCTAGGGTTGTGGTCTGGGATTATTGGCTGGGATTTGGGGGTGGGTCTTGTTGTTGAATTCCGTTCTCAGTTGTTGTGCTGGAGTTGGTCAGGTAAATCGCGGCGGCGGAAGTGGTGGGAATTGGAGGCAGCTGTGGAGGATAAATGAACGGCAAAGAAGAAGAAATAGAACAGAGGAAATAAAATGGAGAATTAAAAAAAAAAAAAAAAAAAAAAAAAAAAAAAAAAAAAAAAGATAAAAAAGGCATGTGGCAGGTGTTTTGATTTTTTCCTTTTTTATGATGATTTTATATTAATGCATAGAATTTAAGTAAATTGACAAATTTACCCCTGTAAATTGCTGCACGTGCAACGCATATAATTTAACATTCCGTCCAAAATTGACGGAAAATTCAGTTTAGGGGGCACCGTGCAACGAATTAATGAGTTTAGGTAAAAATGTGCTAATTTTTTTTGTTTGGGGGGTAAAGTGCAAAACGGCTCTTAATTTAGGGGGCAAACTGCTTATTATTATTATTATTATTATTATTATTATTATTATTATTATTATTATTATTATTATTATTATTATTATTATTTTGCATTTTGTTATTTTTTCTGATTTGTTGATAAGTCAACGTAATTATATTACTGTCGTTGACGGTAAAATTACTATAAACACAATGGTATTACTGTCAACTATAGCAATTTAATTTTTTTGCTTTGTTGTTTAGTTTTATTTGTTGACCAATTAACGTAATAATATTATTGTCTACTATTGTAGTATTACTGTAAATACAATAATTTTACTGTGGTTGCGGTAATATTATTGTTGTTACAGTAGTATTACTATGGATGACAATATTATTACTGTTAACCACATTAATATTACTTCTTTTGGTTTTCTAATTATGTTTGTCCTTATTGAATGGTCAACATATTAATATTACTCTATTAAACAATAAGAGTGATTTTTGTTGTGTTAATATTACTGTGATAGAGAATAACATAGCAATATTACTGTGTTAAGATGTATAGTTAATATGCATGTCAACCACAACAATATTGATGTTTGAACGAGACAAAAAGATGTTAAAGTAAAAAATAATTTGTTTTAAAAAAAATGAAAAAATCAACGCCGGAAATCGGCTGAAAAATCAGGAGAATTTAAAAAAAAAATGAAAAAGTCAACACCGGAGACCGGCGGAAAAATAAGGAGAAAAGTAAAAAAAAAAAAAAAAAAAAAAAAAAAAATGGTCCACGCCGTTTAATTGAATATTTTGTGAAATTTGGGGTTAAATTGATGTTAAAGTAAATTAAAGGATGAAACTGGAACATATTAAAATATGAGAAGGTATTTTAGTCCTTTATAAAGAAATCAATACCATAAATAATTTCTGTTAATAGCATAGTATTAAAATATACATCATTAAACAAAATACAATTTAAAAAAAAAAATGCTTTTTTTCATTTCAATACCAAAAATTAAAAAAATGAAAAAATTATATTCTTCTCCCCCAAACCCAAACTCAAACCCTCTCTTCTTCTTCATCTTCTTACAAACCCTCCAAAAAATCTCAAAACTCAAAAAAATCAAAAACCTCACAAAACTTATAAAATGAAGTCACAACAAGACAATAAAATGGTGGTTTACATGGAAGGAGAACCCATTAAAGTATGTAATAATGTCTTCTTTGAGCTTCAGGTTAGATTTTTTAGTTTTTTTTTTTTTAAATTCGCCTACAGTTTTCGATACATATAGATCAAATTTTTGATCATTTTTCAACACCAACTTGTCGAAAATTGCATTAAAAAAAAAATTCGACATGTATGTGTCGAACTTCATTTTTTTAATACAATTTTCGACAAGTTGATGTTGAAAATTGACCAAAAATCCGACCTGCATGTGTCGAATAACTATGGCGGATTTAAAAAAAATCTTCAAAATCGACTTTTAAGCTCAAAAAAGACATGGATACATATCTTAATGGGTTCTCCTTGCTCGTAAACTACTATTTTATTGTCTTTTGACTCCATTTTGCATGTTGTTTAAGGTTTTGATTTCTTTAGTTTTGAGATTTTTTTAGCAGGGTTTGTTAGTAGGAGGAGGAAGAAGAAGAAGAAGAAGAAGATGAAGAAGAAGAAGAGGAGGAGGAGGAGGTGGTGAGGGGTTTGTAAAGAGGGAGATGGAGATGGGTTTGAGAGGGGGTTTGTGTGTTTGGCATTGAAGAATGAAAAATGACATTTGTAATGTATGTTTGGTTTTGATTTTCATTTAAGGGTTTTGAATATTAGTAATTGTTTTAACGGTATAAAAAAAAATGAAACAAGTATCAATTAATGAAAAAACAAATCAATATTCGAGAAGATAAAAAAATCCGAAATTAATCATAATAATCAAGCGCCGCCTTGATCTTTTTAACAGTGGCGCTGATTAGGGTATGCACGGTGGCAACCGACTCCATATTCAGTTGCGTTGTCAATTGGCTGTGAAAAATTAATATCCGGAAAGCAACTGTGAGAAGCGAGCCACCGCTACCGGTGTTGGAACTGGTTGAAGCTCCGTTGGTGCCTCTGCTAGTAGCACGGCCATCGGTAGAGATCACAAAACCCGACGGCAGAATCGGTATTTTCGTACTTGTGCTCTTCTTTTCTCGTCTTGGAAGAAGTTAAAGAGATGCTCCTTGGAAAAGGGAAGCCAAAGCGAGGTAGCTGCGCTAACAATGAATCCATCAGGTTGATGAGGTCCGTTACTTTTTCGGAGCGCGACATAAACTCCGCTATTTTGATATTCCGACGGATTGGGACAATCGAGTTTATCCGACATGCACAGTTCTTCGAAAAAACTCACCACCATTCTTTGGGAACCACAAACGAAGTCTCTGTACAGACGATGAGTCGATAACTTGTCGTCCACTTGTACATGTTCAATCCATGTAACCTATTCAAGAAAAATAATATTCAGTATGTAGACAGCGTAAAAGAATAGAGTTAATTGCATTCGGCACCCCGTATTATATCGAATTGCTAAAAACACCCATGAGTTCTGGCTCGAAACTCTAAATCGACACATAATATGAGATAAAGATGCACTTAAAAAGAAACAAATGGGTTTTTATATAGAGAACTCACTGTTGATTTTCCATTTGAAATATCTTGAATAATACACCCTGAAGGAAACCTCCAAGAACGAGTGCGAACGGAATCTTGGAGCTGTGTTATGAAATCGTAGGACACGTCCACCAACACCCAAGTGCTCGAATTAATTTGGCGGGAATATCGAATGAAGAAAAATTCTCGGGGAGCAACAAGTGGTGATAAAATGTGCATTTTTTGATACATCTGCGCACCAAAATAAGTCAAAACATTCAATTTTTTATCCGTTCAGATATCCCGAAAATATAATGATAATAATAATAATATGAATTTTTTGAGGTCCTTCCCAAATGTAACAAACCACCAAATATTCCAGTATCGATTGCTTCAAGGGTCGTCGCTTTTGTGACGATAGTAGGAAAAATTTCCTTCCATTTGTTCTGCAAATTATTAGCAAATAAATTTTCACTTAAAAAAAAAAAAAACAATTCCAATGTGTAACATACATACCACATCAACAAGCATTTCGATTAAATGTGTGGCAGACATTGCCACCTCGCCCGAATCTTTCGAAGATTCAAACCGAGCACTTGAAGTGTTGACCTGGTTTGACTTGGGGAAAATCATATCATAACTATCTCGACGTAAAGTATATCTCCCATGATCCGATGGAGCTTCGAACCACAGCGGCTCGTTCACACGTAACAGCTCCAGAAGTTCGTTCATTGCAGCGACAGCTGTCTCGATAATGACAGATTTATCCACATGTGTCAGGCTTGTTGACCAATGTTGTGACATATATTGTTGACCAGGTGCACTAGTACTGGGCTCGGTTCCAGCAAAAGGCAAAGCTGGATTTCCGGTATAATTGGTGAAAAAGTTGACCGCTCGTTCGTACTGAAAAAAAAAAGTTTACGAAAAAACCGATAATTAATAAATGTCCAAAATATGCATCTCATAGTGATTGCAGGTTTCTTGAATATATGCTTTTACTCGTGCAATTAAATAAACTCGGACATAAGTGGTTGCTATACTTGCTAAATACAGAAACGACGAAACTTTTCATGTGCAAAAAGTAAAGATCTCGATTATTTAGTAGATAATATATCGATCGATCAGATCACCTCTTCTTTCCGACGTGCATTTTCGATTCTCAATCTCTGCAGATTTTGGCGTTTCTCTTCTTCACAAACACCTGAATTATTGCAAGAGGGACAAAAGGCGTTTTTCAGAACCTCGTGCATCGAAAGGTTCTCGAAATGAATTCTTTGGTTCTCCGAGCGGAGGGAATTGTTGTCTGCTCTCTCGTTTAGAGCCTACAAAACATAATATACAAACAAGTAAATAAATCATCGTAAAACGACCATAGAAAACAATTGCGTAAGAATAAAGCACCTTCATCTGAGTTCGTTTATTTTGAAACCAGAACTTTATCTGCTTTTGGTCAAGGCCGAGTTCTCTGCTCAATTGTTGCCTCTGGTTCTTGTCCGGGTGCGGACATTCGTTATAGAAACTGCGTAAATATCATAAATCGGGAAACGAAAAAATTTTATATAGAGAAATTCTATTTTAAGTGTCTCGTCTTTCGAATGTACCGAGAAATTTTCAGCCATGCAAATGAAGGTTTATGAAAAATCGAAATGTAAATGGAATAAAATTATTTAGACAGAAATTAATCGTACGCCTCGAGCTGCTGAATTTGTTCGGTAGTGTGACGGTGGTATTGCTTCTTGCCCTCTCGTGAGTTGTAGTTTTCTTCATCGCCCGATCCATTTCTTCTGTTAGACAAATCCATCTCTTCGTATCAAACACAACAGCTCTTTTTTTATTCCTAACAACACACAAAAAAAAATTATTATTATTCATTATATATATACAACAAATTCATATAGAAACCGAAAAAATGGACTCACCTAAGTCGAAAAACTCTGTAAAACACAGTATGAGTAAAAAACAATATTTACACATACTCTGGAAAACACAGTATGTGTAAATAATTCTGCTATATGAAAATATGGTTGTCTTGGACTCAATATATAGCTTGACCTAAACGAGAGGTAACAAGCAAAAAAAGAATTCTATGACGATATTCGAAATAATTTCAGATACGAGATACCCTACTGAATGTGGACGGAATCTCAGGGTCAACAGAATCCTGCTGAATAGAAAATATATACATCATAGAATATAATTTATGTCTTTATTTGAAATATCAAATGCAGATTCTAATGATTAAATAATGATTATGAATGTATAGCAGTAATTCAAAAGTTTCCTTTTATTCAATTAGCTTATATGGATTGTTAATGAATTTAGTAATTGATGGTTTGAATAACATTTACTCAGAATCTGTCATTTTTTGATTCTGATTGTTCTTATCTGCAACGAGACTGAAGACAGATAACTTAATCAACACGAAAAGAAAAAATACATATATCGCGTATTCGTTGTCATGAATTCAATATTACGGAGAAGACCTCAGTTTCCTAAAACGAACAATTTATATACACTACTAATAATCACAGAGAAGACCTCACTTTCCCTCAGTTTCATATTGCTGAGAGTGCTAATCGGTTATTCGTCGACATTACGCACCTTGTAAACAAAGTTATTTCCTTTCTTTTTCTACTAGTTCATCGAGAAAAAATAAACATGCCTGTATATATATATATATATATATATATATATATGGCCTT
This sequence comes from Erythranthe guttata, assembly GCF_000504015.1. The sequence continues at coordinate 534,781 of NW_012192981.1, forward strand.
CGACGTCCTAAAATGAAAAGGTTGAATAAAAGTTAAGGTTTAGTACCAACAAATGAATCATTTAACATCATGGTCCATCTAAATTGATACATTTATTTCCTCGATGCTCCATGCACGTAAATTGGGAACAAGAACTTCCTTCTTTCTATTAAATAACAACTCAGTCCATTCAGTTTCAATTAAATATACTATTAGTTCCAACATATTATGCTGGAGTACTTTACCTCGGAATATCTATTCCGAGGTGTAAAAGATAATAACAAGATCTTATGCTATCATACCTTCAATAATTGCAAGTTAGTAACTAAAATTATGAAAAAAATGAATTTGAGCCATATTTTTTGACGACTTTATACCAGTCGAGTTGTCTGAACCTCCGACGATCAAGCCCTTCGTTTCATGCAAGGTCACAAAGAGTAGCATATATTCTCTGATTCTTGCATATACCCTGCACAAATAATACCTATATCATTTAGCAAAATTTAATTACTAATTTACGGTGAAACATTGAAATCTAATCACATCCCACAAAGAAAAATGTATCAATAAACATATTCCCAATCGCGAAGCACTTCGGCAAGCAACGAATAATCGATCGGGGTTTCAGCTGATGGAAGTAGTTTTATTCGAATATCAATCACGTAACGAGTAATTATTGCAGTAAAATTATCACTATCTAAGGAAAAAACACGAGTTAGTTCTTGAAAACATCTATTAATAGACATTTACGAACCTTGTGAACGAAGTTATTTTCTTTCTTTTTTCTACTATTCATTAAGAAAAATAAACGTAGTTAGATAAATATCTCATTCGACTTTCCTATAACGAACAATACGTATACATTATCTCCAACATGGCTTTAATTAATCATTAATTAACATCATGCTCCTTGCATGAAAATCGGGAATATACTTCATTTAAACTATCCCTTAGTCCATTCAAATTTCGATTAAAACTAACAGTACGATACACTATGAGTTCCAATATAGTATGCTGAAGTCTAATCGTAAGGTGAAAACGTAAAAACCTAATCCCGAGATATAATTAGTCTATCAAATTTATCAAAATTTCACTATTAACCTAATTAAGGTGAAACATTGAAATCTAATCTCCTCCGACGTAGAAAAATGTATGCAATATCCGCATCAATAAATTCTCGATGACGAAGCACTAACGACACGTAACGAATAATCGATCGGGGTTTCGGTTGATGGAAGTAGTTATATTCGAGTATCAATCATGTAACAAGTAACTATTGCAGTAAAATCATCACTACATAGGGCAAAAAAAACAAGCTAGAAATCAAAACTAACAATGGAACTTCAAATTAGGGAGATAAATTGCAGAAGAGCTCGAAATGCCCAAAGGTACAACCTGTTGCAGAGCTATGTACAAACATCAAGCAGCATTTTGCCCTCTTTTTTCTTCACTTCTTCGCTTTTTATTTTTCTTTCCCATCTCCCCCGCAGAGAAGAAACCAAAAAAAAAACAAAAAATTAGTACGCCAATAGGGCAAGGGCTGGGCCACCGTTCTGGCGGCGTCCAATAGGCAGTTTTCAGCACTGCGCCGCCGGTCAGCCTCATCTCCGGCTGCCTCATCTCCGACCTTGTTCGACAAATGAATTGCTATTTTCCAGACATCGCAAAAAAACTTAATCGTTTTGAGCAACATTCTAAAACTCTATTATAAAGCTAGGTTGCGGTTATATGCAAGACTAATTCCACTTGTGCAAGACCAAATTAAAATTTTTAATGTATAAATACTATAATACCCTTATTTATTAAAAAAATAAAAAATTCCAAATATGCAAGACCAAAAATTCAAAAACACAAAAAATCCTATCACAAGACTACAAAACCACAAGACCAACTCTCATCTTCTCCATCTTCCAAAATCCACAAGACCTTTCTACTTCCTCCTCCATTAACCCACAAAACCTAGAAATTCAAAATCATCAAAACTCAACAAATCTTACAAAGATGGCAAGTATGGAGTCAGAAGACATCACAATAGAAGATTTTACGATGGAGGAACCCAAGAATGTATGCATTTATGGGTTTTTTTAGCTAGAATATTGATTTTCCAAAAAAAATCCCGCGCAAACGAATTCGACATGTACAGGTCGAATTTTACAGGTAAAAATCGACATTTAGATGTCGATTTTGAGGTATAAAATTCGACATTTGAATTTGTGCTATAAATTCGACATGTCAATGTCGATTTTTACCTATGAAATTCGACGGTTAAGTGTCGATTTGTAGCATAATTTTTCGACACCTTAGTGTCGATTTTTGTTTTTTTCTCATTATTTGTATTTGGTCTTACATGAGAAAAAAAAAAGTCAATTTAATTTATGGGCATACTTGTCATTCCATCTTAATAAAATAGAATCTTTTGGAATCTTTCTTTAATTTGGTCTTGCACAAGTGGAATGAGTATTGCATATAACCGCAGCCTTAAAGTTATTATTGTTTTTCTTTTTTCTTTTTTTTTAAATCCGGGAAAATTATAGTTTTCGTCTATCAAGTTTGCATCAATTTCACTCAAAAAAAATATACATTTGGTCCCTCATGTTCTAATAATTTAACACTTTTGGTCATTTCCGTCAATTTACCGTTAGTCCGTTGGTTAAGAAAGTTATGGAATATGTTTCATCCCGATTCGTTAGTTTTTACGGAAAATTGACGGAAATGAATAAAAATGTTGAATTTTTTTAAAGGGACAAATGTGTTTTTTGTGAATATGGGGTACCGAATCTGAAATCGGTGCAAATTTGAAGGACGAAAACTGTATTTTTCTCTTTAAATTCCAAGAGGGACCAAAACCCATCCATATCATCGTCAAAAATAAAAATACCGTTATCTATAAATTAATATAGTTATGACTGAATAAATTCTATTAATTTAATGAAATATTAAACTATCGAACTAAAATTTTATTATGTTTTTACTTAATGGGGATGAGAAAAAACTATTATTTAAGCGACGTTATTAATTTATCGAAGTCCTACTGTAAAATAAAGTTTTATTTCTAATGAAGTAAGCAAATCGGATCTCCATATCGAAGTTCAACTGTAAAACAAATTCTCTTTTGGAGACCAAAATGGAGACCAAAATGGAGACCCGATAGAATTAGAGTTTCTAAAAAACAAAACTCCACAATAGAAGGCTTTATAATTTTGAGTCTCTAAATCATATTACGGATTATTTTATATAGTAGTTTATTAGGGCTCAAATTTCATGCATATACGAGGTTGTAGATAATTTTTTTTTTAATAGTCTTAATTATTTTTAATACATATTTCGATCCAAAAAATTAAAAAATTCTGAAAAGGATATGAAATGTTGAACTACAACCATTGAATATGATTTTAATTAAAGTATTTGTAACCACCACTAATTTCCACCGCCTTTCACCCCAAACGGTTTTTTTATTTTTTACTCTCATTTAAACCTAATTCAGTACAATATAGCACGCCCCTCCTCCCTCAATTTCCTTTTTCTCCCTATTCTTCAACACGCTAGAAACAGAGAGGAAAAAAATTATATTACAAGTTTCTTCAAGTATTGACAGCCAACTCAACCCTCTACTTCTAATTTCTTCAATTCTCATTCACAGAACCATAAATTCAATCAAATTCCCCTAAAATTCTACAAGCATTGGAGAGAAAAGAAAAAGAAAATAAAACTCACAATCTGAAAATTTAGAAGTGGTGAAAATGATGAAGAACAATTAATTAAAGGTATTTATGCTTTTTTTCTTTTCTTTTTTCTTACTGTTGATAACCAACGATCAAATTTGCAAATCGTTCAAATATTAATTTTTATTTGAAAACAAAATCGAAATCTAAATGCAAGAAATTGAGTCTTGTTTGAAGTTGGGTCTCATAAAATATGAGTCTCCAAACAAAGACCTATATGTAGGAACAAGTCTGGAGATTTGCATCGAGGCCCTCTATATTTCTTGTTGGTATTGGATTTTCTACCACAGTCTCCATATTGTGCAGCCAAATGGAGTTTGCTTACGCGACTGGAAATGTCCTAAATCCTAATAGCCTAAAAGTGGCTTAGTCGGAATATTAGGATCGATCGGCAAAAGACAAAAGTTTGCCGTCCAACAATGAAAATCAAAGGCTAGAGTACCAATTTTAGCGAACAAACTATCAAGTTTTCGCACATCATGTTATTTTTAAGGGGAAATGTGGGATACTCACTAATTTTGAAAATATATATGGATAGGTCCTATGGATTTTTCTTTCCTAGTCAAAAACTCAAATTCTAATCTTAATTTGACAGCCCCCCCTAGACAAGTTGAAATACCTGTTTTACTCTTTTAGTTACAATTCAAACCCTAACCCATATTTTCTTTTTCCACAAACTCTCTCAGCCGTTATTCTCACTCTTTCTCCCTCTTTTTCTTCTTTCTCTCTCTAACTCTCTCTCTCTCTCTCTCTCTCTCTCTCTCTCTCTCTCTCTCTCTCTCTCTCTCTCTCTCTCTCTCTCTCTCTCTCTCTCTCTCTCTCTCTCTCTCTTTCTTCTTTCTCTCTCTAACTCACTCTCTTTCTTCGGCACACAGCTCTCCGCGGCCACCTCGGCTCCCTACCGCCTTGCGTCGCCCATCGTCGTTGCTTCCCCCACCTCCTTGCGCCACCGACGTTGCTCTCCCACAGCCTTGCGTCGCCGCCCCTGCTCCTCCACAACCTTGCGCCGCCGCCACTTTACGCGTGCTCGATGCAATCGCCGCCTTGAATCACCCGTCCAAATCGAATATACTCGGTGATGCCAAAAACATGATGGATGAGGGTTTGTTTGTTTTAAATTCGTTTTAGATCTTTTTCTACTTCCGTTTGAAGAAATGGTTTCTACGTTATTGTTTTAGTTTCTTCTCTCTTTTTTAGGGATGGGTCGAACCAGATCTATTATTTCTTATAAAAAAAAACACAGATCTACTATGTTTTTCAAGATCTGTGAACAATTAATATTAATATCTTTTTTGTTGCATTAATTTGATTTTTTATTTTGTTTGATTCTTATCTTGTTCATTTTTGTTATAATTCAAATGTAATTTATTTTTTTGTATTTATTTGAAGATGACCCGAAATACCTTAAGTGTAAGAGCTTTGTTTGTCTGTAATAGAAACTTAATCAGTAGTGGTTACTTAGTGTTTCAGGTGAATATACAGTTATATGTAGTCATATGCAGTCATATACAGTCATGGCTACATATAAACTATACATGACTATACAATTTGTAATATACTATAGTCATTTGTAGTCGATTTCAATACGGTATATTTATCGGAAAAAAAACAAAAAAATCATTGTTTTTTTGTATTTTTTCATGTCATATAATTTGCATGTTCCATTTTGCTCTTTAACTCGTATTTTTTTGTCGCGGGTTTTGCTATTTGTATAATTTTATGAGATGCAGAGAATAAGATGTGCCGAAGTGCCTTGTGAAGTTGGATTCATACTGCAGTAGTCTAGACTTTATGTTAATATAGATAACTATCAATAATTGTAGATAACTATAGTCACGTGTAGTAACATATAGTTATATATATGCTATGTGTTTTTTAATGTATAGTAATGCGTGTTCATGTTTGAAGATAATATACATGTGATTGTGTTTTTTCATTTTTTTTTTGGTTAGTTGATTTATAATACCAAGATTTAAATTGTGAATTTTGTTGTTGGTGTAGATAATTTTGGGGTAAAAAGATAGTAAGTACATAAATACATATAACTATACATGACTGTGGTATACTATAGTTACGTGTAGTATACTATAGTCATGTGTAGTCAATTCCAGTACAGTAAACTTTTCAAAAACAAATCTTACAAAAAAAATTTAAAAAAAAATTAAAAAAATCAAAAAATTAAAAAATTAAAAAATAACTAAAAAATTAAAAAATAAAAGAAATAAAAAAAATAAAAATAAAAAACAAAAGATGGTATATATAAAAAATAAACATTTTTATTTTTTATTAAATTAATAAATAAAAATGATAAATGCAGGCCCAAAAATGCTAAATGCGGTTGGGCATATGTTGAATGCAGGGGCGAAAATACTGAATGCAATCAGCCGAAAATTGCAATTAAGGGCACAATAGTACTTTTGTCTCTCTAGGGGGTATCTCAAAGGAAGAATTTTAGGGGTGGACCTATCCGTATATATTTTTCATTCTAGGGGTCTATATCAAATGGACCCTATTTTTAAACAATTTTATAATTTTGGTATGCATTTGGTTATTTGTTGATCCACTCATAAATTAAGGCCAATAATAATTGGGCACTTTACAAATAAGTCTATCAATGGGTATTTATTTATAAGTGAGTTCAAATAATAAACTCTTTTGCCTTTGATTAAAATATAGTTGATTTTGTCTTTTTTTTAGTTGTGATTCGTTATTTTTAGTAGTCAGATTCTTAATCGATTATGCTTCACAAGAGATTAATATATCTGATAGAGAAAAAAAATTAAAAACAAAAAAGAAAAAAAAAACTTTCAAAAGTTTTTACTTAATCGACTATGTTTCGTAATCGATTTTCCTTAATCGACTATGCTTCATAGTCGATTAATAAAACTGATAGAAAAAAAAGGCTAATGACCATTGCATGATGCAATGATGATGTGGGCACGTGACCCAATGATAATGTGGCGGACGGAGGTAAATTGGAAATAATTATAGTTGGAAATGAGTGTGGGTTTTGTCAAATGAAGTAAAATATTTTGGACCTCTCCCTATTAAAAGAAGTAATGGGGGTCTACATCCCTCCATAGTCCATCAAATACTTGTTCGGCCAAGGGATGGGGGCCCTGGGGCAAAGGATTTCACATTTTAGTGCTAGTAATGAGGTTTTTTTTTAGATCGCCTATAATAATTAGGATTTTTCTAGCGTCTGATAGCTCAAAAACTCGCTGAGGTCAGATACCCCCTATATTACCATTCATTTAAATAAGTGTTCTAAAAATCGGCCAAGGCGGTCGATTAATCGGCCACCGAGGCGAAGGTGGTCCAAAACCTTTACGATTTTAGTGTAAATGTTTGAAAAATCGGTTTTTGACCTTTGAGGCGGTCCGAGGCGGTCTGAAGCGGTATGAGACGGTCCGAGGCGGTCAAACCTTTAAGGTGAGTCAAATTTCGGTAGCAAAAATCGCAAAAATTCTGTCAAAAATCGGTTTTTTTTTTTTTTAATCAAAATAAAAGTTGGGATTTTAATAAAAAACAAAATATGAGTTTATGCTTTATTTTGTTTTTAATTATTATTGTTACAAAACTAGTGATGTATGCCAAGAATGTATGTAAATTCAAAAAAATTGCCTTTTTATTTATATTTTATAAGGATATTTATGTATTATGATCTTATAATTATTAAACTTTTATTATGTTATTAGAATATATACATGATGGAGATATAACTATGTTTAAATATTTTTTATCTATGTTTTGAGTATTTATAAATAATATCTACAAATATATTATATTAAATTTTAAAAACCGATTTATTTGCGATTTATCACCGATTAACCACCGCCGCACCAATTAATCGTGAGTCGGTCCCTGACCGCCTCCGACCCGATTATCACTTTTTACAACCTTGTTTTAAATAGATCAGATCTGAACCGTTGAATCAAAAAGTGATTTTGGATTTCCTAGAAAAATAAATAAAATAATAATTTTAGCAATTACGAATCTATCCTTCTCACTTAAAATTATTTATTACATTAAAATAAAATAAGTTTATATGTAATAGTCTATTCTACCCTCAATTACATTCACTGAAATTCAATTTCAGCCCACAACTAATTTTTCTTATCTCATTATACTTCTTTTGCTCATCATTTTCCACTCTCTTCTTCCACATTTTTCACAGGGTTTTTGGCATTTTGCACTCTTAAATTACACCCTTTTGGTACTTTGCACTCTTAAATTGCAAAATTGGCAGATTGCACCCTTTAAATATAAATTATTTGGCACTTTGCAGCCCAAATAACTTTTGGCTTAGAAAACCTACCTGCAACTTACTGGAAATCTAGAAGATGGGAGAATTCATAATTTTCTTATTATCTATCCTCTTCCCTCATTCTTAATCACTGTTCCACCATTTTTATCTTTCGTCCCTTCAATCAAAAAATCCTAAAAAAAATTTAGCCATTTCTTTCAATGGTAAAATCGGTATAAACACTAAACAATAATAGTAAATCACATTTTTTTTTCTTTGTATGAAAAATAATGTAACTGGAAATTTTAGGGTGAGCCCTCAAATTTTTTTTTTTGAATAGTCAAATGATAAAATAAGATTACTGAGAAGTTTATTTGGTAGTGGACAGGTGGTGCATATTAGTTTCATGATGCAAAGATTTTTGTACTCCCATTGAATAGTTTGGATCTGCAAAATTATTAAAAAAAAATAGCGTTACCATGGAATAAAACTTGATTTTTTGAAGGTGTGTTATCGGACTCTTTTCTGTATATTCCCGACCATTCTTGAGTTTTAGTTCAGAATTTACATATTATGGCAAATAGAAACGGGTAAGAAGAATTTAGGATTTTTTGATTAATATGACGAAATATAAAAATTGTGGAACGATGATTAAGAATTGGGGGAAGAGGATAAATAATTAGAGAATTGCGAATTTGTCCATCTTTCAGGTTTTCAACAAGTTGCAGGTAATTTTTCCAAGGCAAAGGTTATTTGGGATGCAAAGTGCCAAATAATTTATGTTTGAATGGTGCAATCTGCCAATTTTGCAATTTAATGGTGCAAAGTGCCAAAAGGGTGTAATTCAATGATGCAAAGTGCCAAAAACCCTTTTTCACAATATAACGGCACTCAAGAACCGAGCTTTCAAAATCTGAGTTCCAATGAAATCTTCACAAATTTGAGATTTATTTAGAATAATGTTCTATCTTTAACCAATTTATACTGTTAGAACCCTAATTCAGAGTTCATATCAGGAGAGAGAATCGAAGAATGAAGAAGAAGAAAAACTGTTATTGAAAAATCTGGAAAAAAGTGTTTTACAACGGTAACAAAATCAGCTTTAAATAGCTGTTACAATAACTACCTAAAAGTGCTAAAAGGAAGAAAAATACTAATAAAAACGTGATATCTAAAACACGTTTTATTAAGAACAGAAAGACAATATGATAAATGCTATACAAAAATTACTACATATAAGATACAATATCTACATATCCAATATCCCCCCCTCAAGATGGACTTGAACAAGCATAAATGTTGAGAAAAGCCATCTTGGACAACAAATGGGAAAAAGCAGGAAGAGGCAATGCTTTGGTGAAGAGATCTGCAAGTTGATCACAGCTCTTAACAGGCATGAGTCTGAACTTCTTTTGTTTAACCTGCTGCCTGACAAAATGACAATCAATTTCTATGTGCTTAGTTCTTTCATGAAAAGTTGGATTAGAGGCAATATGAACAGCAGCCAAATTGTCACAAAAAAGCAAAGTAGATGGTGGAACAGCTTGAAAATCACATAGCAGCTGGAGAACCCAAACCAGTTCACTAGCTGTGGTAGCTAGAGCTCTGTATTCTGCCTCTGCAGAAGATCTTGAAACAGTGACCTGCTTTTTGGATTTCCAAGAGATCAAAGAATCACCCAAAAAAATACAAAAACCAGTAGTAGACTTCCTTGTATCAAGACAAGATCCCCAATCAGCATCTGAAAAGCCTTTGATTATAAGGTCTGAAGTAGATGAATAAAATAAACCTTGACCTGGAGCTGCTTTAAGATATCTTAAAAGATGATGAACAGCCTGCATATGTGAAGTACGAGGAGCAGAAACAAATTGACTAAGTTTATGAACAGTATAAGCAATGTCTGGCCTAGTAATGGTAAGATACAGCAGCCTGCCAATGAGTCTTCTATAAGCTGAAGAATCTGCCAGTAATTCACCATTTTCAGAAGCAAGTTTCAATTTAGGATCCATGGGTAAGGTAACTGGCTTACAGTCTGTATATTTAGTATCAGCAAGAAGAGTGAGAGCATACTGCCTCTGAGAAATAAAAATACCAGAGTGAGACCTTGCAATTTCAATACCCAAAAAGTATTTCATAGGACCAAGATCTTTAAGCTTAAATTTAGTACTCAAAACTTGCTTGAAACCTGCAATATTAGCAGAACTAGGACCAGCAATGACCATGTCATCAACATAAAGTAACAAGACAATAAAAGAAGAGCCAGAACCTCTGGTAAACAAAGAATAATCATTTTGAGATTGAACAAAACCAAGAGCCAAAATAACCTCAGTAAACTTAGCATTCCATTGCCTGGAAGCTTGCTTAAGCCCATACAAAGACTTATGTAACTTACACACTAAAGAAGAAGAAGAACCTGAAGATGTAGAGGTCTGAAAGTACCCCAAAGGCAAATCCATATAGACTTCTTCATGCAAATCTCCATTGAGGAAAGCATTATTAACATCCAGTTGATGCAGCTCCCAACCATGAACAGCAGCTAAAGCAAGCAAAACCTTAACAGAAACAAGCTTAACAACAGGTGAGAAAGTATCAATATAATCCACACCTTCTAGTTGAGTAAAACCTCTAGCTACCAACCTAGCTTTATACCTGTCAATAGAACCATCTTGCTTTCTCTTGAGCTTATATACCCATTTACAACTAATAGTATGTTTATCAGGAGGCAAAGGAACAACAGACCAAGTGTGATTGGCCTCAAGAGCATCAAGCTCTTCTCTCATAGCATCAACCCATTGAGGATGCTGAACAGCTTGTTTGTAAGTATGAGGTTCAGAATCATGAGCAAGATTAAGAACAAAATGTCTATAATCACTAGATAACTTGTCATAAGACAATACAGAAGCAATAGGGTAAAGAGACTTATGCAACCCAAAACAAGCATAATCAGTCAAGTATGAAGGAGGCTTAATCTGCCTACCAGACCTTCTAGGCTGAGAAGGAGAAGGAGAAGATATAGGATCTACATAAGGCTCAGTGGGAACAGCAGACAGAGGAATAGACTGAGAAAGAGGCACAATAGGCTGAGAATCAAACACAGAATCAATGGAAGAATGAGGAATAGAGACAAAAGGAAACTGATCCTCATGAAATATCACATCTCTAGAAAAAAACACTTCCCTACTATTAATATCCAAGAGTTTATAACCTTTAACACCAGTAGGATACCCAAGAAACACACAAGGCCTTGCTCTAGGTTGAAACTTATCTCTGGCAGCAGCCAAGGTGGAAGCAAAAGACAGACAACCAAAAACCTTAAGAGAAGTATAATCAAAAGGAGACTGAGGATAAAGAATACTGTAAGGAGAAACATTGTGTAAGATTTTAGAAGGAATACGATTAATAAGATAAACAGCAGTACTAACACAATCACTCCAGTACTCAACAGGAATTTTGGACTCAAAAAACAAAGAACGAGCCACATTCAAAATGTGCTGATGTTTTCTCTCAACAATAGCATTCTGCTGAGGAGTTTGCACACAAGAAAACTGATGTAAAATGCCCAGATGAGCAAACAAATGATTAAAAGACAACTCTGGAGCATTATCAGAACGAAACACTTTAATGGTCTTACCAAATTGAGTCTGAACCATAGAAATAAAACGAGGAATCACCACTAAAGCATCAGACTTAGAATGAACCAAATGAACCCATGTATACCTGGAACAATCATCTACTATAGTAATGAAATATTTAAAACCATTATAAGAAGGAACTTTATAAGGGCCCCAAATGTCACAATGAATGAGATCAAAAACATGATCAGCAACATGATTATGAGAAGGAAAAGAAAGTCTCTTTTGTTTAGCAACAGGACAAACATGACAACAACTGTCTTTAGGAGGAGCAAAACCAGAAGATACAGGAAGAAAAGCTTTTAAAAACATCAATTTCTTGAAAGGAACATGACCTAGTCTCTTATGCCAAACAGTGGCAGAAACTTGATTACAAACAAACACAGAATTACAAGCAGATATTGAAGGAGGTGGCAGAAAAGGAGGTGAATCCAAAACATAAAGTTCCTCAACTTTTCTACCCCTGCCAATCATCTTGAAGAACTTGTCCTGTATGACAAAATTAAAGGCAGAAAAACCAATAAAAAACTGAGTATTTTGAAGAAAAGCACTCACAGAAATGAGATTAAACTTGAACTGAGGAACATAAAAAACCCCAGTAAGAAATATCTCCTTAGACAAACGAACATCACCCACAAAAGACACAATTAACACAGAAGAATCAGGTAAAAGAACCCTGAAATTACTAACAGGCCTGATATTAATGAACAACTGTTTATCATGACAAATATGTTTAGAAGCACCTGAATCTAAAATCCAATCAGCAGATGACAAAGAAGGAACACCAGATAAAGCACAAATACCTGTCACACAAGAAACCGTAGCTGTATCAGCTCCAGCTCCAGGAACAGATTGTGGCTGAAAAGAAGCAGCAGATTGTTGCTGTTGAGCAGCCATGTGGGAAGAAAACATAGACATGAACTGCTGACACTGAGAAGGAGTCATTGACTGAAGATAACCATCCACTTGTTGAGAGCTTACACCTGTATCTGAAGAATGAGAATCCAAAGAAGAATCAAAACCAGAAACCTGATTAGCATGAGAAACAAAACGAGATTTCTGTGGCTTATAAGATGGGGGATATCCATGAAGTTTGTAACACTTCTCCACCGTGTGACCCTGCATATTGCAATGTGTGCAGAAACTGCGTTCTCTCTTCTTTAAACCAGGATTGTAGAACTGGTTATTAATGGACCGCTTAAACCCCTCATTCTTGACAGAAAAAACAGATCCAGAAGAATCAACATGTGAAGAGACAACTGATCTCTGACGCTCTTCTTGAGAAATGAATGCAAACACCTTAGAAATGGGAGGAAGCGGATCCATAAGCAAGATTTGACCACGAGTGGAAGCTAGACTGTCATTCAATCCCATAAGAAAACTCATGACATACTCTTGATTATAATGAGCCTGTAACTTTTCAAAACCCCCACAATCACATTTGCCACAGGAACAACACGGCCTATAATTCGCCAACTCATCCCAAATTGCCTTGACCTTAGTGAAATATACATTCACTGACTGACTACCTTGGGTAAGATTCGCCAAATCACGACGCAATTGAAATATGCGAGGGCCATTTGTCTGTGAAAACCTAGTTTTTAGATCATCCCAAATTTCTTTTGCCGAATTCGAGTACATAATGCTACCTTGAATGTCCTTGGAAACCGAATTGATAATCCAAGACATGACAATATTATTATTCCGAATCCAAGCATTACGCATAATCAACTCATCAGCAGCAGGCTCCGAAATCGTGCCATCAATAAACCCAATTTTGTTCTTCACCGTTAATGAAATAGTCATGGCTCGCGACCACGAAGCATAATTGTCTTCCGTCAATAGCTGCGAAACCAGAATCAAATTCGGACCATCCGACGGATGAAGAAACATCGGATGCGAAACATCATCCAACGGAGAACGAGCTGGTGGCGCCATGGATTATAAACACCAGAAACAGCAATCGATACAAGAGATGAACAATAATCACGCGGAAACGAGAAAAAAAACCGACCAGGAGATCGAATCAATTGAAAACTGATACCATGTTAGAACCCTAATTCAGAGTTCATATCAGGAGAGAGAATCGAAGAATGAAGAAGAAGAAAAACTGTTATTGAAAAATCTGGAAAAAAGTGTTTTACAACGGTAACAAAATCAGCTTTAAATAGCTGTTACAATAACTACCTAAAAGTGCTAAAAGGAAGAAAAATACTAATAAAAACGTGATATCTAAAACACGTTTTATTAAGAACAGAAAGACAATATGATAAATGCTATACAAAAATTACTACATATAAGATACAATATCTACATATCCAATATATACCATTGATTTGATGTTTGGGACGAATTGTGATGATTTGGGCTGTTTTAGAGATTTTTCAGAAAAAAACATATATAATAAATGTGGTGGGTTTAGAGCAGGGTTTTTCTTTTCTTCCTTTTTAGTTTATATTCTATTATTTATTAATATTTAATAAATGTTTAAATAATGTTATAATTTGTTTAATAAGTATTTAATCAATGTTAATTATTGTATAGAAATTGTTTAATACTTAAAAAGTTTAATAAGTATTGACTAAATATATTCAAGGTTTGATAAATATATAATAAAAAATCTATAATTATTTAAGAATGTCAAAAAAAACTTACTTACTTAATAAATGGTAAAAAAAAACATTTATTAAATGTTAATTTTTTCAAAATTACTTTTAAAAAAATCATTAAATGTTTAATAATTAATAATTCATTAAATTTTTTTTTCAAATAGTAATGATAAACAATTTTAAATGCTTAATAATGTAAAGAGTTAAATACAAAAGCACCCCTGTACTATGCACTTTGTATCATGTACCCCCTGTACTACACACAAATACAAACCCCCCTATCGCTATATTTTTTCCAAAATCTGACGAAAATACCCCTGCTAATCCTATAAATATAAGGGTTTGTTTTAGCCATTTTCCACTATATTTTTTAACATTTTCGGTTGATTTTACTTGGAAATTTTTTTATATTTTTCTTCAAAACATTTAACTACTTAGATTTTTTACTTTTTTTCTGAATAAAACCTTTTATTTTTGTCTTTTTGAATTTCTTCATTTTTTTCTTAAATGTCTTCCGGTATTATTCTCAAAAATAATAATCATAGGATATTTGAACTATCGGAAGACATTTAAGAAAAAAAAAAATGCAAGAAACTCAATATGACAAAAATAAAAAAAAATTATTTGGAAAATTAAAAAAATCCAAGCAATTAGATGTTTTTGAGAAAAAAATATAAATACCAAAATTTCTCACGTAAAATTGAGTGAAAATGGTAAAAGAAAAATATAGTGAAAAATGACTCAAAATATATATATATATATATATGCTTGAGTAGGGGTATTTTTGTCATACTTTGGCAAAAATGTAATATGAGGGGATTTTTGTATTTATGTGTAGTACAAATGGTATATGATACAAAGTCCATAGTACAGGGGTATTTTTGTAGTTAACCCTAATGTAAATAAATACTTAGAGTTATTCCTAAAAAATATAGAGTATTCCATTTGTCCACACGGCTAAGGGTACTCCTCCTGAAAAAATAAACAAAAATATATAACAAAAATTAAATTAAAAAATGCTTTAAAATGACTCGATATACCGGTTTTAACAACAATACTTTTTTTATTTATAATGTATTTATGTTTAATATTCCTTTTTAGCATTTAGTTTGTTTAAATATAGGTTTTGTTATGAAAAATAGTACAAAGATAACTACTACTTCCTCATTGCCTTTATACTTGTCACTTTTGACATATTTTCATATTTCAAATTATTTGTCATTTTACTATTCCAGTGACTAGTTAATTGCATTTTTTTCAATTTCGCCTTATCTCACACATAATTAATTGAAATATAATTATTTAAAAATCAATTAATGACATGGACATTTTAGCAATTTACTATATAATTATATTGAGTGGAGTTATATTCCTAATTGAAATATGTTACTTCTAATACTAATTTTATTGCAAATTAGTATTAAGATGATACCGTTCATTAGACTATGTTACTTCCAATACAGTTGTAGTGTTCTTCGAAGTTCTTGGTAACATGTATACATAGAAAAATTTATGAGGTTGAGATGGAGAAAAGTGGGGCAGTTAAGAAAAGAAGTTAAAGATCATGTTGAGTGGAAACCAACAAAAAAAAAAGAGAAAACAATAAATCACAGTTAATCGTGATTAGTGGAGAAGGAAAAAAAGAAAAAAAATAATAATAATCATATATAAGAAAAAAAAAGAAAAAAAAAAAAAGAAACATGCAATAAAAAACTATTGTGGATTAGATTGTGGGATGGAAAAAAAAGCAGAAAACAAATATAATTAATTATTAAAAAAAAAAAACGTGTACATTGAAGAGGAGAAAAGAAAGGAGAAAATAAAGAGATTTGTTATGAAAAAAAAAAAACTATTTTTTGATGGTTTCGAGGAAAACATTTCTTTTATATATAAAAATGTTTGAATTAATAAAATGGGTCATTATAAATAAGTCCATCAATGGGTACTTATTAATAAAAATTAAAAAGATTCAGGCAAAAAACTCACTTACAAATAAGTCCACACATGGTCCAGATTTTATAAATGACTACAATAACCTCTCATACTTTAATATGCTCAAATTTCATCATTAATTTAATTTAACCTTAATTTGACCCCAAACTTCACAAACTATTTAATTTTGACCCAAATTTTTTTTTTCCAATTTTTTTTTTCTACCGGATTTAATCCGGCGTTGACTTTTTTTTTTTTTTTTTTCTACCGGATTTTTTCGCCGGTTCCCGGCGTTGACTTTATTTTTTTCTCCTCATTTTTCAACCACCGTTTTCCAGCGTTGACTTTTTCGATTTTTTTTTCTGTAACATTTGTTTTTCGATTAAACAACAATATTGTTGTGATTGACAGTAATATTAACTATATTACTGTTAAACACAGTAAAATTAACTAAACTACAGTTTAACACAGTAATATTGCTATATTAATCTCTAGCACATTAATATTAACACAACATAACTCATTATTATTGTGTAATAGAGTAATATTATTATGTTGACCGTTCAACAAATGTAAACATAATAAAAAACCAAAAGAATTAATATTACTGTGACTGACAGTACTATTACTATAACAACAGTAATATTACCGTCAACCACAGTAATATTACAATAATAGACAGTAATATTATTACGTTACTCTGTGAATAACTCAAACAAACAAAAAAAATCCAAACAAAATAATAATATTGATGTGGTTGACAGCAATATTACTATAACAACAGTAATATTACCGCCAACCACCGTAATATTATTGTGTTTACAGTAATATTACAATAATATACAGTAATATTATTACGTGAATAACTCAAACAAAACGAAAAACCAAAAAAATAATTATACTGATGTTGTTGACAGTAATATTGTTGTATTTACAATTATTTTACTGTCAACGACACTAATATAATTACGTTGACTTGTCAACAAATCAAACAAAAAAAAATAGATAATAATATTACGTTAATTTACTGTCAACGACAGAACAATTACATAAATGTATTGTCTGTTGGAGATATTAATACTAAATGATACATTTCACTAACAGCTTAAGCTTTTGGTTGAGATGGTCATTCAACATGGTATCAGAGTCAGGCCAAATGAAAAGGTCCTGAGTTCGAATCCCACCGCCACCCAGTTCAAATATTTCAAGTGTAAGGCTTCAAATGTAATTCGCCTGCACTTGAGGGGGCGTGTTGGAGATATTAATACTAAATGATACATTTCACTACCCATTTAAAAATATTTCAAGTGCAAGGCTTCAAATGGAATTCGCCTGCACTTGAGGGGGCGTATTGGAGATATTAATATTAAATGATACATTTCACTAATATTGTCAACGGCAGTGCAATTACGTTAATTAACTGTCATTAATAGCATAATTACGTTAATTTATTGTCAGTGACAGCAAAATTACGGTCAACGTTTAAAAAAAAAAAAAAAAACTTAAAACGTCAACGCCGGAATCCGGCGGCGGAAAAAAACAGACCAGAAAAAAAAAATCGAAAAGTCAACGCCGGAATCCAGTGGCAAAAAAATTTGAAAAAAAAAAGTTTTTGAAAAAAGAAAGTCAAAATTGAATTTTGTGGTCAAAATTGGATTTTTTTGGACAAAATTGATTACATTGGGGTTACAATTAAGAATTGGGTATAAAGAGTTGGGGGTAATATTTTCATATACATGAATGTTTTCTTTATTTATAATAAATATTAAATGGATGGGCTTATTGGCGAAAGAGATATAACCCCTAAACCTAGAATAATAAAGATGTTTGGTTATGGACTTATGCACAAAAACCCCTTACTAAAAAGGGATTATTTGCCAAAACTCCCTGGTTACACATGTGCAGTTACAATGAGTCCAAAAAAAAATTATATTTTAAGATAAATCCAAAATATTTTTAACTAATAAAAATTAATTAAATTTTACCATTATACCCTTATAGTAATCTATGTTTAACCCTAAACTTCTACAGACTTTTATTCATTATTTATCACGTGGCCTCTCTCCAACACCCCTCTTCTAGTTTGTTTAAACATAGGTTTTGTTATAAATACTTTTTTATTTATAATATATTTATATTTAATATTCCTTTTTAGCATTTAGTTTGTTTAAATATAGGTTTTGTTATGAAAATTAATACTAAGATAACTACTACTTCCTCATTTCCTTTATACTTGTCACTTTTGACATTTTTTCATCTTTCAAATTATTTGTCATTTTACTATTCCAATGACTAGTTAATTGCATTTTTTTTTCAATTTTGCCCTTTCTCACACATAATTAATTGAAATATAATTATTTAAAAATTAATTAATGGCATGGGTATTTTAGTAATTTACTATATAATTATATTGAGCGGAGTTATATTCCTAATTGAAATATGTTACTTCTAATACTAATTTTATTGCAAATTAGTATTAAGATGATACCGTTCATTAGACTATGTTACTTTCAATACTAATACTAATTTCATTGCAAAATAGTATTAAGGCAATACTAATTCATGTACTGGATTATTTAAATAGATGCTTAGAATTTTACTCCCAATGGGACTATATTAGTACTCATACTAAATTCCTTGCAAATTAGTGCTAAGAAAATACTAATTTATTCAACTCAATAATTAAATGAGTATTATTATACTCCTAATTGAATTATGCTACTTCCAATACTAAATTCACTGCATATTAGTATTAAGATTTAAGATAATACTAATGTATTGGATTATAATTAAATGTGTAAAAATATACTTCTAATTGGACTATGTTATACTTTCAATACTAAATTCATTGCAATATATTATTAGTACTAATATATTAAATTTAGTAACTAGATTTGTAAATTTATAATCCAAATTGGACTATGTTATACCAAATTCATTGCAATTTTTTTTTTTCTTTTGAGAAAATTAAGTCATTGTAAATTAGTATTAAGATAGTACTAAATTATTGAATTTAATAGTTGAATGCGTATAATTAAATTTTTAATTGGACTATGTTACTTCCAATCTAGATTCTTGCAAATTAGTTTTAAGATAAGACTAATGTATTAAATTTTATAATTAAAAGTGTAAAAATATACTCCTAATTGGAATATGTTACTTCAAATACTAAATTCATTACAAATTAATTAAGATAGTACTAATATATTTGAATTTAGTAATTACATATTTAAAATTATACTCCCAATTATATTGTAGTATGTTATGTCAAATAATAAATTCAATGCAAATTAGTGTTTGGATAATTGAATGAGTAGAATTATACTCGTAAATGGACTAAATTGAGATACTGTCTCATACGATAATTTTCTCTATCTAGTTTTTAATAAATATATACAATTTCTGACCCAGAACGGAAGCACTCTAAAAAATTAATTTCTACGAATTAATCCTATAGAACAAAATAACATTCGGAATCCACCGAAAACTCTGGAATCCACCAGAAAAATAGAGAAAACTCTAAATAATTTTATTAAAATTCCAAATTCTTTTCAAAATAAAGTCATAAGGCAGCTATGTATACTAAAAAACTGAAAACCCTAATTAAAATAAGAAAATACTAAAAATTACCAAAAACGACAAAAATGAGTTAAATCCTAATTCTAGTAGATCACGTAATTTTGGGAACAACCCAATTTACGGAATCCTAATACGATTTTTCTATGATTTGATATTAATTTTCTAAAACTTACCTAAAATAGCAAAACCGAACTTTTAGGAGTCTAAACGACGTTGGATTGCTAAAATTTGACGTGATTCATGAGCTTTTCTCATGAGTTTTGTTCCTTGCGCCGTTTCACTTGAGATAGAGTTTGTTTCGTACTCAAATACAATTTGAGTTTTTCGAAAACCCTTACTTTTCCATAATTTCTTTCGATATTTCCACCAATGGCCATTGATAACTCTTCTCCGAATTAAATAGTTATTTTGCAACTCGAATCCAATTTGACGTCCCTTATCACAAAATAACATTCGGAATCCAATTTTTCTGGTGGATTCCAGAGTTTTCGGTGGATTCCGAATGTTATTTTGTTCTATAGGATTAATTCGTAAAAATTAATTCTTTACAGTGTTTCCGTTCTGCGTCAATTTCTTTAACATAATTTTCATTTCAAACATATTCATATTTGAATTTCCTAACAAATAAATTCAATTTTATTTAATAACGAGGAAGTTAATGTCCAATAACACATACATACATACTAAGCGGCAAAAGCTAGGGTTTTTAACCTTTTTATTTGTTCAATTATCACGGACACGACACGGCCATGGGCCGATTCGGGCCGGCACGGTTTATTTTTTCCGGAATCGGAACATGCCCGTACTACACACGGTTCGGCGGGCCGGGTCATCCCGCCGGTTCACTCCGGTTTCGGGCCTATCCGGGCCGGTTCCGGGTCACCTTGATGCATGAGAACAGTTTTCTTCATCTATGTGGTATTGATAGTTTTATGCATCATTGATTTTGGTTTGAAGTATTTGTAAAACATGATGGAATAGTAAAACTTTCCTCAAGTCTATGGTGTATTGTCTTTCTTGATGAATTGATGTAGATGGTGATAGAAGATAGATATATGATGCAGCTATATACCATGGTGTATGTTTTAATAGTGAAATTCATATGGTATTTTTAATTATTTATATTGTGAGTTTCCATGCATTACTCTTTAAGCTCTTCCAAAAAATTATTGCATGCTTGCACAATTTTTCATTAGTAAACAGTGAATT
This sequence comes from Erythranthe guttata, assembly GCF_000504015.1. The sequence continues at coordinate 555,689 of NW_012192981.1, forward strand.
TGAACATTTGTACCACCAGGTTTCCTTAAGTAGCCCTGTGTTCTGGTTTCCATACCTTAATTAGGATCGAAAAAACTAAAAGATTGGCAACATAATTCAGATCCAATGTGGATGGCCTCAGTTTGCCATGGAGAAATCCAATGTTGTTTTTGCTTTTAATTATCTTTAAACCCGAAAATCGGATTAAAACTACAATTTATTGAAGAATGTATCCGGTTGTTTTTAACTTGCGAAAATAAGACCATCAAGATACATAACCAGCAGATATCATTGCATAATATATCCACATACATAAAACACAAATACAGTAACAATGAACAAAACAAAAAGGAGAGAAATAGAGAAATATACCCATAAGTCATCTTGCGGAAGACGATTTGTAGCCACATCACATACACACTTCGAAAACGTTATAAGAAAAATCGAACCTGACAAACACCAAGGCACCAAAACTGGATTTACAGAAAATCAAAAAGCTTTTCAAAGAATGTCCAAAAAAAATCTAATTCAATGTGATATGTCTAATTGGGCCAACCCAATGGGCCTACAATTTCTTTACCTATTGGGCCACGAGCCCAATATCTAAGACCATTATCACCGATGCCCAATCACCTTCAAATAAGGTTCGGGCCCAACAATCTCATCTAAGCTATAAATAAAGGTTTGAACTCATTCCTCAAGGTACGTCCTATTAACTGAGCAATACTACAACTGTATTCTCTGGACTATTTTCTTTGATCAGCACGTCTGACTTGAGCGTCGGAGGGGTTTCTGCCGGATCAACCCCCGGCCTAGTTCACGTGTTCTATGATCGCCGGTACCTCAGGATCATCAAGTTGTCAAGCTACTGATCCGCTTTGCTCTCCCAGTTCGTTTTCTACACTACCCCAGGTGATCTATATTTTAGCATCATCATTTTGGCGCCGTCTGTGGGAACGATGCAAACCAGATCACGTAGCCAACAAGATCCTCCTGAGGCGTCAGCTCGGAGAGAAAATGACACAACTAATCAAGATCCTCCTGAGGCGTCAGCTCGGAGAGAAAATGACATAGCTAATCAAATACTCTAGTTTACCGTGATTCTTTCTCCCTTGTGCAATTTCTTTCACCAGGATTCACCCTGCCCATTGATGGTGTCATTATCCCCTGGAAAAACAAATCACGTAAAAATTTAATAATTCAAATACCACAAAATCTTGTGACAAAGATAAGAGTAAACTGCAAAATGTACCCCTGTGTAATCTCTAAATAGTAAAAAAAACCTTGTGATAAATAAACTAGCAAAAACCCCCCTGTGAAATTTAGTCAAAGACAAAAACCCCCTGATTGACTTGTGTGTGGCTCACTCGCGGGTTGCGCGACTGGGAGTTGGTTTTTGGACGTGAAATGACGAAATTGACCCTTAAAATGTGTTTATATGTATATATATTATATGTATACATATTTTCTTTTTAATTTGATTGTTTAAAAATTAAAATATTATTAAAAAATAGTAACTAAGTAAATTGAAAAATTATTAAAAATTTATTAATAAAATTAAGTATATATTTTTTTAAATACATAATAATAAAATTTAAGTTTTCTTTTGATGTAGGGATAATTTAAAATATATAAAAAATTATGTGATAATAAAAATAGAAATAAATTAAAGACCCCATTGTACCTTTATAATTAAGATATAACAAAAATAAAATAATTGTTGTAAATAATATGGAAAAGTGGGTCTTCCTATCCTAACACATGAAAGGTTGTAACCTCCATAAACCACTATAGATTCTCAACTTCCCACTACCCCATTATCCCCACACATTGTAGTGGTTGTAACTCCTTTGTAACTTCTGGTGGATTACACCTATATAAATGAGAATCTCCCCTCCCCTAAATACCCACAATTATCTCTCTACGGATTGTTGTTCTTTGCATTCTTTCTTTCTCTCCTTTCCTTATTATTTACATTCTTATGTATATCCACAATCACAAACCAAAGAGCTAGATAAATAGGCCATTTTACAACACGTTATCAGCACGAAATGCTCGTCGTGATCGTGGAAAGACAATCGTTCGTGGGACTAGGATACTTGAAGAATTTGTGATTCAGGTGCTCGTGAAAAATGAACCATTTTTGGCACGTGGATGCTTGAAGAACTTGTGATTCGAGTTCGTTCGTGAAATGGTAATCTTGTTCAAAGAATACAATATATTCTTCAACATTTGGGTTTAAGCGTTTCAAGTAAGCCGTAATCCCTTGCAATTTCGATTTCGTAAGAAATGCACTAGATCTATTTAATGGCATGAAATGCATGAAGTACACATATTTATCTTCAAGTCATTATTTCATTTATACCGTGGATAATTTCAAAATATGATGTGATTCGTAATTATTGGAAGCATGCTTAATATGTTACAGTATGGTATAAATATCACAATGATTGTTTTTTGGTATGTGGTATAGCAAATTATTTTATCATTATCAACGATAAATGTGTGATTGTATATTGTCAGAGGATTATAATATCTTGCTGGTTTATTCCATGTTTCGAGGATTTGATATGAAATTGTATTATGAATGTTTTATCATAATATTTAGAATACAGTGCACTAAGAAGCTTATGAATAAATATGCACTGTAGAATGAGGGGTGAATATATTTGATGATAAATGTGAAATTGTTTATGTTTCTTACTGAACGTGATTGTAGCCATATTAATAGAATTTCCTTTCTTGGTTGAATTTGTACTCCATGAATTGTTAGAAAATTTTGCTACAATAACTTGGTCATTTCATTTTAAGATGATCTAATGCACTACTGATACTTGATAGCATTATGGATCTATTTAGTTAATTCATGATTACCTACCGGAATAATTTCAGAATTAGTTCGTGGAATTTATATGAGATAGTACATGTTATATATTATTTATATTATTTAGCATGTTATATTTTATATATTTGACAATTTACAAAGTCTTAATTGCATGAAGATTTTAGCCCATCTCTAATGGAGAATTCTATTAAATTGATCCATCTGCCATATGTAATTTTTGTTGGGTTTCGGGCACGAGTACGCAGCGGAAAACAAAAATTTAATGCGATTTAAACTACTTTAAAGCACATAAGCACATGCCCGACAAATTTAATCAATTAATTGCGTACCTTTGCGCTTCCAGCGAAATTAAATAACAACATATATGCTAATTAATTTAACCGAATTTAAATCAATTAACATGCTCGCGTTTAAACCAAATAACATGCTTGCAATGATTTAAAACGATTACACATAATCACATAAAATCATACGAAAGCAAACATGAATATATATAACGTTTAAACGAAACAAGAACTTCAAGTTCGTGTGTTTACCTCTTGAAGCGTGAGGTAAAAGCGCTAAGCAAGTCGAGATTGCTACGGAAACCAATCCGTACAATCGGGGCAGCAGCGGTGCAGCGGCAGCGGCGGTGAGACGGCCACGGCGGCGCGTGAAACTCACGCGCGGTCTTTCCGGGGCGGCGCGTGGGGCAGCGTGCGGCTTCGGCTCGTGCGCTGCTCCTCGATTCTTCGATCTTCGGTCTTCCTCCTCTCGGATTTCACCTCGTATACTTCGATCTACTAAACACGTGGCACTAGACACGTAATAGTTAGAAAAACGGAAGAAAAAGAGAAGGAAAGAAACTACCGAAACAATCGGCCGATGAACGGCCGATTCCGGTGAAGCTCCGGCGACGGCGCCGGTGACGGCCGCGGGGAGAGGGCGAGAGAGAGAGGGAGAACGGCTGCTAGGGTTAGGGTTTTTACTTGTTTGTGCAAGACCTATAAATCTTGTATTTATAGTGTCTTGCATAAAACCCTAGCGGGCTTAAGTTGGACCGGGCCCAACAGCTTAAGTTCGCTAGTACTTTTACTTGCTCGTTTCTCTCAATCCAATGACCGAAAAATTGCAACGATTACATTTTTGGAATCATTATAAAGTCCTCGTCATTACGAGTGTCAATTCTCATTTTCAACTTTCTAAAAGTGGAAACCCTAGTTCAGTGCACTTTCTAAATTTAGAAACTTCCCGATTTAGAAAGTCCACTACAACGTTCGCCTATTCTTTTCCTTTTCTTATTCTCATTCATAATTCCAAATTACGAATGTTGGATCCAATCATATTGACTTCCAATCATGCAAAGATAAACTATTTTACCTTTGACCGTTTATTCAAAGATCTCATGTGCACGAGCAGTGTGACCCTCGATGGTTCAGGTGTAAGCTAGCCGTGGGCCCACGACCCTTTGTGGTCAAAACTCGTCCCTTAGAGTTACGATTAAGATGAAGCTCGTTTCACCTTAATCACCCAACGAATCAAGATTGGCGTCTAGCAACTACGCGTCATAATTCCCTAGATACAAATGAAGTGCCTGCAAGAACCTTCAGATATAGTTAACGTACAGTACGGTCCCTTCGATTCATATGTCCCGATCGAACTAGAGGCATTGGTTCATTGATTCCTCTTTATATGTTCAATGACGGTGCGATCGTTCTAAGTATTGTAATCGTCACGTGCATGACTTAGAGAATCGAATCCTCAAATCATCACTTAGTCAGCTCTGGCCAGAGACTTAGAATGATTACAAACTTTCAGAACACACAGGACATCCAAGACTATTCTAGCGATCGAATCCCCGACTACAATGCACAGACCTCCCACTAGATTTCGGACTGCACGAACACTGGCTCTTGGGATGGTCCTCGGTGGAACTCAGGGACAGGCCACGATACAGCTGGTCCTCTAGTGAAGTCACGGTGATGTCTAGGTCATAAGGACTAATGGTGTACAACTATACCATAGATATCTCTACTCGATTATTGGGAACCACTTAGAGATTTCTAGGGTGAGGGAGTTCAGTGAACTCGTCAACTTACGAGCACCCACCTATGCATGCCGATATCACAATACCGTTTACTGATGAGATGCAGTACACATACACTAAGTGCTAGTCTTAATGGGAAAGGCCGATATCCTCATTAGTGGCGTAACCCTTCGACTAGGAACACGTTTAACAGTTATAATACTTAAGTAAATATCTCACGATCCTAACGATCAATTACTGGTACTTGTAATAACTGTAAGGACTATATCTATGCTTGTGACAAAGGGACAAAGATATAGAATGCCAATGTGTTTTATCATTAATACGAATAAAGGTTCGTTTATTACAATAATAAATACGAAAGACCACAGCCACATGTTGGCTTGTTGGTCACCTACTCTAACAATCTCCCACTTGACCTAAAGCCAACTACCCATAAATCGCAATCCCATCGACTCTCGATGTTTCTCATGGACCGATCTCGGCAAAGGCTTCGTGAAGGGGTCTGCTACGTTCTCTTCCGAGGTGACTCGTTCTACCTTAACTTCACCTCTATCAATGATCTCTCGGATCACGTGATACTTCCTCAGAATATGCTTCGACTTCTGATGAGATCGTGGCTCCTTAGCTTGCGCCACGGCTCCGGTGTTATCACAGTACAATGGTACTGGATCACTAGCATCAGGAATGACACCCAACTCTTGGATGAATTTCCTTATCCAAGTCCCTTCTTTTGCAGCTTCGGATGCTGCAATGTATTCCGCTTCGGTAGTGGAATCAGCCGTCGTGTTTTGCTTGGAACTCTTCCAACACACGGCACCACCATTAAGCGTGAATATGAATCCAGAATTCGACTTTGAGTCGTCCACGTCTGATTGAAAACTAGAGTCGGTAAAACCCTCTAATTTCAACTCGGCACCCCCATACACTAGTAGAAAACCGGCCACAGGCGACGAAAAATTGCGACGAAACTAGGACTCTTGCGACGAAATTAGGACTCCTGCGACGATTTATATTTCGTCGCACTGGGGGTCCAAATTCGTCGCCAATGATAGACCAAAAATATATCCTTAGTTCTTCGCAAGTACTTGAGGATATCTTTCACGTCTTTCCAGTGAGCCGGGTCGGGGTTAGACTGATATCTGCTTGTGACACTCACAGCATACGCAATATCGGGTCTCGTACATAGCATGCCATACATTATGCTTCTTATGGCAGAAGCATAGGGCGTCCTTTTCATCTCCTCGATTTCACTAGGTGTTTGCGGACACATAGATTTCGAGAGACGAACCCCATGGGACATTGGCAAGAATCCCTTCTTGGATTCTTCCATGCTAAACCGTTTCATAACGGTGTCTATGTACAGGCTTTGGGATAAACCAAGCATCTTTCTCGCTCTATCTCTATAGATGCGTATTCCTAATACGTAAGATGCTTCTCCCAAATCCTTCATTGAGAAACGCGTGGACAACCATGCTTTCGTTTGCTGCAACATTCCTACGTCATTCCCAATGAGTAGAATGTCATCAGCGTAAAGCACTAAAAATATCACTGCCCTCCTACTAACCTTCTTGTATACACAAGGTTCCTCCGGATTCTTCTCAAAATCAAACTCTTTGATAGTTGAGTCGAACCTAATGTTCCAACTACGGGATGCTTGCTTCAATCCATAAATGGATCGCTGGAGCTTGCAAACCTTTTGCTCACTTCCACAAGATATGAAGCCTTCCGGCTGCGCCATGTAAATTTCTTCCTCAATATCTCCATTAAGGAAGGCGGTCTTCACATTCATTTGCCATATCTCGTAGTCGTACCACGCAGCTATGGCCAGCAAAATCCTAATGGACTTCAGCATCGCGACTGGCGAAAAGGTTTCCTCATAGTCAACACCTTGCCTTTGAGTGTATCCTTTTGCTACCAATCTAGCTTTATAGGTCGACACCTTTCCATCCACTCCAATTTTCTTCTTATAGATCCACTTGCAGCCAATAGGAACAATTCCTTTAGGTGGATCTACCAAGGTCCACACCTTGTTGGAGTACATGGAGTCCATTTCGGATTTCATGGCAGTTAGCCAATGTCCCATGTCCGCATCCGATACGGCCTCATTGTATGTTCTTGGATCTCGTCCAAGATCAACATGATCTTCATCATTTTCGAGGAGGAATAACCTATCCGGCATTTTCCGAACTCTTTCGGATCTACGTACCGTAGGTTCAGGAGGTATATTAGTGGTTTGTTGTATTGGTTCGATTACTTGTTCTTGCGTTTGAACTTCACTTTGTGGTTCTTGAACTACTTCAAGTTCTATCATGCTGCCCTTTCTATCGGATAGAAACTCCCTTTCCAAAAAGGTGGCATTTCTCGAAACAAACGTCTTTGCTTCTTTGACATAATAGAACTCGTATCCCATTGAGTCTTCGGGATACCCCACAAAATAGCACAAGTCGGATTTACTATCCAACTTATCTCCCACTAACCGCTTCACATAAGCGGGACAACCCCATATCCTAATATGTTTGTAGTTGGGTTTTCGGGAATGCCAAAGTTCATAAGGTGTGGATTTAACTGCTTTGGTGTTAACTCTATTCAGCAAATACGCGGCAGTACGAAGTGCATGACCCCATAAGTATGCCGGTAAGTTCGTGAACCCCATCATTGATCGAACCATATCTAATAAAGTTCGATTCCGACGTTCGGATACTCCATTAAGTTGAGGAGTTCCCGGTGGAGTCCATTGGGACTGTATCCCATTTTCTTTTAGATAGTCAATGAACTCGATGCTCAAGTATTCTCCACCACGATCGGATCGCAGCTTCTTAATACTTCGTCCGAGTTGCTTTTCCACTTCGTGTCTAAAATCTTTGAACCTTTCAAATGTTTCGGACTTGTACTTCATCAAGTACACATACCCATACCTAGAATAATCGTCGGTAAAGGTAGCGAAGTAGTTATATCCACCCTTCGCACTAACACTTAGTGGACCACATACGTCTGTATGGATCAAATCCAAAAGACCCTCGGCTCGTTCCATTTTCCCTTTGTAGGGTGACTTGGTCATTTTCCCTTTAAGGCAAGATTCACAAGTTTGTAGTGATTTCACGTCCTCCAAAGAGAACAATCCTTCACTAACAAAATCGTTCATCCTTCTTAAAGAGACATGACCTAATCTAGCGTGCCAAAGTTGTGCGGGGTTTTGATCTATCTCCTTACGTTTTGCTGATATAACATTAATAGGTATTTCACTTGGATTTAGTTCATACAAGTTGTTTAATAGTCGTCCTTTGCAAATCAAATTCTCATTCTTTTGTATAATGCAAATCGAATTTCCAAAAACAAAAGTAAAACCTTCAATGTCTAATACAGGAATAGAAATAAGGTTTCTAATGAGCGACGGAACAAATAAACAATCGTTCAAAACAATAGGAAAACTAGAATCCAAAACATTTAAGTAAATTGTGCCAATGGCTTCAGCAGCAACTCTTGCTCCATTCCCCATCCTTAGGAAGGTCTCACCCGCTCTAATTCTTCGACTTCTTGTCATTAGCTGCAAATCATTGCACAAATGTGAGCCACAGCCCGTATCCAATACCCAAGAAGAAGAGTTGACAGACAAATTTACGTCAATGAAATACGTACCCTTTTCAGAACCTTTCTGCTTCAGGTAAGCCTTGCAGTTGCGGCGCCAATGTCTTTTTTTCTTTCCACAGTGATGGCAAGCATCATCAACTTGTTTGCTAACCTTTGCTTTGGGGCCCCCACTACCTTCACCCACTTCGAACTTGCTGTTTGGGAAGGGAACTCTTTCCTTTCTCTTCTTTTGGAAAGAACTCTTCTTTCCAGAAGTGGCAGCAATGAGAACAGACTTCTCTTTCTTAATGGTGGACTCGAAGCTGACTAACATGTTCATTAACTCATCCAAGGGAGGATCTAGTTTGTTCATGTTGAAGTTCACTATGAACGATTCATAGGAACTAGGAAGAGACAACAGGATCAAATCCAACGAGAGCTCGGCCGGGAGGGTGACATCAAGATTCACTAGCTTTTCAAGGAGAGTGATCATTTTGAGACAGTGCTCGTGGACCGAAGTCCCTTCGCGCAGTCTCGCTGTGATCAACTCCTTTGTAGCAGCGTACCTCGATGCCCTAATATTCTCACTATACATGCTATCGAGATGAGCCTTTATATCGAAAGCATGCAAGTGAGACTCATATTTCCTCGCAAGCGCGGGCTCCATGGCGGCAATCATATAGCACCTAGCATGAGTGTCATCTTTCTTCCAAACTTCATAAGTTTCCTTTTCAGCATCAGTCGCTGTGGCAGGTATAGTGGCGGGAAGTCTCTCGTTCAAAACATAGAGACGCCCCTCAACAGTTAGCACAAGCTTAAGACTACGCAACCAATCTAGGTAATTAGGGCCATTGAGTTTATTGTCGAGGATTGACATTATGGGATTCTTAGACATGATTATCTGAGACATATAGAGAAGAGGATTATTAGAGATTTGCGTTAAATGATTGTTACAATTAAATGTTTGGACTTATGTTATTTAATTGTTCTCCCACTAATTTTATCGAATTCCACTTCCCTCTAGTAGACAAACGAGAAAACTGATTTTTCTTAATGGGCTTTAGGTCCAATGGACAAATATAACCCGTAGTTAATCTAGCCCGATTATATTTGCCCAAAGGTAGATCACAATCAATCATATCCTCAATATGACCCTAAATTAATTTTCCTCACACTTGATAATGACCTAAGTTAATCTCGCGAATATCAAAATCGTCGTGTGTCAAGTCTAACCTACCAATCAAAGATGCTCATAGAACTTGATTATGCCAAACTAATGCAGTCCCTAGTTAATCTAGCCGACCACGTTAATCCAACATAACCCTTTTCTATGGCTACCTTCATCGCTATGTCAATTGGATTACAGCTTACTCTACCATAGCACTCCCCGCTAACACGGCTTACTGCACTATAGTAAAGGGCTACACATAATCCAACCGTTGGCAGAAGGAAAGAAATAACTCAACAGATTGGGTTTTTCTTTATAGCTTGAAATGATTCTTAATTAAATTAAGAATGAGGGATTTTTATTAAAATGTTTTATCTCATCAGAAGGTTTTGGATTGGTCTATGTGATTCCTACATCTATGTTCTCTAAAGGTATATGGAAGCGCATATTGTCCTAAGAGGAACATACGACCTAATTTCATAATTAATTACATTAATTAATTATCGAGTTTTTCAAAATAATTACAGAACCTCAACTAGCATAAATCATTCAAATAATGTTCAGGGACTACTAATTAAGTTGAACCATAATCAAAATTATGAACGTGTTCTATTAATTGAAATCAATTTAACAATTTAAATTAATTAATTAATCTAACACATATTTACTAAAATAGATGATTGTCGATCCAATTATCTAATTGGGATTAATTGAAAATAATTTTCCAAAAATTAAAATCAATTTGTTTGAAGTTTAATTTTAGAAATCTGAAATAATTTTTTTTTTTTTTTTATTTTCAGTGAACCGGTTCGGCCGACCGGTCTGACCGGTTCGGACCGAAGCGGTCCGGTTCTGCCCGGTCCATTTGACCCAAATCAGTGGGCCGGGTCAGTCGGACCGAGAACCGGTCTGACCGACCCGAATCCACTTGGATTCGGTCGATTGGATCGTGCACAACCATCGAACCGGCCGGTCCGACCGGTTCGATCCGAACATTTAAAAACCGACGTTTTAAAAACAATTTCAGATCCGATTTTCCAATTTTAAACAATTTTAAAGCTGGAAAAATTCTAAACAATATTTCAAAAATATTTTAAACTTACGAAAACTCCCAATTACATAATACGACAATCGCTACTTTAATAAATCGAACATGCATAAAATCATAGCATATTAAACGACGCAATTAATTGCGCAACGAGCTCTGATATCACTGTTGGGTTTCGGGCACGCGTACGCAGCGGAAAACAAAAATTTAATGCGATTTAAACTACTTTAAAGCACATAAGCACATGCCCGACAAATTTAATCAATTAATTGCGTACCTTTGCGCTTCCAGCGAAATTAAATAACAACATATATGCTAATTAATTTAACCGAATTTAAATCAATTAACATACTCGCGTTTAAACCAAATAACATGCTTGCAATGATTTAAAACGATTACACATAATCACATAAAATCATACGAAAGCAAACATGAATATATATAACGTTTAAACGAAACAAGAACTTCAAGTTCGTGTGTTTACCTCTTGAAGCGTGAGGTAAAAGCGCTAAGCAAGTCGAGATTGCTACGGAAACCAATCCGTACAATCGGGGCAGCAGCGGTGCAGCGGCAGCGGCGGTGAGACGGCCACGGCGGCGCGTGAAACTCACGCGCAGTCTTTCCGGGGCGGCGCGTGGGGCAGCGTGCGGCTTCGGCTCGTGCGTTGCTCCTCGATTCTTCGATCTTCGGTCTTCCTCCTCTCGGATTTCACCTCGTATACTTCGATCTACTAAACACGTGGCACTAGACACGTAATAGTTAGAAAAACGGAAGAAAAAGAGAAGGAAAGAAACTACCGAAACAATCGGCCGATGAACGGCCGATTCCGGTGAAGCTCCGGCGACGGCGCCGGTGACGGCCGCGGGGAGAGGGCGAGAGAGAGAGGGAGAACGGCTGCTAGGGTTAGGGTTTTTACTTGTTTGTGCAAGACCTATAAATCTTGTATTTATAGTGTCTTGCATAAAACCCTAGCGGGCTTAAGTTGGACCGGGCCCAACAGTTTAAGTTCGCTAGTACTTTTACTTGCTCTTTTCTCTCAATCCAATGACCGAAAAATTGCAACGATTACATTTTCGGAATCATTATAAAGTCCTCGTCATTACGAGTGTCAATTCTCATTTTCAACTTTCTAAAAGTGGAAACCCTAGTTCAGTGCACTTTCTAAATTTGGAAACTTCCCGATTTAGAAAGTCCACTACAACGTTCGCCTATTCTTTTCCTTTTCTTATTCTCATTCATAATTCCAAATTACGAATGTTGGATCCAATCATATTGACTTCCAATCATGCAAAGATAAACTATTTTACCTTTGACCGTTTATTCAAAGATCTCATGTGCACGAGCAGTGTGACCCTCGATGGTTCAGGTGTAAGCTAGCTGTGGGCCCACAACCCTTTGTGGTCAAAACTCGTCCCTTAGAGTTACGATTAAGATGAAGCTCGTTTCACCTTAATCACCCAACGAATCAAGATTGGCGTCTAGCAACTACGCGTCATGATTCCCTAGATACAAATGAAGTGCCTGCAAGAACCTTCAGATATAGTTAACGTACAGTACGGTCCCTTCGATTCATATGTCCCGATCGAACTAGAGGCATTGGTTCATCGAGACCTCTTTATATGTTCAATGACGGTGCGATCGTTCTAAGTATTGTAATCGTCACGTGCATGACTTAGAGAATCGAATCCTCTAATCATCACTTAGTCAGCTCTGGCCAGAGACTTAGAATGATTACAAACTTTCAGAACACACACGACATCCAAGACTATTCTAGCGATCGAATCCCCGACTACAATGCACAGACCTCCCACTAGATTTCGGACTGCACGAACACTGGCCCTTGGGATGGTCCTCGGTGGAACTCAGGGACAGGTCACGATACAGCTGGTCCTCTAGTGAAGTCACGGTGATGTCTAGGTCATAAGGACTAATGGTGTACAACTATACCATAGATATCTCTACTCGATTATTGGGAACCACTTAGAGATTTCTAGGGTGAGGGAGTTCAGTGAACTCGTCAACTTACGAGCACCCACTTATGCATGCCGATATCACAATACCGTTTACTGATGAGATGCAGTACACATACACTAAGTGCTAGTCTTAATGGGAAAGGCCGATATCCTCATTAGTGGCGTAACCCTTCGACTAGGAACACGTTTACTTAAGTAAATATCTCACGATCCTAACGATCAATTACTAGTACTTGTAATAACTGTAAGGACTATATCTATGCTTGTGACAAAGGGACAAAGATATAGAATGCCAAGGTGTTTTATCATTAATACGAATAAAGGTTCGTTTATTACAATAATAAATACGAAAGACCACAGCCACATGTTGGCTTGTTGGTCACCTACTCTAACAATTTTGTGATATGAAAATGGTAAGAAATATTCCGTTCGTGTTTATGGTTTATCGTATGTAATCCATGAATGTGTATGAACATGCGGTGTATGAATTATTAGACCAGAAGTTCTAGTATGTGCAAAATATTCATGAAATTGTTTATGGAGGTTACATTCCCATAAAACAATAATACTCCTTATTGTATTTGATTTGAGATAAAACACATGAGAAAATTCAAGTTCACCCAACTTAATGTATCTGGTGAAAGTTATATTAGTTGGAAAATGGATGTTAAGATCCATATGCTTAGTGGCCAATTGAGAATGATTGTTTTCAATGATAATTTATTAGGTAAAGCCGAGAAGGCTGAAACTATGTTTCTGATTACGAGATAATTAGATGAAGTCCTTCGTCTGGACTATTCATCGAACGAGGGTCCCCATACATAATGGGATAACCTGACTAGTCGTTTTAATTACCAAAAGACAATACACTTGCCCGAAGCAAGGAGCATGTGTTCATAAACGTTTTGTATATATGAACTTTAAAATCCGAATAGAGCTCAAAATCAGAACATATATATATGGTGGATCTGAGCATTGGTCGCCCACTGTAGTGCGAGAAACTTTGGGGCTGGGAATGCAAATAATAATGCACCAGCATAGACTGAGTTGACATAGACAAATGTTTCAATGTATAGCCCGTCGCTCAGCTTCCGTACTTGGGCACATCTGACCAAATAACCTATGTTGGGATATGATTGAACTATTGATTTCATGCATTATGTTTATTTTATTACTCGGGTTTATTATTTTATTGAAGTTCAATCATCTTACTTCATATGCTCATGTTATGAACCATATTCATATTTTGATTATGTCTAGTTTATGCTCTAGACCATATATTTATGCTCTAAGTTAATTATTATGTTATTCAGTGGTGTTTGCTTGATGAATTTATTTAGTACCTGAAGTACTGAAAATATAAGATTAGAATATATAACGCTCTGGACATGACATGTGGGGATAAATGTCTGGCAGATAGTGCGACTACACATACTATCCTTACAGATAAGTCGTACTTTATTAATTTCATGTCTATTAGTAGCAAAACCTCTTTGATAACTAAATGAGGCATACAGAGTTTTGATAGATGGTTATGGTAATGTCCACATTATGTTATTTTATGGCACAATATTGCCCATTGAAGTAGCTCATTTTTTCTCCACGTTCCAGAAGAACGTTATTAAACTTTAAAGATATTTGAGCTAATGGTTATTAAATTGAAACCATTGAAGACAAGAAATCGAATATATGTGCATCATCTCTAACGTGTACGGCCAGAAGCGTACATTGGAAAAATTAGAGGAATTTTTTGACACGGTTATGTAGAACCACAATTTGAATGCCAGGAGCATAAGTTGTCGATTGCTCGAAATTAAGTAATTTGATTATATGTCAGCGTACGCACATACATATAATGATTCAATTCCTTTCTTGGAGGTAATCCAAGAAGATATATGTGAAATATGTATCACCATCTATAACTTAAATTTAGAACCTTAGACAGTGATCTCTTACCCGCTCAAATTGCGGACTGTCACTTTGATGAGATTGTCTTCCCGCCGTTAGGGGGAGGAAAGAACGTCCACACTAACCTTCCTGAAGAACGGCGTGAAGTCGTGTAAGACGACCCCACCGTGTCTCATCAAGATCCTTTACTTCAGATAATTGATATATAGATTAACAGATCATCCACACTAACGTTCCTGAAGAACGGCGTGAAGTCGTGTGGGACGACAACTAAATTTGCAAAGAATGTCAACACTAATGTTCCTGAAGAACAACATGAAGTCGTGTATGGCGAATAATGTCAGACTCATTCTATGGTTTGAAAAAGTGACGAGATCTCAAATAAGCCTGCAAGGATAGATGTCCTAGAAGGAAAATTGCGGGTAGACCATCAATCCATGTTAACTAGTCTTGCCTCCCTTCCTATGAGAGGGGGAGCGCAATGGGACCAAATGATTCTCACCCCCAGAAGTGGATGAATGCCCAATAATTGAATCCGGTTAGCACTAGTATAAATGGAATCCCACCTGATCCATCTCATAAAATAATTTTGGACTATGGATTCGTCCTGCAGACGAAGTCGGGGGACGCCTCGACATTAATATCCATTCTCGTGAAAAGGAAAAACTCGGTTAGTTATTCATGCATGAACGAGATGTGGTATTGGGATGAAATGATCATCGATGATAAACTTCCATACACAGTAGCTACTGGATGTTTTAACGAGTGATGATATAAAACCTGGATCAATTGATAAGTGTAAACAAAGGGATGATGGCCGAAATGAAAACAAAAATCAATCCAAGCTGAATTTGATTCCTTGATAAAATGAAGAGTGTAGAGACCATTAGTTCCTACAACTCCTTGAATTTCACCCATGGGATATAAGTGAGTACTCACAAATAAAAGAAACGAGATTGGGAGCCAAAAAGCTCATCTCATAGCTTAAACGAGATTGGGAGTCAGGAGACTCATCTCAATAGCTCAAGGAATAAAATGAGATTGGGAACCAGAAGATTCATCTCATAGCTTAAACGAGATTGGGAGCCAGGAGACTCATCTCAATAGCTCAAGGAATAAAATGAGATTGGGAACCAGAAGATTCATCTCATAGCTTAAACGAGATTGGGAACCAGGAGACTCATCTCAATAGCTCAAGGAATAAAATGAGATTGGGAACCAGAAGATTCATCTCATAGCTTAAACGAGATTGGGAGCCAGGAGACTCATCTCATAACTCAATTAATGAAATGAGTTGGGAACCAGGAGATTCATCTCATAGCTCAAATGAGATTCGTAACCAGAAGATTCATCTCATAGCTCAAGCGAGATTGGGAGCCAGGAGACTCACCTCATAACTCAATTAATGAAATGAGATTGGGAACCAGAGATTCATCTCATAAATTAAACAAGATTGGGAGCCAGAAGACTTATCTCATAGCTCGGCGAGATTGGGAGACAGAAGACTCATATCATAGTACAATGATTTAAGAGCAAATGAGATTGAGAGCTCGAAGACTCATCTCGTAGTTCAAGGATTTCCTCAGCAACCCGAGATTGATTTTAAAGAGGTATACTCTCTCATGATAAATGTTATTAAATGCGTGGTCAACAAGTATCTTACGGGGATCTCGATACAAATATTTATATGGAAGTTCCAGAAGGACTTCGATTTCCCGAAGCAATTAGTTCAAAACATGGAACATAAACTCAGTTGGGCTGAGACGTTCACTTTAATTATGACTAGAAATATTCCAGAATAATATAGGATAATCGCCTAAGTGAACAATTGCTCGGAAGAGAATAGGTGAACAATAATTGGTTTGGTTCATCCTATTACTACAATTTATATTAAGGATTTGAACTTGATTTGGACTACTGAAGAAGTCATGTAAGAAAAACTCAATTGTTGAAAATTTGAGTTCAAGATCAAAGATCTAAAGAAGACTCTCGACCGACTTAAAATTTATCATGTCAATTATATTTATGTCCATCAATCGAATTACATCGAGAAGATGTTATGGATAAAGAGAAATTATCGAGTAACACCTATGGGAGTTGGAAAGTGGAATAGGTCCAATGATTCATTCCGTCCCATGGTGAAGGACGATGAAGTGTTAGCACCAGAAGTGCCATATGTAAAAGCAATATATGCATTATTATGCTTAACTTCATGTACTCGATATGATTTACCTTTTCGGTAAATTTATTAGATAGACTTATCTCAACTTACCGACACGCCATATGCATCAATGAATGAGGCGAAACTTGTGGTTTGTATTAGCATTGACTAGAAGTCATATCCACACAAAGCTTGTTCCCATTCCATGGTTTAGTATTGGGAAAATAGCTATGTCTTGGGGTTCTATGAAATGTACCTCAGTTGTCACTAGATCAAAACAAGCATGATGTTTGCTTCACGAGATAGTGAGTGAATGCACATGGCCTGAAGCCATGATTAGGCATGTTCGAGATTCATGTGAATGAAGATCCTACGGGATTGTATTTTACTGTAATACAGTATGCATTGAGCAAATGAAGATCGGCTTCATTAAAGTGACAACTCCATGTACATAGCTTTGAAGTTTTCTTCAATCAGCAACAACAATAGCCTAAACAAATAATGATCCCGCAAATCAAAATTTGAGATAACTGCTCCAACTTTAAGAATAAGTTTGCCTAAAGTCATCTTTTGAAAACATGTTAAGGCTATTGACTTGAGTAGATTATCCGAGTTAACTCCCTTGTACATATCAGGGGGAGTTAACTTGAGGGGGAGTACCGTGTAGGTACTCAGTATCCAGAAGATACCCGGATGCCCTGTTGTACTCTTTTTCCTGTGTGCGAGGTTTATTTTTCCTACGGGGTTTTCGTTACTCGCCAAGGTTTTAACGAGGCAACACATGCTGATTGGAAAGATTGTGCGTTGTACTCTTTTTCCTAACCGAGGTTGTTTTTTCCCACTGGGTTTTTATTACTCGGAAGGTTTTAACGAGGCAACATGAAAAGCACAATAGTGTTTTGATAGGAATCGCCAAGGGGGTGTGTTGTAAATAATATGGAAAAGTGAGTCTTCCTATCCTAACACATGAGAGGTTGTAACCTCCATAAACCACTATAGATTCTCAACTTCCCACTACCCCATTATCCCCACACATTGTAGTGGTTGTAACTCCTATGTAACTCCTTTGTAACTTCTGGTGGATTACACCTATATAAATGAGAATATCCCCTCCCCTAAATACCCACAATTATCTCTCTACGGATTGTTGTTCTTTGCATTCTTTCTTTCTCTCATTTCCTTTTTATTTACATTCTTATGTATATCCACAATCACAAACCAAAGAGCTAGATAAATAGGCCATTTTACAACAATAATTAAAATATTTAAAAAATATAAGAATTTATTAATTGCAAAATTCCGGGGGTATTTGGGTCTTTTTATATGAAGTCAACCCTCAAATGAGTAATGGGCCGAGTGTGCTATTTAAGTAATTTCACAGTGGGGTTTTTGCTAGTTTATTTATCATAGGGGGTTTTTCGCTGTTTAGAGATTACGTAGGGGTACTTTTGCAGTTTACTCCAAAGATAATTATATTATATCAATACATACAACTATCATTTTTTTTTTTAATTTTACCTGTAATAACTGTTGGGAAAATTGGTTAAAAATTGAGTCATGAACAATTTTTTATCAATGTTATTGTACGGTCTAATTGAGTATATAAATGAATTTTGGATTAGAACCAATTTTGTGGTGAATGAAAAAAAATACTAGTCCAAAATATAAGGAAAGTGGGATTTGAGTTATCCCACATTGGAAAAGTAGAGAAGTACTGAGCTGTATATATATCAAAATATTGGGACGGGCCAAAAACATTAGGTCATGGGTTTTTAACCCATTGGGCCCTTATTACTCGAAGCCCATCTCGATTGGTCTGATTGGTCTGAATTGGTGCGGCCGAACCAATGCAAACCATTCGGCTCAACTCGAAATGGTGCAACCACTCCCAATTGGCTCAACTCGAAATGGTGCAACCATTCAAAACAAAAGGTACCTTTTTGCTCCAAAGGACACTACTTTTCGAACCTTATAAATAGACCCTAACTTTCCCAAAATTCCTCACTTCAATCCAAAACAAGCCTACTACATATTAAGCCTACCCTTCACAGATTCTCTCGAAAAGTTCTACACAAAGTACAGTTCGTCGTACTTGGGATTTGGAGTGCTCCTATTCCAAGTTTTGCCGTTGTATCTTGGGAGACGATTTCCATTTAATCCGTTAGCACCGTTGCGGGGAAATTTCGTCTTAAGGACAGAGACAACTCGCCTCGGCAAAATTCTCGTTCATAGCAGATTTCCAACAATTAATTAATTTGTTCAACCAATTTACTAAATTCACTACCCCTTTTATGTATCGGGAACAACAATCTTAAGACGAAATCTTTTTGATTTAGTAAATTGTGTTTTCTGCACACTTTGGTAAACGAGATGGAGAAGAAGATAGTCTGCCAAAAATCAAGAAGTTACAAAATACAATTGGAGAAAGTTTATTTTCGGACAGAACATGAAGTCCACATTCTTTCCCATTTTCGAAGGTGTTAAAGTCCGAATATGGCAAATTAACATTTCACAGAAGTTGTAGATAATCAAGTTAGCTTTCCAGAACATGTTAGATCGTCACAATCGGAGATCGTACGAGGAAGTTATGATGAAAACACGAAAGGGTGGCAGAACTGCCAATGCACCTTTTCATGAAAAATACAAACCGTTCGTGACCAATGCAACTCGTCG
The DNA here is from genome assembly GCF_000504015.1 of Erythranthe guttata. The sequence continues at coordinate 575,040 of NW_012192981.1, forward strand.
CATATTAACGCATCACCAATGTCCAATGCACGAAATTTTGGTGCAAATTTACAGCACACCTATTCCGACTTCGAGGCTTATTTTGATCATGATCCGGTCCGAATCTCAGAAAACATAAAAGATAAAAGTTGTAGAAAAGTTTGTTGGCTGTTCGGATCATATTGAATCAACAAAATCGGACTTGGGATGGAAGAGATATGAATAAATCATTCAGCACTGCCATAATATTGACACGATTTGGTGCTACCCACAAATTTTGAATTGACGAACATATAATTTATCGGGTACGCTTTTTAATTATAAGAATCTATTTGTGAAATATATTGATAATGCTATATGATATAATGGTGGATTATTGCATGACAGTTTAATTTTCTATGTGGAAGCATGGTAAACCATATACAATATATATGCTTAATGAATATTCACGATGTTTGTGTATGTACATTAATAATAGAAAAATTTTTATCCTAAATAAAATAAAGTGATAGCGTATGTGCTAATTATTTGAATAAGTTTATCATAAACCGCATGATAAGTGCTATACTAATGACATTTCTCATGGAAATGCAATATTTATTTGCATAAATTGCTTATAGTTTGATATGGGATTAACTTTCTCCCAATTTGATGTGGAACTGTCCGGTTGATTGATTTTCGAATATGTGAGTACGTGATCTTATTAACGTTTTTACTATTGTCATGATCGATTAGACTTGTCTCATATATTAAGTATGAGTTACTTAGTAAGAGGAATATTATTATACATATTATTTTTTGCGTAAGCCATACTAATTCCTTAGAATTGTGTTATTGCATTGACATGCATTGATTACGTGCTATAGAATTTTTATCGATTCATTATATTGGACATGAATTTATTTATGCCATGAAATATTATGTTCAAATTTGATGTTATTATATACTCGTGCGTATACTATGTATATGTTGATATAATATGCTTGATATATTGTTTCTTTCTATGATCAACTAGTATGAAAGACGTGCTCACATGTCAAATATTATGTTTATTATAATATTGATGTACATATGAATCATACTACGGTTTAATTAAAAGCATGATTTGAAATAAAATTGAAAGAAAGAGAAGCTCAATTCATGATAACACATGAGTAGTTCTTGTCTCAAGAACATAAAAGAAGATCGAATCGTTGGTTTGATTTGATTTGATATCACATTTGCAAAATAATGATCTACAATGTGAATGGATGAGATCGGATTTTGATTTTTCAAAGATCCGAAATAGTTGTTAACAACAATGGATGTTTTGTTGAAATAAAATTCGAGCAGTTTACTTAAGAGCTCGTTTTGTAGAATTAAATCGTTGGATTTGACTGAATTTTGAACAGCATGTTTAGGACATGCAATCCTAAATTATGAATAATTAAGATTAGAATTTATATATTCTAACTTTAATGTTGAATAGTGGAGATCAACCACCATTTGAAGAGATTAATATTCTCTTGTTTATTGACAAGATTTAAGTACCTTGACGAGTTTCTCTTTTGAGGAAAAAGAAGAAATCTGATTATCTTAATTGTTGACAAGATTTAAGTATCTTGAGAAGATTTTTCTTGTTGTGCTTTCTTGAGAGAAAGAAAAACAATACTTTGTAATTAAATCTTATTGGTGATCCAAAATATTTTTCTAACTAAAGAAGAAATGTATTTTGTTACATTGTATCCTTATTAATAAAATAAAAATAAGGATTTCAGAGCATTTAAATGTTATGTGAATGAAAGTTGGAAAGTGCCAACTTTGACAAATGAATGAAAAATGAGAACCAAAACTTTTGGAAAAAGTTTATGGATATTATATTGATAAATTCTAGAATATATACTCTAGAATTTGTGGTGGAAATTAGATATCTCGAGCTAACCACATTAATATTTAGAAATGTGGGGGTCTTTATCCCGAGCTAACCACATAAATATTTAGAAATGTGGGGGTGTTTAGGCAAAGGTAAAAAAAAGTACCTAAGTTAATATACAATGCCTAGTATAGTTAAGTGGATAAAATACTTAAGCATATTCATTGAATATGCAAATAATGATTGTGCATAAGATAGTCATTCTTGATGCAAATTACATTATATTTTTCTTGTAAAATAAGAAAATAAATAAGTTCTAAATAAGAGAACTAATAAATGTCTAAGTGGTAAATCATCAAAGTGATGAATAACCAAGTTAAAATATGTGTGATTGGTAAATCATCAAAGTGATGAACAACCAAGATACAACAAGATGACAAAGAAAATCAATATGTTTGATTTTGATTTGATTTTATAATTTATGAGTTATAAAATGAACAAAGGACAATTATTGAAATATTGTCTACATTGGAAGAATGTACGTGGAAGTTAGTTTGTCTTCTTCCAAGTAGTAAACCATTAAGGTTTCGATGGACTATTCAAAGGAATGATTAAGGGTGGTCCAATAAAGCTAAATTATATAGCTATGTAAAAATCTTGATTATTTATAACAATGTAATATCAAGCTAAATTAAATAGCTATGGAAATATTCTAAAGTAATATTTGATAAAATTGTGTTTGTAATAACGAGTGTGGCCAGTGTGTTTATATTAAAAGCACATGGAAGTATATGTCTATAGACGACATTATAATCATGAGATAGTGATCATGATACTATTTTGAACGTTGAGAAAATATTGGAAAAGTAAAAATAAAATTTTGATGTCAAAAGACGAGGGTCTAGACGATGTAATCTTACAGATTAAAATCACTAAGACAAAGATAGTCTTATTGAAAGTCTCATGTTGAGACACTACTAGAAAATTGATCTAGTTATCTAAAGACCAAGGGTTTACCTTGCCAAAAATAATGATGAACAATGGTTCAATTACAAATATTTTTGGATAGTTTGGCAGCATAATGAATTGCAAACTAGTAAATATGTAATTCCAAAAATAATAATCATTCAATGATATTATAAGGGTTCTTAGGTAATCTAAGTATAGCCTTTAAATGGATTACATTAAAGAAAATATCTTATTGTATTAGGAAAGTACATTGGATATATGAGTCCACTAAGATTATGTATCTTGGAAATCCTCAAACAAAATTGAATAGCTCGATTCATGGTCGAATTCGAATGTATAACTTGAGATAAGGTTATAAAAGAAGTTGAATAAACTTCATAAAATTATTGGAGGATGTTCCGTGTTGGACTAAGTCGGTGTCTACAATTATGAATAAATTGTGATAACCAATCGGTTACGTTAAGGGCACAAACGACATGTATAATGGCAAGTATCGATACACTCGTACACATAAGACCATTAGGCAATTGATCTCAAAAGAAATAATATAACATTGATTATGAAAATCAATGGTTAATAGCGGATCCGCGACTAAAAGTCAACTAAAGAGATCAAACATATTGCCTGTCTAGGGGAGTGAGATTAAAACCCATAAATTAAGGACAATCTTGGTGGTAACCCAACCATGCTGACTGGAGATCCCAAGAACTGGTTCAAAAGGGACAACTAAGCTAAGAAAGTTCAGTGATGCACTAAGGAGTGTATATTCCTATGGAATAATATATTTCCAACTCATTCCCGTGATAGACATTAGTGCTGCCTGCAGAGAGGGTAAAGGATAAGCGAAAGCTTTTAATGATTCCAAAACCTTATAACAAAAGGTGAGGTATTGGCAGGATACCTTTAATAGGAGATCACCTATGTAAGTGTATGAAGTGAGGGCCGCTTCAAAAAAAACTTGACAAACACTTATGAATCCAAGATGTGTGTCCATGGCCAAAACGGACACAATCATGAGAACTAAGGAAATGTGAGAATAGTATTGTGTGGGTTGCATTGTCTTGGTTTACACGAACGGCTGACAGTTCAAGACATCGCGTTCACTACTCAGCCTAGTAAATCCGATGTAACTCCACTACGGAAGGTTCAAAGCTATATGCTACCTATCCCGATGCAATACTATTCGCGGGAACTCTAGAGAGAATCGACGCCCTCGTTTTCATTCATGTGGGGGATTGTTGGGAAAATTGGTTAAAAATTGAGTCATGAACAATTTTTTATCAATGTTATTGTACGGTCTAATTGAGTATATAAATGAATTTTGGATTAGAACCAATTTTGTGGTGAATGAAAAAAATACTAGTCCAAAATATAAGGAAAGTGGGATTTGAGTTATCCCACATTGGAAAAGTAGAGAAGTACTGAGCTGTATATATATCAAAATATTGGGACGGGCCAAAAACATTAGGTCATGGGTTTTTAACCCATTGGGCCCTTATTACTCGAAGCCCATCTCGATTGGTCTGATTGGTCTGAATTGGTGCGGCCGAACCAATGCAAACCATTCGGCTCAACTCGAAATGGTGCAACCACTCCCAATTGGCTCAACTCGAAATGGTGCAACCATTCAAAACAAAAGGTACCTTTTTGCTCCAAAGGACACTACTTTTCGAACCTTATAAATAGACCCTAACTTTCCCAAAATTCCTCACTTCAATCCAAAACAAGCCTACTACATATTAAGCCTACCCTTCACAGATTCTCTCGAAAAGTTCTACACAAAGTACAGTTCGTCGTACTTGGGATTTGGAGTGCTCCTATTCCAAGTTTTGCCGTTGTATCTTGGGAGACGATTTCCATTTAATCCGTTAGCACCGTTGCGGGGAAATTTCGTCTTAAGGACAGAGACAACTCGCCTCGGCAAAATTCTCGTTCATAGCAGATTTCCAACAATTAATTAATTTGTTCAACCAATTTACTAAATTCACTACCCCTTTTATGTATCGGGAACAACAATAACTACATCAGTTAGGTTGCTAAAAAGCTGGATTAAGACGTCTAGATAGTAAATGTTTCTTGTGTATCTCAATTCTCAAGTGAAAGAATCAGAACTTTACAAGTTTTAGTTCCAATCTTACATACAGATAAAAAAAGATTAGTTGAAACCATTTTAACTTGGTATAAGGTTATAACAATAAGTGCATTAAAGTGACATCTAAATACTACTAGCCAAGAAAATAATGAAACTCAGATTTTTCGTAAAGGAAATAAGACTCCAGCAAGGAGAAAAGAAAAAAAAAATGAAAAAAAAAAAAAAAAAAAAAAAAAAAAAAAAATCACATATCACAGAATATGGAAGAAATGTGTTAAGCACAAAGTACAAACTAGTAGGAATTTAACCATGAAACTACAGTACACATTTAAGTATTTTGGTTTGGGGGTGATTATATATAATGTACAAAATTAAGTATTCCAAATAGTTGTTAAGGAATGTGACAAATACATATTAGTCCACTATAAAATTGTGCTTAATCCAGACTACATGGAACTGAAGAAAAGTGACCATGCATAAAATTGTATCAATAGATAAATACATGCATATTATAATTTATAGCACGAATTAATAAATTTAAACACTCAATTACCATAGCATGAATGTCTAGGTCAAATTTCAAATTGATTTCGAGAAACATAATTTCTTGGGAAGAAAAGAACATTTTAAACCGAAGGTTTATACTGAAAATCCCCTTTATCAATGTTAAAACATAGAGATTAAAAAAAATCAATTATTTTCTATATCAATACAACTATAAGATAAATACATCACATTTTTACCCTTTTGCTAAAACATGAATGAGGACAATCGTTGATTTTCATTACCTCGTCCTTCAACGAGCGAACCAGGCATCGATGATGTGGTACTCCTTACGATCAATTTTTACTAGGTTCGTACTGTAAACTGTAAATTCTTAGGATCATACTAGGTTGTACTAGTACTTAAAATCAACGATTATAATTATTCACTAATTATTTTCTACGCACCAAATTCAATCGTTTAGGTCCGAGTAGTACAACCCCTCTCGGAACCTAGACAACCCCATATTAAATCGGACCCTAGACAACCCCATATTAAATAGATTTAAAATTGATAAAAAATATAAAGGATAATAAAGTCATTTGTATAAATTTATTAATTTTATTCTTTAAATCTGATATTTAAATAGTAAGGGCTTTTAGGTCAATACACATAAAAATTAAAATTTGTATTTTTTTTGACACGTGTCGTGTCAGCCATTAACATCCTACCTGAACAGCAAGTTCTAAATAATATATATATATGAATATTACTAACTGTTTTAACGGTATAAAAAAAATAAAACAAGCAAAACAAAAAGTATGATTTAATGAAAAAAACATTATTCAAGAAGATAAAATCCGAAATTAATCATAATAATGAAGCGCCGCCTTGATCTTTTTAACGGTGGAGCTGATTAGGGTATGCACGGTGGCGACGGACTCCATATTCAGTTGCGTTGTCAATTGGCTGTGACAAATTAAGATCTGGAAAGCAACTGTGAGAAGCGAGCCACCGCTACCGGTGTTGGAACTGGTTGAAGCTCCGTTGGTGCCTCTGCTGCTAGCACGGCCATCGGTAGATATCACAAAACCCGACGGCAGAATCGGTATTTTCGTTGCGTCGTCCCCATTCACCACAGAGAGGAGAGCCTTTAAATCCATCGGGGCGTAGATTATGGCTGCCCCTAGAGAGTCGATGCTACTCTCTTGCAGCACCACCATCTTATTTTCTTTGGGCACAAAAGGCTGCAGATTTAATAAAAAAAATATATTTCAATGATATTAAAGTGAAGTTAAAAAGATAATAATAATAATAACAAATTGTTAAATAAACTTTATTGTGCTAATTGCGTGCTCGATAAACTGTGTCGTGTCTACACTAACAATGCACAATAGTTCCAGTTTCGGTAGTGCAAATGCAGTAGGATGACAATTTATGATAAATTAACGACTTTATTGTGCTAGCTGCGTGCTACATAAATTCTGCGTCGTATTTGAACTAATAGTGCACACGTAAATATTTATTTCGATTCCGGTTTTAGTGCAAATGTAGGTCGATATCAATTTATAATAAATTAACAATTAATCAAATTATACGCTGTTCAAAATCAAATTACGAGTAAACGAACTATGGCACCCCAGCTTTTATCAAGGCACTAATTAATTTTATTTTCATTCTATAGATCACATTGATTGAGAAGCTTGTTGTACATTTATCGGCCTTCATACCAATTTCGAGCCCAGTAAACAAATAATTAATTAATTAATTAAATAAATCGGTAAGTAACCTGGACGATGGAGATACGATTTCCGGGATGTGTCCCGGTTGAGATAAGACATCCCACTGCACATAACATATAAACACATTTTTAGTCTTTCTATCTTATTTCCAATCCATTAAGACATCGTTTGGTTGCCAAGATTGGATTAGTCGGGACAAGATTACATAATCTTATAAAACAAAGTTGCAATTTGATAATCGAGACAAAAGTCGGTAACTTATTTTTTTTTACGTACCTGTGCTCTTCTTTTCTCGTCTTGGAAGAAGTTGAAGAGATGCTCCTTCGAAAAGGGAAGCCAAAGCGAGGTAGCTGCGCTAACAATGAATCCATCAGGTTGATGAGGTCCGTTACTTTTCCGGAGCGAGACACAAACTCCGCTATTTTGATATTCCGACGGATTTGGAAAATCGAGTTTATCCGACATGCACAATACTTCGAAAAAACTCTCCACCATTCTTCGGGAAAGATTCATTACGTTTCTCTTTCCTTCAAGTGACTCGATAACTGAATGACAAATGAACGGAAATAGTAATTAACGGTTTTTTAACCACAATTTCTTAATAATAATAATAATATACCTCCTTCGAGTTCGTTTGTTGGTGTGGCGATTAGCCCATTTGAGAATGCAAATCTCTCGCACATTCGTTGAAGAGTAATAATCCATCGTTTGGCTCCATATGCTTGAGAACCACAAACGAAGTCTCTGTACAGACGATGAGTCGATAATTTGTCGTCCACTTGTACATGTTCAATCCATGTAACCTATTCAAGAAAATTGATATTCAGTATGTAGACAGTGTAAAAGAATAGAGTTAATAGCATTCGGCACCCCGTATTACATCAAATTGCTAAAAACACCCATGAGTTCTGTCTTGAAACTCTAAATCGACACATAATATGAGATAAAGATGCACTTAAAAAGAAACAAATGGGTTTTTATATAGAGAACTCACTGTTGATTTTCCATTTGAAATATCTTGAATAATACACCCTGAAGGAAACCTCCAAGAACGAGTGGGAACGGAATCTTGGAGCTGTGTTATGAAATCGTAGGACACGTCCACCAACACCCAAGTGCTCGAATTAATTTGGCGGAAATATCGAATGAAGAAAAATTCCCGGGGAGCAACGAGTGGTGACAAAATGTGCATTTTTTGATACATCTGCGCACCAAAATAAGTCAAAACATTCAATTTTTTATCCATTCAGATATCCCGAAAAAAACAATGATAACAATAATAATAAGGATTTTTTGAGGTCCTTACCAAATGTAACAAACCACCAAATATTCCAGTATCGATTACTTCAAGGGTCGTCGCTTTCGTGACGATGGTCGGAAAAATTTCCTTCCATTTGTTCTGCAAATTATTAGCAAATAAATTTTCACTTTTAAAATAAAATTAA
>NW_012192981.1:583701-595602 GCF_000504015.1 Erythranthe guttata
TCAGTCGAAATTTTCACAAGGTACCCATTATAAAAAGGGTTTTTTGAGGGCCTTCCAAAAGTAACAAACCCCCCAAATTTTCCAGTTTTGGTTTCTTCAAGGGTGGGTGCTTTTTGGGAGGTTGTTGGAAAAAATTCCTTCCCTTTTTTTTGCCAAATTTTTGGAAAAAAATTTTTCCCTTTTTAAATAAAATTTAAAGGAAAAAAAAAAAAAAAAAAAAAAAAAAAAAAAAAAAAAAAAAAACTCCAATGTGTAACATATATACCACATCAACAAGCATTTCGATTAAATGTGTGGCAGACATTGCCACCTCCCCCGAATCTTTCGAAGATTCAAACCGAGCACTTGAAGTGTTGACCTGATTTGACTTGGGGAAAATCATATCGTAACTATCTCGACGTAATGTACATCTCCCATGATCCGATGGAGCTTCGATCCACAGTGGCTCGTTCACACGTAACAGCTCCATAAGTTCGTTCATGGCAGCGACAGCTGTCTCGATAATGACAGATTTATCCACATGTGTCACACTTGTTGACCAATGCTGCGACATATATTGTTGACCAGGTGCACTAGTACTGGGCTCCGTTCCAACGGAAGGCAGAATTGGATTTCCCATGTAATTGGTCAAGAAGTTGACCGCTCGTTCGTGCTGAAAAAAAAGGTTTACGAAAAAACCGATAATTAATAAATGTCTCAAATAAGCATCTCGTCCTTTTACTCGTGCAATTAAATAAACTCGGACATAAGGTGGTTGCTATACTTGCTAAATATGGAAAAATGACGAAACTTTTCATGTGCAAAAAATAAACTTTTCAATCAGCTCACCTCTTCTTTCAGACGTGCATTTTCGATTCTCAATCTCTGCAGATTTTGGCGTTTCTCTTCTTCACAAACGCCTGAGCTATTATTGCAAGAGGGACAAAAGGCGTTTTTCAGAGCCTCGTGCATCGAAAGGTTCTCGAAATGAAATCTTTCGTTCTCCGAGCGGAGGGAATTGTTGTCTGCTCTCCCGTTTAAAGCCTATAAACATAATATACAATCAAGTTAATAAATCATCGTAGAAAATATTTGCGTAATCTGTATAAAGAATAAAGCACCTTTATCTGAGTTCTTTTATTTTGAAACCAGAATTTTATCTGCTTTTGGTCAAGGCCGAGTTCTCTGCTCAATTGTTGCCTTTGGTTCTTGTCCGGGTGCGGACATTCGTTATAGAAACTGTGTAAATATCATAAATCGGGAAACGGAAAAATATTATATAGAGAAATTTTCAGCCATGCAAATGAAGGTTTAGGAAAAATCGAAATGTAAGTGGAATAAAATTATTTAGATAGAAATTAATCGTACGCCTCGAGCTGCTGAATTTGTTCGGTAGTGTGACGATGGTATTGCTTCTTGCCATTTCGTGAGTTGTAGTTTTCTTCATCGCCTGATCCATTTCTTCTGTTAGACAAATCCATCTCTTCGTATCAAACACAACAGCTCTTTTTTTATTCCTAACACCACAAAAAAAAAATTTTTAAAAAATATATATATATATATATATATATATATATATATATATATATATATATATATATATATATATATATATATATATATATATATATATATATATATATATATATATACAAAGACTTCAGATAGAAACCGAAAAAACGAACTCACCGAAGTCCAAAAACTCTGGAAAACACAGTATGAGTAAAAAAAAAATATGTAAATAATTCTGCTATATGAAAATATGGTTGTCTTGGACTCAATATATAGCTTGACCTAAACGAGAGGTAACAAGCAAAAAAAGAATTCTATGACGATATTCGAAATAATTTCAGATACGAGATACCCTACTGAATGTGGACGGAATCTCAAGGTCAACAGAATCCTGCTGAATAGAAAATATATACATCATAGAATATAATTTATGTCTTTATTTGAAATATCAAATGCAGATTCTAATGATTAAATAATGATTATGAATGTATAGCAGTAATTCAAATGTTTCCTTTTATTGCATTAGCTTATATGGATTGTTAATGAATTTAGTAATTGATGGTTTGAATAACATTTATTCAGAATCTGTCATTTCTTGATTCTGATTGTTCTTATCTGCAACGAGACTAAAGACCGATAGCCTAATCAACACGAAAAGAAAAGATATATATATATATATATATATATATATATATATATTATCGCGTATTTGTTGTCATGAATCCAATATTACGGAGAAGACCTCAGTTTCCTATTGCCGAGTGCTGATCAGTTATCCCGTAAAAAAGTTATTTCCTTTTTTTCTACTAGTTCTTCGAGAATAATAAACATACCTATACATATATATATCCTTCGACTTCCTAAAACGAAAAATTTATATACACTATTTATAATCACAGAGAAGACCTCAGTTTCCCTCAGTTTCATATTGCCGAGAATGCTAATCGGTTATTTGTCGACATTACGCACCTTGTAAACAAAGTTATTTCCTTTCTTTCTCTACTAGTTCATCGAGAAAAAATAAACATGCCATGCCTATATATATATATATATATATATATATATATATATATATATATATATATATATATATATATATATGGCCTTCGACTTCCTAAAACGAAAAGGTTGAATAAAAGTTACCAACAAATGAATCATTTAACATCATGTTCCATCTAAATTGATACATTTATTTCCTCGATGCTCCATGCACGTAAATCGGGAACAAGAACTTCCTTCTTTTGATTAAATAACTCAGTCCATTCAGTTTCAATTAAATATACTATTAGTTCCAACATATTATGCTGGAGTACTTTGCCTCGGAATATCCTTTCCGATTTTTAAAAAATAATTACAGATCTTATGCAATCATACTTCAATAATTGCAAGTAAACATTACATATATAAAAATAGCCAGGAAAATCTTGTAACTAAAATTATTAAAAAAAATGAATTTGAGCCATATTTTTTGACGACTTTATACCAGTCGACTTGTCTGAAGTTTCAATGATCAAGCCCTTCGTTTCATGCAAGGTCACAAAGAGTAGCATATATTCTCTGAATCTTGCATATACCATGCACAAATCATACCTATTTTTTTCAGCAAAATTTAATTACTAACTTACGCTGAAACTTTGAAATCTAATCACATCCCGCTTAGAAAAATGTATCAATAAACATATTCCCAGTCGCGAAGCACTTCAAGTAACGAATAATCGATCGGGGTTTCAGCTGATGGAAGTAGTTATATTCAAATATCAATCATGCAACAAGTAATTATTGCAGTAAAATTATCACTATTTAAGGCAAAAACACAAGCTAGTTCTTGAAAACATCAATTAATAGACATTTACGTACCTTGTGAACGAAGTTATTTTCTTTCCTTTTTCTACTATTCATCAAGAAAAATAAACATAGTTAGATAAATATCGCATCCGACTTTCCTATAATGAACAATCCGTACACATTATCTCCAACACGGCTTTAACTAATCATTAATTAACATCATGCTCCATCCTTTTGTAAATTGATACATCTTTTTGAAAATCGGGAACTTCACTTAAACTATCCCTCGACTCGGTTCTCACTGCACCAAATAACAACTCGGTCCATCCAATTCCGATTAAAACTAACAGTACGATACACTATTAGTAGTATGCTAACTCTAATCTTAAGGTGAAAACGTTGAAATCTACTCTCCTCCGACGTAGAAAAATGTATGCAATTTCCATACTCCATATCAATAAATTCTCGATGACGAAGCACTACGACACGTGACGAATAATCGATCGGGGTTTCAGTTGATGGAAGTAGTTTTATTCGAATATCAATCATGTAACAAGTATGTATTGCAGTAAAATCATCACTACCTAGGGAAAAAATACACAAGCTAGAAAACAAAATTAACAATGGAACTTCAAATTAGGGAGATAAATTGAAGAAGAGCTCGAAATGCCCAAAGGTACAACCTGTTGCAGCGCGATGTGCAAACATCAAGCAGCATTTTTCCCTCTTTTTTCTTCTTCATCTTCACACCGTTGTGGCGGCGCTGCGCCGCCGGTCAGCGGCTTCTTCTTCTTCCTCCGGCTGCCTCATCTCTAACAGGTGAAAATGATGGACGATTACAATTTACAATTATGCTTGTTCGACATATGAATTACTTTTTTCCAGACATCGCAAAAAAACTTAATCGTTTTGAGCAACATTCTAAAACTCTATTAAGTATTAAGTATTAACGATTAAAGTTATTATTGTTTTTCTTTTTCTTTTTCACCCCTCAAGTTTGCATCAATTTCTCATTTGGTTTTCCATGTTCACAAAAAACCACATTTGGTCCCTCATGTTCCAATAATTTAACACTTTTTGTCATTTCCGTCAATTTACCGTTAGTTAAGAAAGTCATGGAACACATTTGATTCCGTTAGTTTTAACAGAAAATTGACGGAAATTAATAAAAATGTTGAGTTTTTGAAAACGGACTAAATGTGTTTTTTTTAATATCGAGACCAAATGTGAAATCGGTGCAAACTTGAAGGATGAAAACTGTATTTTTCTCTTTAAATTCCAATACGGACCAAAACCCGTCCATATCATCGTCAAAAATAAAAATACAGTTATCTATAAATTAATATAGTTGGGATTACAAAATTCTGTTAATTTAATGAAATATTAAATTATCGAACTAAAATTTTTTGTATGTTTTTACTGAATGGGGATCAGAAAAAATTATTATTTTCGAACTCCATATCGAAGTTCTAATGTAAAACAAATTTTGTTTTGGAGACACAAATGGAGACTCGATAATTTTGAGTCTCTAAATCATATTACGGATTATTTTCTATAGCAATTTTATTAGGGCTCAAATTTTATTTATATACGAGGTTATAGATAATTAAATTTTAATTGAACAGTCTTAATTATTTTTAATACATATTTCGATCAAAAAAATGAAAATTTCTGAAAAGATATGAAATGTTGAACTACAACCATTGGATATGATTTCAATTAAAGTATTTATAAGCCCGCATGGGTGTAGCTCAATTGGTTCCGGAGGTGGTAAGTTGGTGCAAGGTCCTAGGATCGAATCCTGGCAGCCGCAGTGTGGGAATTTCAACTCCAAATGAGGGTTGGTTCCTTGTGGGCACCAGGTCCGGGTCCGCTACCTTAACGGGCCATTGAGTTACCATGATTTACATCCTCCATCAATCCTTGTCGAGCCAAGGGATGGGGGCCCTGGGGGCGAGGGATTCGCCTTTTGGTGCAATTAAAGTATTTATAACCCCACTAATTTCCACCGCCTTTCACCCCACACGATTTTTTATTTTTTACTCTCCTTTTAAACATAATTCAGGACAACATCTCCCTCAAATTCATTTTTCTCCCTCTTCTTCAACACCCTAGAAACAGAGAGGGAAAAAAATTATACTACGAATTTCTTCAAGTATTGACAGTCAACTCAACCCTCTACTTCTAATTTCTTCAATTCTCATTCACTGAACCATAAATCCAATCAAATTCCCTAAAATTCTACAATCATTGAAGAGAAAAGAAAATGAAAATAAAACTCACAATCTGAAATTTAGAAGTGATGAAGATGATGAAGAACAATTAATTAAAGGTATTTGTGCTTTTTTCCTTTTCTTTTTTTCTTACTGACAACGATCATATTTGCAAATCAGTCAAATTTAAATTTTTATTTGAAAAAAAAAAATCGAAATCTAAATGCAAGAAATTGAGTCTTGTTTGAAGTTGGGTCTCATAAAATATAGGAGTCTCCAAACAAAAACCTATATATAGGAGCAAGTTTGATAATTTGCATCGAGGCCCTCTAAATTTCTTGATGGTGTCGGATTTTCTACCATAATCTCTATATTTTGCAGTCAAATAAAGTTTGCTTGTGGGCACCAGGTCCGGGTCCGCTACCTTAACGGGCCATTGAGTTACCATGATTTACATCCTCCATCAATCCTTGTCGAGCCAAGGGATGGGGGCCCTGGGGGCGAGGGATTCACCTTTTGGTGCAATTAAAGTATTTATAACCCCACTAATTTCCACCGCCTTTCACCCCACACGATTTTTTATTTTTTACTCTCCTTTTAAACATAATTCAGTACAACATCTCCCTCAAATTCATTTTTTCTCCCTCTTCTTCAACACCCTAGAAACAGAGAGGGAAAAAAATTATACTACGAATTTCTTCAAGTATTGACAGTCAACTCAACCCTCTACTTCTAATTTCTTCAATTCTCATTCACTGAACCATAAATCCAATCAAATTCCTAAAATTCTACAATCATTGAAGAGAAAAGAAAATGAAAATAAAACTCACAATCTGAAATTTAGAAGTGATGAAGATGATGAAGAACAATTAATTAAAGGTATTTATGCTTTTTTCCTTTTCTTTTTTTCTTACTGACAACGATCATATTTGCAAATCGGTCAAATTTAAATTTTTATTTGAAAAAAAAAATCGAAATCTAAATGCAAGAAATTGAGTCTTGTTTGAAGTTGGGTCTCATAAAATATAGGAGTCTCCAAACAAAAACCTATATATAGGAGCAAGTTTGATAATTTGCATCGAGGCCCTCTAAATTTCTTGATGGTGTCGGATTTTCTACCATAATCTCTATATTTTGCAGTCAAATAAAGTTTGCTTACTCGACTGGAAATGTCCTAAATCCTAACAGCCTAAAAGTGGCTTAGTCGGAATATTAGAATCCATCGGCAAAAGACAAAAGTTTGCCGTCCAGCAAATGAAAATCAAAGGCTAAACTACCAATTTTAGTCAAACTATCAAGTTTTCGCACATCATGTTATTTTTAAGGCGGCGGTTATATGCAAGCCCATTTTTTTATTAGTTCAAGACCTCCAACATAAAAATACTAATTTACCCTTAATGAAATTTAAAATTAAATAAAAAACACAAAACATTAAAAAATAAAAAAAATTATTTGCTTTGTGCAAGACCAAATAAAATACATAAATCCAGAAATCCCTCTTCCTTATTTCACGATTTAAAACTCTCCTCCTTCTTCTTCACAAACCCAGCGAGAAATCCTACACACCAAAATTATCAAATACATACCAAACATTCACGATGGAACCAAAAAACAATGATATGGTGGTTTACGAGGGTGGAGAACAGAATGAAGTATGTTTTAACCGTTTATTTTTGCTTTTGAGTTTTTTTGTTGGGAAAAAAATCGACGATACCAAAAATCGGTCTGCAAATACCGATTTTTGTTACTAAAGTCGGTAACCACATTCCGATTATTTTAATAAAAATCGGTACTTAAAAACCGATTTTTGTAGTAAACATCGGCATGACAACACCGATTTGTTTTTGTATTATCGGTAATGTCATCATGCTGACTTGTACTACAAAAATCGGTTTTTTAGTACCGATTTTATTATCTGTGTTTTTTCTTTAAGACCGTTTTCTCATACTTTCGTGCAACAACCTATGCGATTGATGGAGGATTATTCAAATGAATTATCTAATGAATAAATATTTGAGATAATTAAGGAAATTGCTCTACTCGATTGGGTTAAAAGAGTTGGTAGACGCCACCGAATGGTGATAAACATTTTTGTTTCAAATATTTAAAAAATATCAATTAACCAAATATATAATGTATTATTTAAAAAAAATCGAAAAATATCGGTATCCGAAAACCGATTTTGTACTCAATAATCGACATTAGAACGCCGATTTTGACTTGTAAAGTCGACATTGTGTCGCCGATTTGGTTAAAAAAATCGGCATTATGACTCCGATTTTCGTGTACAAAATCGGTCTGGGTAAACCGATTTGGGAAACCGACGAAAAAAAAACCAATTTCAATCTCAATTTTTTTTCAAAAATCGGCCAAATCATTGCAACCCAACAAGAAATAATTATAGATTAATGTTCATTCATACATATTTATCAAGAATCAATGTTCGATTAATATTTTCGAATTTTCAAATAAAAATTTAGTAAAAAGGACACCGATGCTCGATTGATGTTTTCGAATATACAAATAAAAGTTTAGTAAAAAGGACTTACTTGTTGGTGGTTGTGCGGTGGTGGTAATGGTGCGGTGGGTGGGTCGGTGGTCATCGTCGGTGCGGTGGAAGTCTCGCTGGTCGGCATCGCGACGGTCGTGATATTTTCTTTTCTTTTTCTTTTTTTTTTTGTATTTTTTGATTGTTGGTCTTGAACAAATTAAAAATGGAATTTATTTGTCTTTGAGTATTATTTGTGGATAAGGATATATTTGTCATTTTTGGTCTTGATGTAATAAAATTAGATTAATTTACGGGCTTGAACTAATAAACTCTTTTATGTTGTTTTGAACTAATAAAAAAACTGACTTGCATATAACCGCCGCCTATTTTTAAACAATTTTATAATTTTGGTATGCATTTGGTCATCTACGGCTCGGTTGTTGTCATGTTGATCCACTCATAAATTAAGGCCAATAATAATGCGTGAGGGAGGACTCCTTTAAATTGGATAATTAATGAAAGTAAACTACTTATATTATCCTTAATCTATATAATATATAAAGGGAGAATACACAATTGAAGTTTTGACATCTTTAATTTTAATCCCAAATCTTTTCATCTCTTCTATTTGTGGACTTCTTTCCTTACTCAGTCCTTATTACATTGTCTTCTTTATTATTTAACTTATTTCAAAAAAAATGATTTCTTTATTAATTTTTTTTCATTTCATTCAATATGAAAAAAACGGATTGTGGTAATGAGTTTATGGTGATCAAATAATCACATTATTTTAATTATGGAATTTTTGTAAATATAACATGTGTTTAGTAATAATATATTCCTTATAGTTAACCAATATTTTTCTTTTTAATATGAAAAGGAAAGATAATGATTATGGAAAACTATTTTAATATGAGCCGGATTAACAATATCCAGTGTGCTAATTCATTCCCATGCATCAACATATAAAAAACATCAATTCAATATTATGGAAAATACATTAATAAAATATTGAATTGGAAAATCAATAATCAATTTAGTGATTAATGATTTTGGAATTGGGGCAAATAATCAATAATTGTCTCAATTAGCTCTAATCTTATCCGGATTTTCGCAATAATTGTATCAATTTAGTACATTAAAGGTGTATTTCCTTAAAGATATATATTATTTACCTTTTGTTACATAAAAAACAAGTATAAATACCTTACTCCAAATCCGTTCTTACTCATTCATATTCTCCATCCAAATATTAAGAAGCACACGAAAATAAACAAGGTTCATTTATTTATTTATTTTCGTATTTTTTATATATTATTGTCTATACCCTAAAAATATTTTGATTTTTCTATGGTTTTATGTTTAAATTTTACAAATTTCTTTTACATTTGAGAATTCTGCAAAATATTTTGAGTTTTATTTTTCACCAGATGTTCGAATCATGTCGTTAGCGGAAAGATTTATGTGCCGAAATTTATGGAGGAATGCCAGATGGAGTATTGCAAGGAGACATGAATAGTTAGGATATTGAAATTGCATGGAATCGCCTTCTTCGTTCCTGGGAAACAATGTGTATGTTTTAAATATTTTTTACATTGTTTTCGGATTACAATTTTGTGGGAAAACAAAATAACAACGAAATTAATTATGTTTGTTTGCTCTGTACTTTTATATATCCATTGATAGCAACGTATGTGTCATATACAGTGACATCGGCACGAAAAAAAAAGCCTTGCGTTGTTGAATACAATGCAAGGATATGATCCACATATATTGTATGGACGGTTTGTTAAAAAAAATTAATTCCGATTTTCAATATGTAGATTTGCAACATTTTGCTTCGACCTTTGAAATTGGTTTTTGAACCTAATTATTATCTTCTGATTTTGAACTATATATCAAATATTATTTGTTTATGCGATTAAAGTGTTTTGTTTTCATACACGCTAATTCTTTATATTTAGCGTAACCGCACTTTCACCCTAACTTGGGGTCAATTTATAATTACACCAGTTTGACTAGCAGCTCTAGCTGGGGCCATTTCAAAATTTCAGAATTTTGTTTTTCCTTAGTTAGGTGGTTTTATTATCTCACTTTACCCCCTATTAGGGGGTTTTTATAGTTTCAATTTTTCACCTCTTCGGGGGTTTTTATTTTTATGTAATAGTCTGCTTAGTATTTCTTTTTGCAAGTTAATAAAATTTTAATTTTATTACAAACAAAAAATACCAAATATTATAGTCAGATTTAGATTTATATTGCAATTTTTGTTTTTTTATGCGATCAAAGTGTTTTGTTTTCATACACGCTAATTCTTCATATTTACCGTAATCGCACTTTCACCCTAACTTGGGTCAATTTGACATTTCAACAGTGTGAGTAGCATCTCTAGCTAGGCCGTTTTTTAATTCACGTACATTTGTTTTTCATTAGTTAGGTAGTTTATTATTGCACTTTCATCCCATCATGGGGTATTTAGTTTTGCTTTTTTCACCCAATTAGGAGGTTTTTATTTAAAATTCTGCTTAGGATTTCTTTATTGCAATTTAATAAAATTTTAATTGTATAAAAAAAACTACCACATATTATCGTCAGATTTACAACTATATTTCCAATATTATCTTATTTATGTGATCAAAGGTTTTTGTTTTCATACACGCTAATTCTTCATATTTAGCGTAATCAAACCAGAGACCCTGACTTGGGGTCAATTTGTAATTTCACCAATTTGACTACCAACTCTAACTGGGGCCATTTTATAATTTCAGTAATTTTGTTTTTCCTTAATTAGGTAGTTTATTATCTGACTTTCCCCCTATTAGCGATTTTTTATATTTTCTATTTTTCACCCCTATTAGTGGGTCATATATATATGCCTATATTAAAATAATATATATTGGCATAGTTATATGGGATAACAATGAAACAATTATTATATTAAAACTACTATTGTTTCTACAGACAATAATGCAATATTAATCATTGTTAACCGAATTTAATCAATTAATTATTCTTTACGACCCTTCATTAGCATTAACATTAGTCAATTAGTATTACCATTAGCATATTAGTATTAACATTAGTATATTGAGATTAGTATTAGCACTGGTATTAGCATATTAGTATTACTATTACTATATTACTATTACAATTGCATTAGTATATGAGGATTAACATTAAATTACAATTAGCACATTCGTAGTAGTATTAGTATTACTGTATTAGTATTAAGATCAACATTAAGATTACGATCAAGATTATGATCGAGATAATGATTAAAATTAGGATCAATATCATGATTAGGATCAGGATTACAATTATAATTATGATCAGAATTCATATTAGGATTATGATCGTGATTAGGACTATGATTAGCATTGGCATTAGCCTTTTATGATGAGCATTAGTATTAGCATTATCATTTTACTATTAGCACTCGCATATTAGTATAAACATTAGCATATTAGGATTTGTATTAGCAATGTCATAAGGATATATTAGTATTAGCATTAGCATATTATAGTTATAAACTTATAATAAACATTAGCATATAAGGATGAACATTAAATTACCATCAATGTATTAGCATTAATATTAGTATTACGATTATGATTAGGAATAATACTTAGATCGTGATTAGGATTAAGATTAGTATTGGAATTCGTATTAGGATTAAGATTAGTATAAATAATAGGATTAACATTTATAATTAGTATTAATATCAGGATTACATTTATATTAGAATTATGATTAGGATTACCATTGAGATTATGATTATGATTCTGATTAGGATCAGGATTAGGATCAACATTAGGATCAGGATCAGGAACTTGATCATTATTAAGATTAAGATTATAATTAGGATTGTGTTTGGGAATAAGATTAGGATTCTGATTTATAGTAAAATAAGGATAAGATACA
>NW_012192981.1:595702-642116 GCF_000504015.1 Erythranthe guttata
GATTTCTACATATGATTATATTAGAATTAGAATTAACATTACCATTAGGATTAGAATTAGAATTTGCATTAGCATTAGGATTAACATTATGATTATGTGTAGGATTATAATTAGAATTAGGATTATGATTAGCATTAGCATTAGCATTAGTACTATGATTAGTAGCATCAATATTAGGATTATGTTTAGGATTAACATTAGTACTAGCAATAGTAGTAGAATTAGAATTACGATTGGCGTTAGCATTAGTATATTAGGATTAGCATTAGCATTGGCGTATAAGTATTAGTTTAGTATTGTGATTAGCATTAGCGTTATCATTAGCATATTAATTTAATTATTAGTACTACCATTATAATTAGGATTAGAATTAGCATAAGCAATAATATTAAAATTAGTATTAGCATATTTGCATTTCTATAAGGATTAGAATTATGATTCGTGTTATTATTAGAATTATGATTATAATTAGAATTGGTATAAGGATTAAGATTAACATTAGTATTAGGATTAGGATTATGGTTCACATTAGCATTAGTGTAAGGAAATTAGTATTAGCGTAGCATTATGATTAGGATTAGCATTAGGATTACTAATAGTTATAGTATTATTATTAGATTAGTGTTAGTATTACTATATTACTATCAGTATTAGAAATGATAATGGTAATGGTAACGCTAATGGTAATGGTAGTGGTAATGGTAATGATTGGTATTAGTATTGGTATTGATCTCAGTATTTGTATTAGTATTGAGTACCGGTAATGGTAATGGTAATGGTCTTGGTATTGATATTGGTATTGTTGTTGATAATCGTAATGGTAATAGTAATGGAAATGGTAACGGTAAGGGTAACGATGTATTCGCCTTTTGTATATGGAAATTAAACCTTTGGTATTTAGTTTTTTTTACCTATGTTGGCTTAATTCGTTACTTACACGGAATAATTTTTTTTACTTTGAATTGCACATCAACCATTGATTTTACTATTTCGAGAACTTTTTAAAATTAAATATTTATTTTTATGATAAATAACCGTGCAACGCACGGGTGAAGTACTAGTGATATCTAACTCTAGCCACTTTTCTTTTATCACACGTTGTCTTTTTCTTTACTTTTCATTACGTTTGCACCTTCTCCTCTTTCTCAATCTTCATTATGTCGCTCCGCCCTGATCCCTCTTTCGTCGTTCCGTCTCATCATTCCTCCTCTGTCGCTCCACCTACAATCCAACGCCACCCGAGGAGTAATTTACTCCGTTGTAGCTCCGCCTCCTCTTCCCTTCTCCGCCGTGCCGCCTCCAATCTGATATGCATTAGCGACGGTAGGTATGGTGGCGAATTTAGAGTATTTAAGAACCATGCTGCCATGAATCCAGTCAATACTATTTTTGGTAAGATCTACTCAATTTTGACTGCTGCTTTGGTGTGTAATTGTGTATTATGTCTATTGATAGATCTGTTCTTAGCTGGTAATAGAGTAGATTTAGTTTATTATTATTATTGGTATATTATGATTATTGTTATTTTTATTTGAGATATTTGTATTAGTCTTTATTATGTATGTAGTTGTGCTAACAACTGCAATTGCTCTTTTTGTTTTTCTATATGTAGTTTTCATATATGGACAACAATACTTGTTAGAATTCAAGAGGATTCTAATTTCGGTTTTTCAGCACGTTTGTGAAAAACGTGTATAAAAACTAGGGAAGTTTCCTTAGTTCTTTAAACTCTTATTCTGTCACTAATTTATGTAATTGCCTAAGTGTTTTGTTAACAAGGAATTTTCTTGACAAAGACTTTCCTTGTTACACAATTCTTTTTTTTCCTTACGTGAGATTAAAACTAACCTAATGGGCTATAATCTTGTGTAGGGCTCTACTATTCAACTAAGGAAATATAAAAAGAAGAGCATCAACGTGTGTGAAGGCTGTCCCTTTTATTTTTGAGAGAAAAATTATTTTCTGCTCTTACGTTGCTGCTTCAGACCTTTCGATCTTAATTCGAGAAGAAAAATACAGAAAAAGGATTTGCTTCTTTCACCGAAAAGAAGATCGGTTCTTCGGGAGGAGAACTCAGAAGATCTCGGGAGGAGGTCGATCCGCCGACTGAGGGACTCAGCGTTGAAGGAATTTCAATCGTGCGGAACAAGGACGTGCTGCAAAGTGAAGATTGATAATTCAGCGTAGTATACAAGAACGGCGTCGACAAAGAGGGAGTCTTTGCATTTCGATTAAGTCATATTATTGTATTCGTAAAACTAAAGATTAGTAAATTTCATTTGCAGGTCCTCGTGGATGTAGGGTACAATTGTATCCGAACCACTTTAAAATTTGTGTCTTTTTATTACTGTTTCATTAACTTTTGCAACTCTTCGTAAAACAGTAAAACGGTATTTAAAACTGAATCTGGAATTCATCGGACACAAATATATAATTAATTTGCACGAAATAATTCTAACAATTGGCATCAAGAGCCTGTCACTAAATACATCTAGCGAGATTTTGGGAACTAATTACTTTTATTTTGTGCACATATGAATACCCAACGAGAAGGAGCTTCAACTACTCGTCCACCTCTCCTAATCGGCTCCAACTACTCATACTGGAAATAAAAAATGAAGATGTTTACCAAATCCATAGATGAAAGAGCATGGCGCGCCATCATAACCGGTTGGACACCTCCCATGATCAAAGGGGAAGATAAAGTGGAAGTATTCAAACCAGAAGCAGATTGGAGTGATGGAGAGATACTACTCGAAAACTACAACTCAAGGGCCCTAAACGCGATCTTTAGTGGTGTGGATGATAACCAATTCAAACTCATAGCATCATGTGAATCCGCAAAAAGAGCTTGGGAAATCCTTCAAGTTACATACGAAGAAACGTCAACTGTAAGGACATCCAAGTTACAGATGCTGGCCACCAAATTTAAAAGTTTAAAGATGGAGGAAATTGAGACGATCACTGACTTCCATGCTAAACTATGCGATATCTCCAACGAATCATACGCACTCGGTGAACCTTACTCAGAAAGCAAATTAGTGAGAAAAGCAATGCGCTCATTACCCGAAAGATTTGCTTACTGAATTGCTGCGATTGAAGAAGTCAGAGATGTTGACACGCTCAAACTAGACGGACTCATGGGAAAACTTCTAGCTCAAGAACTCAATCATGGTGAAAATCATCGTGAAAAGCCTAGAGATAAGAAGATAGCCTTTCAAGCAGAAGCGTCATATGGAATATCCCAGAGTTCTCCAACTCAAGAAGATGAGCAGACGGTTGAAGAATCCTTGGCACTGTTATCGAAAAACTTTGGGAAATTTCTCAAAAAAATCGGAAAAAGGGGAAATCCTTCCAACGCAGGGAAACCTGTGAATTTTCAAAATCTCAGGAGAAATTCAAATCAAGATAACCCAGAGGAGTCAAAACCGAGAAGAATACAATGCCGAGAGTGCGAAGGCTTTGGTCACATTCAATCAGAATGCGCAAACACCTTGAAGAAAAAGAAAAGAATGTCACTTACTACTGTTTGGAGTGATGAAGAAGACTCTGATGATGACCAAGGAAACAACGATCAAGTCACTAATTTTGTAGCATTCAGCAGCAAGGTTCCTCTGAACAGCTCAGAAACAACTGTTGCAACAGACTGTGAAACAGAATCCAGGTATGAAAATGTGTGTTCTGATAATGACAAAAATCTAAACACAAATTCTTTTTTTGCAGAGGATCTGGACAGCAGCAGTGATGAGGAAGAACCAACCTTGGAGGAAGTAAATGAGGTATATGAGAAAATGTATCAAAAATGGCTTGACGTTGTTAAGACAAATGACTTCCTTGAAAAGGAGAAGTTTGTGCTTATAGAGGAGAACAAGACATTAAAGGTAAGAATCTCTACTCTTGAGGAAAGGGTCCTATCTAGTGATCAAGAGAAAAATCAGTTGCAGGCTAAACTTACTCAAACTCAAGAAGTAATTGCAAAATTGAACATGGGTAAAGGTAATTTAGATGAACTTCTAAATAACCATAAGCCGAACTATAATCGTCTTGGCATAGGAGCAAGTCAGCTGCCCAAAGTTGATCTAAAACAAAAAGAAGATCAAAACAGAAAAATCAACTTTGTTAAACAAACTTCTGTCGCACAAACAGTTGCAACTGTTGAAGCAACGACGCTCCATTCGAAGAAAAGGTTTATTCCCATTTGTTTTTTCTGTCAAAATCCAGGTCACATACGCCCTAGATGTTTCAAATACTTGAAGCTTGTGAAAAAACTAGTGGCTCGTTCTCTATACTCTGCTAGGGCTGATCACTTTCCTGCACCCTCTCAAAAAACCAAAAATAAAATTGATATCTCAAATAGGCCTCAGCAAAAAAATTGGGTTGAAAAGTCCACGTTTAAATGTTTATCTACCATTATTTCTTTAAAAGCAAGTACTGCTAATGATTGGTATTTTGACAGTGGTTGTTCACGACATATGCCCGGCGCTAAAGAACTTCTGAAAAACTATCAACAAATCACCGGTGGAGCTGTTACCTTTGGAAACGGAAAAAATGGTGAAGTGCTAGGGAAAGGATCGCTAAATCATGAGAATCTGCCAAACCTGAAGAATGTACTACTTGTAGAAGGACTCACGTCAAATCTGATAAGCATCAGCCAGTTATGTGATCAAGATCTTGAAGTCAGATTCAACAAATTCGCATGTCGAGTCTTAGACAAAGACGAGAATTGTGTTATTCAAGGAACTCGATCATCTGACAACTGCTATATTCTTGTATCTACTGGTATGAACTGTTTTAACAGTCTGTCAGACTCTACAGTGCTTTGGCACAAAAGGTTAGGACATCTGAACTTTGATAATCTCATAAAAATTTCCAGCAGTGAGTATGTTAGAGGTCTGCCCAAACTCACTAAAGAAGTAGGAAGAATATGTGGTGATTGCAAAATGGGTAAACAAATCAAAAGTTCACACAGGGCTTTAGCTAATGTGAGAACCAGTGGAAACCTAGAACTCCTACACATGGACCTTATGGGACCAATGCAAGTAGAAAGTATAGGTGGAAAACGGTACATATTTGTGTGTGTAGATGATTTTTCAAGATTTACTTGGGTAGAATTTATTAGGGAAAAATCCGATTCTTTTGATGTGTTTAAAAAATTATGCAAAAAGGTGAGTGTTGAGAAACAGCGTGACATTGTGAGAATTATGAGCGATCATGGGAGAGAATTTGAAAATTCTTTATTTACTAACTTTTGTGAAAAATATGGAATATCTCATGAATTCTCCGCACCTAAAACACCTCAACAAAATGGAGTGGTTGAACGCAAAAATCGCACTCTGCAAGAAATGGCCAGGGTCATGATGAACGCAAAGGAGATCGCTCCTCGTTTTTGGGCTGAAGCAGTTAATACTGCATGTCATATTATAAATCGAGTCTATCTTCGACCAGGTACCACTAAAACTCCCTACGAAATTTGGAAAGGTAAAAAACCTCAACTCAACTATCTTCGTACTTTTGGTTGTACTTGTTATATTTTGAATGACAGAGAACAGCTTGGGAAATTCGATGCTAGAAGTGATCAAGGAATATTCTTAGGCTACTCTCGAAATAGCCATGCGTATAGAATATTCAATCTTAGAACAAAATATGTGATGGAATCTGCATATGTTCAATTTGATGATTTTAACAATAATGCAGGACCACTGGAAGAGGAACCAACAAAGGAATCAGACAACAGCTCCAGTGTCACACCAACAGTTCCAACAGTTGATGTAGCCTCTACCATTTTAGAAGAAAGTGACGTTAATTCTGAAACAGGAGATGAAGCTGAAGTCAGCCCTCTCGAATTGGATGATCAAACTCACAAGGAACCCTAAAAAAGAGTCAAGAAGAATCATCCAGTGGATCAAGTCATTGGTCGGTAGAACAAGGAATTCAAACCAGAGGTAAACCCAAGGTGAACTACAAGGAAATGGCAAGGTATGTTTGTTTCACTTCGACTATAGAACCCAAAAACGTCAAAGAAGCCTTATAAGATGAATATTGGATTCAAGCCGTGCATGAGGAACTGGAACAATTCGTTAGAAATGACGTTTGGGTCTTGGTTCCTAGGCCTGACAATGTCAATATAATAGGTACAAAATGGGTCTTTAAAAATAAGTCTGATGAACATGGAAATATCGTTCGTAACAAAGCTAGATTAGTTGCTCAAGGCTATAGTCAAATCGAAGGCATTGACTTCGATGAAACTTTTGCTCCTGTTGCTAGACTAGAATCTGTTCGATTACTCCTAGCCATTGCTTGTTTTCTAAAAATCAAACTTTTTCAAATGGATGTCAAAAGCGCCTTCTTAATTGGTATTTTAAAAGAAGAAGTTTATGTTGAACAACCCAAAGGATTTCAAGATCCACATTATCCCAAACATGTTTTCAAATTAAACAAAGCCCTGTATGGTCTCAAACAAGCGCCTCGAGCTTGGTATGAGCGTCTTACAGAATTTTTATCGCACAAGAAATACACTAGGAGTAGCGTTAATCGAACACTTTTCTTTAAAAAAATCAAAGGGAGACATCCTGATTGCTCAAATTTATGTTGACGATATCGTTTTTGGATCTACCTCTCAAACAAAAATTGAAGAATTTGTTAAACAAATGTCTAGTGAATTTGAAATGAGCATGGTTGGGGAACTCACGTATTTTTTAGGTCTTCAAGTTAAACAAATGAGTGATGGAATTGTCATAACTCAATCCAAGTATGCAAAAAACCTTGTCAAACGTTTTGGTTTGGAATCTGCAAAAACTGTTAGAACTCCTATGGGAACGAACGACAAACTGTCGCGACAGTTGGATGCAACCTCTGTAGATCCCACACTATATTGAAGCATGATAGGTAGTCTTTTGTATCTTACTTCTAATCGACCAGATATAAGCTATAGTGTTTGAGTTTGTGCCAGGTATCAATCAAATCCCAAGGAATGCCACCTAAGTGTTGTCAAAAGAATCATTCGCTACGTAAGTGGAACAATTGATTTCGGTATTTGGTATTCTATGGATACTAACACAACACTTGCAGGCTTTAGCGATGCTGATTGGGCAGGTGATGCAGATGATCGAAAAAGCACAACTGGAGGATGCTTCTATCTTGGGAACAATCTCGTGTCCTGGTACAGCAAAAAATAGAATAGTATCTCGCTTTCCACTGCCGAATCGGAATATATCGCCGCAGGTAGTTGTTGTGCCCAACTCTTATGGATGAAACAAATGGTATGTGATTATGGTATTAGTCAAGATTTATTGCATATTTATTGTGACAATATGAGTGCGATTAATATTTCCAAGAATCCAGTACAGCACTCTCGAACTAAGCATATTGAAATCCATTACCATTTCATTAGAAATCTGGTAGAGGAAGGAACTGTCTCATTAGAGTATGTCACAACAGAAAAACAACTTGCTGACATCTTTACTAAACCCCTAGATGCACATAGGTTCGATTCCTTGCGAAATTCGATTGGAATCTGTATTGTTTGACCTGTGCAGTTGCATAAACTGTTGCAACAGTCTGTGTCCAGACTTCCAACTTTTAAGTTTTTTGGGACACATCACACATACTGCATTTTATTCATCTAGGTTATGCATTAGTCATACTGCATGTGATGAA
Organism: Erythranthe guttata; assembly: GCF_000504015.1. The sequence continues at coordinate 603,359 of NW_012192981.1, forward strand.
AACTCTTGTGTATTGGATACTATCTGTACTTTCGAACTTTGTGAGGTAAAACTTCATCAATCCCCGAATGATAGCTATAGAGACTTTAGCTTATTTACTACTCTGCACAATCTCGTCATGGTTTAACACTTTCATAAGGAAAAGCTGCCTCTCCAAATGAGTGAAAGCTACTCTTGAATTTTTGTTTAACTATATATAATCAATTGGTCTGTGAATAGTTCGAAGCCTTTTTGAGTTGAGTCAGTAAATCACGTGGCCGAAAGCTCGCTACAGGGCTCAATTAGAAAGCCCATGGGACTACACATTGCACGACCATTGTAAACTTTTTATACGGTCAGTGAATAGTTCGAAGCCTTTTTTAGTCGAGCCGGTAAAACACATGACCGAACACTCACTACACGACTCAATTAGAAAGCCCAGGGGACTACACATTGCACGACCACAACTATCTCGCTATTTAAATTGCTCAGCCCTTCATGAAAAAGCTACCATTAGTAGGGTGTGTATGCTACCTAATAAGAGCGTTTTTGTGCTTGATTTGAGGGTACTAAATTTATTGTTAGTCTCGTTAGTTTGTCTTTTGGAGCTTGTTTTTTGTTAAAATTGAAGATAAACCCCATGGGTTTGATAGTCCTAATAGTATCTTATTCACTCGTTTTACTCACTCATATTTTTTTTTGTTCATTCACGCTTATTTTTTTTTGTTCATTCACGCTTATTTTTTTTCGTCCTAGTAATTCAATTCTTCATGTTAGGCATTAGATAAAAAAAAAAAGATTAAAAAAAAAAAAAAAAAAAAAAAAAAAAAAACGGGGTGGGTTCGTAGTTTTGGCGGTAATCAATTTTTCCAGAGTAACCCACTTTTCTGAGCATTTTTTTTCTTCTCGAAGTTTTCTTGAACTGTGTTGGGCTTCATATGTGAAGGTTGAGAGTTGCTATATCTGAATTTAGTTTTCATTAATTAAACTCATTGTTGGCAGAATAATATTTGCAATTTTTCACTATACTCTTCCTAAATTGCTAAAATACCCATGAGAAGAACAACAGTCATCCATGTATTCTGCCCCTTCACGTTTTCTTTCAATTTTTCTTCCCTACTGCTCTGTTGCTTCCTCTTCTCCCTTTGCAGCAAACCCCCAAATTTGCACTCAAATCAAAGGAAATCAAGAGCACAGTTATGGGGAAACGAAAATGCACCGGTGGATCGTCTTCTTCGTCCAAACGACGACCCTCTCGACCAGCGACCACATCGCCAGCGACTTCAGTGCCGCCTCGCCGTTCTGGTCACCGATCTGCATTCGGGGAGCCGCCGGATGCCGTGCCTCTCGCCTTTTGGGAGCCCCCACTCCTTCTCACGGCCGCCTCCGCTGAAAATTTTGGCAATCTGCCAGTTGTTTTGGCTCCTAGGGTTTCTCCACCGTCGTCGCCGCCAGTGACGCCACCGTCACCATTCACCTATTCTCCACCTTCTCCTCCGCTGCCACACCCGCCGGTTTCTCAATCGTCTCCACCACCAGTTGAACCGCCATCGCCGCCACAGTCACCAACCGCACCGGCCTCACCCCCACCGCCGCCATCCTCGTCGGTCAACAAAGGCAAGGGCCCTGCCCCCACACCACCGCCACCCCGTCGCTCTCTTCGCCACACTACTTACTCTGCCTCGCCGTCCGTTACTCCCACCACCGCTGATAACTCTGCACCAGCTACTGTGGTGCCTATCTCTGCTGTCGATGCTTTCAATTCTCGCTTCTTTATCCGAGCGCATCAAATCCGGTGGCGTCTGGTAAGTCAACGAGCTCTTGTCTCCGAACGTCCCTTAGGTCCCTCGTTTGATGATTTTGGTATTTCTGATTTACTCCGTCGTGCTGGTATTTTTGCCACTGTGACTCGAATATCTCACTTTGAAAGTCAAGTGGTTCATGATTTTTATGCCAACCTAACTAGTGGAGTCTCTGATAGTCGAAGTCGTTTTTACGAACGGGTTTATGTTTTTAATCGAGTCTACGAGTTCAATCCTACTCGTATTGCATCTCTCTTTGATCTGTCAACAGTTGGAACTGTGGCTCCGACAGTTGCTGACTCTGACTTGATATCCACGCTTACTGGAGGCAAGCTGAGCACATGGCCTCTCAAGACGACTGATCTTACCATGAAGTACCGTCTCTTATTTGGTATTGGAACTACAAATTGGTTCCCCACTGCTTACCACGGTACTCTGACTCGAAGAAGGGGACTTCTACTGTACTACATTGGCAGTGGAATCCCATGTGATCTCGCGCAATTTATTTTTGAAGAGATCGTGGCCGAAGCCGACTCTCAGTCTACCGCCTACTCTCTCCCGTTTCCTTCATTGATCTACCGTTTGATGAGTGACCAAGGCTACGTCAGAAATCGGAAGCACGCAGTTCCGTCTCTCCCACTTCCTCTCTCTGTCTCTTCGAAGATAGTGGACCCTCAGTCCGATTCTCGCCGTGTGCCCCGCGTGGATGACTTGCCGTGCCGTCCATCTCCTTCTTCCGGTTGCCAGGGTGCTCCTTCCGCTACCGCTCCTTTACTGTCGGATTTTATCTCCCACCTCTCGTCTGAATATGAGGCTGTGGTAGCTCGTACAGCAGAACTGAAGAAAAAACTCGACTATTTTATTGCCCTTGCTCAGAAAGGGGGAGATTTTTCAGGGGAGTTGGCAACGAAGCATCACATCAGGAGGTATCTCGTACAGGGGGAGTTGCTGCTGCTGCTGGATCTACTAATCCAACTGTTGTTCCAACTGCTCCAACAGTTGATGATGCAACAGCTGAGGCTGATACGGATGATGAAGGGGAGCTGTTCGTTGATGCTGAGGATATTCTGGACTAATTTTTTTTTTGTTTTATTGTTGGAGTTATTTTCTGAACAATGGCATGTAATAGTCTGATAGGCTTAACTCTGTTCTCCTTTTGACTGATGTTTTTGTTTGAACTGTTCTAACAGTTACTCTATTATGCAGTTTAATGTTTTGACAGGTATTTGATTAAGGGGGAGGACTTGATTATAATAAATGGATGACAAAGGGGGAGATTGTTAGAATACGAGAGGATTCTAATTTCGGTTTTTCAGCACGTTTGTGAAAAACGTGTATAAAAACTAGGGAAGTTTCCTTAGTTCTTTAAACTCTTATTTTGTCATTAATTTATTTAATTGCCTAAGTGTTTTGTTAACAAGGAATTTTCTTGACAAAGACTTTCCTTGTTACACAATTCTTTTTTTTTTTTCCTTACGTGAGATTAAAACTAATCTAATGGGCTCTAATCTTGTGTAGGGCTCTACTATTCAACTAAGGAAATATAAAAAGAAGAGCATCAACGTGTGTGAAGGCTGTCCCTTTTATTTTTGAGAGAAAATTTATTTTTTGCTCTTACGTTGCTGCTCCAGACCTTTCGATCTTAATTCGAGAAGAAAAATACAGAAAAAGGATTTGTTTCTTTCACCGAAAAGAAGATCGGTTCTTCGGGAGGAGAACTCAGAAGATCTCGGGAGGAGGTCGATCCGCCGACTGAGGGACTCAGCGTTGAAGGAATTTCAACCGTGCAGAACAAGGACGTGCTGCAAAGTGAAGATTGATAATTCAGCGTAGTATACAAGAACGGGGTCGACAAAGAGGGAGTCTTTGCATTTCGATTAAGTCCTATTATTGTATTCGTAAAACTAAAGATTAGTAAATTTCATTTGCAGGTCCCCGTGGATGTAGGGTACAATTGTATCCGAACCACTTTAAAATTTGTGTCTTTTTATTACTGTTTCATTAACTGTTGAAACTCTTCGTAAAACAGTAAAACGGTATTTAAAACTGAATCTGGAATTCATCGGACACAAATATATAATTAATTTGCACGGAATAATTCTAACAATACTAATTACACTCAGATGTGCTGATTTGGCGGGGAGACGGTCGATGTTGGAGGGGACGTGGCGAGGTAAACGATGTTAATGGTTGGGGATGTGATGGTGCGGTATGGTGACGGCATGGTGACGATGGGTGACATATCTAGGATTTTTGGGTATATTAAACGGACGATGGCGCGGACAGAGAAATTCGCGTAGGCTTAATCGACTACGTCAAATAGTCAATCGACTATGTTCAATAGTCGATTAAGGCTTAATCGACTCCATTTTTTTTCTTTAGATTTTTTTTTGCTTATTGATTCCAATTGTATGAATCAATTACTCCATAATGTTTGCATATTTTTCGATTTTGTAAAATATAGTTGATTTTGCATTTTTTTTAGTTGTGATTTGTTATTTTTAGTAGTCAGATTCTTAATCGACTATGCTTCACAGGCGAATAATATACCTGATAGAGAAAAGAAAATTAAAAAACGAAAAGAATTTTTTTTAAGATTTTCCTTAATCGACTATGCTTCATAGTTGATTAATAAAACTGATACAAAAAAAAAACAAAAAAAAAACAAAAAAAGAAAAAGGAAAAAACGGCTAATGACCAGCATGTTGCAGTGACGATGTGGGCGCGTGACCCAATGATTATGGCTAGAAATGGGTGTGAGTTTTTCTCAAATGAAGTAAAATATTTTGGGTCTCTCCCCATCAAAAGAAGTAATGGAGGTCTACATCCCTTCATCAAATACCTGTTGGGCCAAGGGATGGGGCCCTGAAAGCGAGAGATTTCGCCTTTTGATGCAAATAATGATTTTTTTCTTTCTTTCAAAAAGCCCCTAATAAGTAATAATTAATCATCAATTGATCCAGTAAAACCAGACAACCAGACAGTTTCATTGGTTGAAATAATCTTGAAAGTCGATTAGTCAGTAATACCGACCAATCGACTTTTTATTAATAAAAGTTATATGTTTCTCATTTTAATTCATTATATAAATAATTTAGTTAAATATTAATCTTATCGGAAAATAAAGCACATTATGTATTAAACAAAAATAACTATTAATGTACTTATATTTCATAAAACTAGTAAAAACTACTATAAAAATATAAATTTATAAACAAGTTTTATGAAATAGTGTAATCTATTAAAGCACATTATATATGTATTAACCAATCCATATATGTTTGCATCTGAAGTATTTATCTTTGTAGCTTAAGGGCTCGTTTGGTTATAGTTATAAGGTTCTACTAACTAAATACTAGGGGCTCGTAATATGTTCGGTTGGCAGGATTCACATTTTTTCAAATCCGCTACTAAAATCAAAGTCCGCTATTAAATGCTACTATTTCATTAAATTAGTACCCCTCGCACGTGAGATTAATTTAATATGGGGCGACTAAAAAAGACTATTTTATCCTTCAAACTACATGTTAATTTTATTAAATAAAAGGTTTTATAGACAAATCACATGTAATACTAGAATTTAACATATTTAATACAAGATCTAATCTTACAAACCGAACGTTATGCTAAGTAAATAATTAATTATTCAGTAGAGAATTAATTCAATCTCATCTAATCTAAACTTATTCGATATAGCTAACCATACGAGCCCTAAGGATATTACAACGCTTCAACTCTCAAGTTTTGGTATGCATGGTTTTCAATAATTTTTTTTAAGTCTATTTTAGTTTGATTCCATTATATAATCATTTTTTATGCAATAAATAATTGTGGCTAATCAAAAAATAATTAATCATAAGCAGAAAATTATTGACACATATGAAGATGAAGAATACTTGGTTCAGTCATCTTCAAATTAAGGACTTGAGAATATATTGACATATTTTTTTGGAGTTGAAGTTCCTTAATCCAAAGTATGCATTGGACATAGGGTTGTAAACAATATTATTATTATTATTATTATTATTATTATTATTATTATTATTATTATTATTATTATTATTATTATTATTATTATTATTATTATTATTATTATTATTATTATTATTATTATTATTATTATTATTATTATTATTATTATTATTATTATTATTATTATTATTATTATTATTATTATTATTATTATTATTATTAAAATTGGAAATTCCGTTTAACTTGCACCCCTAGAGAAGGGTGTGGATTTTGTAAGGTGGGAGCGACGGGGTAGGGCCGCCACAGCCAGCAGATGAAGATTTTGTGGGTTATAAAACACATTGTAAAGAGTCGAGAAAATCAAACAACTTGTTCTGACAGAACAATCGACAATGACCCTTTTCAAATATTGGGAAAATCCAATTCAATTAATAAGACAGATATTTAAGGTTTGTCGGGTCTAAGATCCCGAACTGACCCGTTTGGACCAGGTTTGGATAAATTAAATGGCTATGAGTCAGATAATGAATTTTAGTTTCTAGAACCCAATAATTTTAGGTTGGATTACCGGTCTTATTGAAACCGAACCGTATAAATATATTATGTTTAACAATTAATATATATATATATATATATATATATATATATCAAAAATTCAATTTTGATCGTGTCTATTTTTATTTACCCTTTTCTTCATTTTTCAATTTTTTAATCTAATTTTTCGCAAGTCATAACTATTACTTGTCGACCATCGCTAGCGGTCCTGCATTTTGTACATTATTTATTGTAGAAGTTAAAACTATAATTAATTAGATAAGTTTATTATTCGTTTTATATCACTTGAAAAATATTGCATTTTAATTTTGAGATTCTTTTGTTAAAATATACAAGCAAAATATTAATGAAAGTTAAAGAATGTTCAACTTTTTGTTAAATGTTAACGGGTCTAGTGGATCAGAACCGTTTAATTCGAATTAGATCCGGGCGGTGTGAATGAGGGTCTAGGCTAAAACGAGTTGTAACGGATCTGAATTTTATATTTTTTTCGCGTATTAAGCTTTGAATTTAGACAAACCATCTCAGAACGAACCCGTAATCATCCCTAATCTGAAAAAGCTCATAATTTATGTCCGGAACATTTCCAAACATACTTCTTTTAAGTGTAGCACCGCATTTCAACTGCTTCTAATTGGACCTATACAAATATATCATTCATGCAATTACGTCGTGACTCGTATGATTGCGGTAGGTGGTCTGCCACACAAGAAAATAAGGCATCAGATCGTCGTTTATTTTTGGTTTATGAGATTCTACACCTGGTGAAATATACTATGTAATTTTCGTAAATTTATATAAATAACATTATCCACACATACATGTAGATATGTGTAGACAACATGCATCATTTCACCAGACGTAAGTTCTACAAAATCTTTTATTTTATGCTGAACTTGGTGAATTTCAACCAGCTATTTTCATATGGATTCCACACAATCACATGTATACATATATCTAACTTATGTACAAATATGCAAGAATATAATTCGATAAAGCCCACTAAGTAGGATAAAAGTTAGAACAAAGTTTACATAATTTATGAATGAGTTATTATGTTATACAAGGGCAAAATACAGTTTGCCTTCTTGTACTATGTGGTATTGATACACTTATAAATGCTTTAAGTTAGATTGTTAAATACATGTGTAAGCACCCAAAACTTTTGAGAAGAAGCAATTATTGCAAACTTTACTCACAATTAGGGGTGTGGAAGTCGAATCGAACAAATTGAAAATAATCTTATCAGAATTCTTTGTCTAATTACAATTCCAAAATTTTCAGAATCTATAAATTTATTCCAATTCCAAAAACTATGGAAATTTTGGAAATTAAATGAGTTTTAACATTTTAAAAACTTTCAGAAACTTAGACAAATTTTCATAAATAAAAAACACCCACTTTCTTAAAATCATAAAACTAAAATTACTCATATGATAAATTATAATATTTTAAAAATACCTATAATGATTCCAATTGCACTAGACACCCATTCTCTTTTATTTGTAGGCACCATTTTTCAAAGACCGTAAAATTTAAACCTCTAAATGATAAACATCAAAACTAATACAGGAACTAGATATTTTTTTAGGTGAGAAATAATAAATGAAATACTTACCATAGCCCATAATACAAAACATATATAAATCTTAATTTATTTTAATATACAAATTGCAATATTGCACCATGAATCACCAAATAAAGTTGAAAGAAAATTTTGAAGTATCACAGCAAGAAAAAAAAAAAAGGTCAGCGAATCACTAGTTTCTTCACTTTGAAAAATTTGGAAAAATCTAATTTGGATATTTCAAAAAGAAAAGTCATTGTTTACATTTCATTTGGATAACTTGTATCACAAATTTTATAGATGCCACATCGAGATGGACGTTAATGGATAAATCTCACCATGAAATCGTTTTGGTAATTGTTCAATTTGCACGTATTTGGACTCTGATTGGTTCATGTAAAATGGCAAGTAAAAAAGTGAAACTTCAATTTCCAGTTTGGTTTAAAGGTAAAACACTGGGTAAACTAATTGAGAGAAAAAATGAAATTTTTTTGGGCATATTACAACCATTCCCCTGATATATGGTCAAATTACGAAATCCCCCATCATATTTGGATAATTACAACTTCCCTCAACTATGAATTTTCTTACATGTCCACCTTTATGATGATAAATTCAACATAATCTTCTAACACGTCCTCACTTTGGGTAATTCACAATCACCCTCCACCTGTTAAATATTTTTACATAAAATTTATGTAATTCGATTATTTACCGAACCAAATCTTATATTTAGATCGGTAAACGATAAGAAAATTTGGCGTACCGAAATTTTGGTCGATTATACCGATCTAACTCCCTAAATTTACCTATGGTAGAGTTTTTACGTAAGATAATACATAAATGAGGGTAACTGTAATTATCCAAACATAAAGTATTTTTTCTTCATAATTGTTCATAACTCAGAGAATGGTCGTAATATGCCCTCTAAGATAATTATAAGGAATATTGCTAAATTGTGAAAAAAAAAAGATTCGACCTGAATGTGTTTTGAGGGGATTCTCCCTAATTAGCCCATTAAAAGCACTTCCAAACAAAAATAAAAAAAATAAAAAAAATAAAAAAATAAAAAATAAAAAATAAAAAATAAAAAAGGAGTCAATCATCAGTGATACAGCTCACGAGGGGTAGTATGGTAAAAAGAGGTGGAGAAAAAACATAAAGAAATGTCTATATAAGCAGCATTTTAGTTTCGTGGGACACTTCACCCTTTCAAACCTCAAAAAGCCCCACTTCACCTACTCTCTTCGTTACTGCAGACGACGGAGATTTTTCTTCACATCCCCCATTAAATACTCTCTCTCTCTCTCTCTTCTGGTTCATCTCTCTGTGCGAAAAAAAAAGAGGAAAGAGAAAGAAATGGCATTTGAAAAGATCAAGGTGGCCAACCCCATCGTTGAGATGGACGGTTAGATTCAGATCTCCTTCTTTCTATTTTTTTCATTGATATGTTTTGTTTTTCGTTTCAATCTATGGTTTGCATGGATCTGGTGTTTAATCGATCGTGATTTTGTTTGCCGCTGTTTGTGTATGTGTGCGCGATGGATAATCAAATCGTATTTCTGTAGAAATTATAATTTGAATTGTTTTTATATGTTGATTTAATCTAATAAGAAAAAATAAATAAAAAAATATTATCTGTGGTAAAGGAGAAATTAAAATACTTTAAGATCTCAACTTTTTAGCTTTTGTTGCAGTAGTGCCTGTTACTCTGTTTGTAGATATTTTGAGTAAGAGTAATTGATCTAATCTTTCTATCTATATATTCATGTGTGTGTGTGTGTGTTTTGGGGTCAATTTGTTTGATTTATTTCTTAAATGTCTGATTTATTTATTGTTTTGATCTTGTGTTTATATACAATTGATTATTCGTTTTATTGAAATCTCTGTGTTTTTTCTTTTCTTCAGGAGATGAGATGACAAGGGTAATCTGGACATTTATCAAAGAGAAGGTAAATAAGCTTCACATTTTGTATTATTTTATTTATTTATTTATTTATTTACTATTTTTTTTTAAAAATGTGAATTTTGAATTCAGTTGATTTTCCCCTTCGTGGAGCTGGATATCAAGTACTACGATCTCGGCCTTCCTCACCGTGACGCCACAGACGATAAAGTTACCGTTGAGAGTGCTGAAGCTACTCTCAAGTATGTGTCAATTTATGTTAATTTTCAGTGGCATTTTCGTAATTTATTTATCTAACAAGTTTATATTATGTTCAAAATTAAAGATACAATGTGGCGATTAAGTGTGCGACGATCACTCCGGATGAAGCTCGTATGACGGAGTTCAACTTGAAGAATATGTGGAAGAGTCCAAATGGTACAATCAGAAATATTTTGAATGGTGAGTTATTGATTCCGTTGATTTTTGTATTAGTCAACCAATTGTGTAAATGATTTTGGTCCATTATAAATAATAGTCAACCGAATTTCGATATAGGTACGGTTTTCAGAGAACCAATTCTCTGCAAAAATGTTCCTCGTCTTGTTCCAGGTACGAGTTGTTGTCTTCTAATTCTGTTGATTTCATATCTCCATTTAATTAATTTATTCAATTGTGGTTAATTTATTCTTTCGGTGTATTTTAGGATGGACGAAGCCGATTTGCATTGGAAGGCATGCCTTTGGAGATCAATACAAAGCAACCGATGCAGTAATCAAAGGACCTGGAAAGCTCAAAATGGTTTTCGGTATGGCTGTTTTTATCCATTTTTATTTATTTATATATTATATATATATATGTATATATATATATATATATATATATATATATATACTTTGTTTCTGCCTAAGGGTTCGTTTGGATTGAAGAATTTGAAATAAAAGAATTTAAAATTAATCGAAACAAAAATTAAACAATTAGTGTTTGAATTGTATGCAGTGCCAGAAGGAAACGGAGAGACAACAGATTTAGAGGTCTACAATTTCACTGGTGCTGGTGGGGTTGCTTTGTCTATGTACAACACTGACGAGGTTTATTTTTTGCCGAATTTTTAGTATACAAGGTTTTTGTATTACAGTATTCTTTTGTTGGTGGTTGATTTATAGTTCCGATTGCAATATTTTTTGTGACAGTCCATCAATGCTTTTGCCGATGCTTCGATGAACACTGCCTACGAGAAAAAATGGCCGTTGTATCTTAGCACAAAGAACACAATTCTCAAGAAGTATGATGGCAGGTATGTAAGCAGCTTATTTGTTTGACTGAAGTACAATTTTTTCCATCTTTTATTACTGTCTTTTAATGTTGTCTGTATAATTTATATCTTAAATGAAGATTCAAAGACATATTCCAAGAAGTTTACGAAGCTAAATGGAAATCGAAGTTTGAGGCTGCAGGAATATGGTGAGTTTCACAATTGGTTTTTATGAGCAACTGCTTTTTTTTGTTCACTTATTATTTTTAGTGTTAACTATGTACTATTTATATTTAGGTACGAGCACCGTCTAATTGATGATATGGTTGCGTACGCTCTAAAGAGCGAAGGAGGCTATGTATGGGCTTGCAAGAACTACGATGGTGATGTGCAGAGTGATTTCTTAGCACAAGGTATGGAAAAATAATTCTTCAAAAATTTATATGCAGCGATTATCAATATTTATTCGTTTTATTTTGCTCCAATAATTTAAAGTGAATTTTGGAATTACATTTACACAGGGTTTGGATCTCTTGGGCTGATGACCTCTGTCTTGGTACGTCTGATTCTCTTATACAGATACTATACATATATATGTTGCCAATTGGATTTTAACCTTAGTATCAAATTTCTTGAAAATAAAATTTCAAGAAATCGTGTGTTTAATTTTTGTAACTTAATGTAAAAGAATATCGGGATCTTTTATTTATTTAATGAAGCGAATTGTTTCTGGAATCTGTTTGTTTTCTTTAAAAGAGTATACTATTTTACTAATTAATTCTTTACTTAAATCAAATGATTTATGTTGACAAGCTTCGCTCGGAGTTCTATTATTTTCGTGAAACAATTATGTAATTTGTATCGAAATATCCCAGAGTTGACCGCAAATTTGAAAGATGAATTTTTGTTGTACAGAGTATATTTTGTCAATACTTTTTCGAAATAAACACGATTTATTATACGAGGATTCTGATAGAATATTGGATTGCGTTGAATTCAGGTTTGCCCTGATGGCAAGACAATTGAGGCCGAAGCTGCCCATGGAACTGTTACTCGTCACTTTAGGGTTCACCAAAAAGGCGGCGAAACCAGTACAAATAGCATTGCCTCTATCTTTGCTTGGACTCGTGGCCTCGCACACAGGTAAACTCAATTTATCACCTTCTACAAATTTGTTGTATTCATGGAAAAAATAATAAATTTAAAATCATTTTATTTATTTATTTATTTTAGGGCAAAGTTGGACGACAATGCAAAACTATTGGAATTTACCGAGAAACTAGAAGCAGCTTGTATTGGTGTTGTGGAATCCGGAAAGATGACCAAGGATCTTGCTCTCATCATCCATGGATCCAGGTAATTAATTATTTACAGAATTTATTCAAAATTCCAACGAATACTTGGAAATTTCAAAATCGAAAAGTTGTCTCGTTTTATGTAAATCAGTTTTTTAATACTTTTTTTTTAATTGGATTAGGCTAACCAGAGAGCACTATCTCAACACTGAAGAGTTCATTGATGCGGTTGCCGTTGAGCTCAAAGCAGGACTTTCGTGCTGAGTATAATCGATTTCGAAGACATTTTTTCTCTTTTATAATCCAATGAAATGCTTTTATTATTTACGCCTTTGGAGATCTTTCGTCTCGAAAAACTGCTCTACTTTTTAAAAATAATTTTATCTTCCATTTTATTCGGCTTGGATTTTATTGCAAACACAGAGACATCTGTTACGGCGTCGTATTTACGAGTTAAATGATTGGAAGAAGCTTGACCAATATCCGATTTACAAATATTTTGATTTCTTGTTTTTTTTCTCGGTAGGTTACGGTTGTCGATTTTTACGGTCCTACTTTATTCATTCATCAGTATTATTTTCATATTGGAATTATTTGTGGTGAGTGGTCCTCTGCATTAAATCCATTTGATCTGTTTTGATGTTTGATTTGTTCTGAAATGGCCTTTTTATTGAAACTTGGATTTGGATATATGTTATTTTTAGTTGTGTTGTCCATTTATGGTATCTGGGTAAGTACGGGTCACTTTCTCTGAACATGTGACCCATTTATTTTACGGGTCGGGTCGGATTCATTTATAGTTGGATATTGTTGTACTTGTGGCCATGTGGGGCGTGCAATATATATGAATTGATTGCAAGTGGGGTTTTTATGCAAATCGAAATATCCATTGATGGTCATGTTTTGTGGACGTAAACCGAACTGTTATTTGTGGACGTAAGATTTAGAAATTATTTGTGGACGTCCATGTGAATAGTAAGCCTTGAAAATGTTATGATGTCGATAAGATTGCTTGAATTAGTTAGAATTATATTATTCGTGATATTGTAAATTGAAGAATTGGATTTTTAGAACAGTAAAATGGCAAAAAAGGGATAAAAAACGAGCAAGAATGGAAAAATTGGTTGTAATACATCAAGAAGGCTTCAGATGGCCGTCCGAGAAATGCACATGGAAACCCGACGGCCGTTCGGTGGAGGAAAATTGGACATAATGTTATGCATTTTGAGACGGCCTTCCGAGAAATTAGACTGTAATTCGGACGTTTGAGACGGCTGTCCGAGAAATTACACTGCAATTTGGACAGTCGTCTGAGCCTACGAGTATGCTTAGTAAGGAAAGTCCATGCGCATAAGGAATCTCTTATCTTTACACCAAGTTTTGACCTTTATATAAGAGAAATACAGTGCACGAAAATTAGGATCCAAGAACGAAATTTTAGAGCACAAAACGAGAAGACGGTGTGACGATGAATTCCGAAGAACACAATCATAGTTTTCTTATCTCTTTTATGATTTCTTATTTGTTTATCATCATAATAATTATAAGTAGCTAAAGGTTTTATTTTTAAGATTTTATTCGAACCCTGTGTGGGATTTAATTTGTGAAACATTTTCCATGATTTTATGCAAGTTTTAATTCCGGATTATTTCTTCTATTTGTTTTATTAAGTGCATGAAATTGACCACTTTTAAGTGCTTTATTGTTATTATTGAATTTGAATCGGAAGATCAGTATAATAACTAGAACTGTTAACATTCAAGCCAAATTGACATGCGTTAGCATAGGAATATAGGTAACACCTTACGTACCCATAATTGAGATTTGTGCTTAATGCTTTGTTCTTGATTGTACAGTTTTTATACAAACGAGACTCAATTTCGACAGAGCGTCGTTTGATCCCGTGACCGAACGCACGTTTCAAGCAGCTAGACGAATCCAACGCGAGAACAATAGAATGGAGGGTGACGGACGAGGAGACACATAAGGGTATTAGATCGTTGAAGCTGGAAATCGCATTCAAGTGCAGCCCCTCAGACTTCCACTGCCAGTTGGAGAAAATATGACACTTCAGGACTACATAATCCCACTCTTGATGGATTATGTTCTAGCACTCAATATCCACCTATTGACGCTCGTAACTTCGAGATCAAAGAAGGACTTTTGACCATGCTCCTGAATAATGGGTTGTTCAGTGGTTTGACAAGGGAAGATCCACATCTTCACATAGTAAATTTTCTGGATACTTATAATAAACATCGTTAAAACGATGTTTCCCAAGAAGCACTCCTGCTACTCATATTCAAACACTTGTACAAGGAAAAACTCGCCATTAGTTGATATCTCAAGCTCTTCAATTTATCTCCTCATGGCCTCAAATTTTGCAACTCTTCAGAACTAACTACAACTCAATTGAGTATGAAAGGATACGAAGGGAGATCCACAATTTTGTTCAAGAACAAGGTGAGGCACTATTCGAGGCTTGGGAAAGATTCAAGATACTTCTAAGGCAATGTCCAACTCATGGGGTGGAACTAGGGGTGGTAAACGAGCCGAGCCAACTCGTGAGCCGACGAGCCGGCTCGTAAAAAGCTCGAACTCGGACTCAAGGTTTTCGAGCTCGAGCTCGAGCTTTCTGACGAGCCGAGCTCGAGCCGGATTTTAGTTGTTCATCGGCTCGCGAGCCGGATTTATTATTATTTTTTTATTTTTTTTATTTTTTTTATTTTTTTTATTTTTTTTATTTTTTATATGTTATTTTTATTTAAATAATGTATAATAATATAAAATATTATAGAAATAAATACAAATATTAAAAAAATATATAATCACAATTTAGTTTTTATTTTTTTAAAATAATTTTTAATATTAAAAAATAATTAAAAAATATTTTTAAAAAAAAAAAAAAGAGAGATTGGGCTCGAGCTCGAGCTCGACAAAATTAACACGAGCTCGAGCTCGAGCCAAAAAAAGAAGAACTCGACGAGCTCGAGCTCGAGCTCGAGCCAGCCAAAAGAGGCGAGCTCGGCTCGTTCACACCCCTAGGTGGAACAATAGCGTCAGGTGCATATCTTCTATCAATGGCTCAATGAGAATTCGAGAACCGTCCTTGAGGCGTCTTAGGGAGGTAATTTTATTTTATTACTGATGCATTTATTTTATTGGATCAGATTTTGCAAAACAGGTTGACCGAGCCAAGCGAAAGGATTATCAGTTGAGCCAAGAAAGTTCCAAGAGTTTTGGAGTTAGATGCACTCACAACTTTGATGGCTCCGGTTGCACAAACAAATCAACTCAAACCACAACAAGTCCAAGCAATGCAATCACCGGATGAATCATCATGTTGCAAAATTTGTGGGGGAAATCATTATTCCAATCAATGCCAATAAGAGATGAAATCACTCAACATGTCAACGATACACCTCGACAATTTTTCAATTAGGGATGGAGACCACCACAAAATCAATATGGAGGAAATCAACAAGGCCAAGGATACTCGAGACCTCAGGATCAATTTCAGTAGCATGTCCAACAATAAGCCTATCAAGGGAACCATCCACTGGCCCAAGTTCCAAACATAAGTTTTGAGGAGAGGATGGCACAATTCATGACAGTCACTGAGGAGTTCTTCCGAAAGTTGGAGAATCAAATGGCACAAATAACATTAGAAAGAATCAATCGCACTGCAGGATCCTTGCCATGAAACACGAAGGACCCTATAAAGAAGCAACGCGAATTTTGCCAAACCGCTAGTCTGAGAAACGACAAGCAATTAGAGGAGGTCCCACAGAAAGAGAAGGCAAGCAAAAAAACCAATGTTGTAGAGGCAATGACGGAGGAAAAAAATATCACGGAAATCCTTCGACAACTAAAGTCGCACTGGCCCTGCCCATTCCACACCCTCAAAGGTTTCAAAACACAAAGCTCGATGCCGAATACCAAAGTTTCGTAATCAAGCTGAAGAAAATCCGGATCAATATCCCCATCATCGAACCACTTTAGCAAATGCCTAAATGGATAAAATTCATTAATGACATAGTGACCAAACGAAAGAAATTGCAGGAATACGAGATGATCACTCCTCACGGAACAATGCAGTGCAATTCTTAGAAGACGACTCTCACAGAAACTCGACGATCCAGGTAAGTTCACTATCCCTTGCACTATAGGAGATAAATTTTTTCGAGCATTTATTGACTTAGGAGCTAACATTAACCTTATGGCTTTGTCTACTTATAAGAGTCTTGAGTTATGATAAATTGAACCAACATCGACGACTCTTCAGCTAGCTGATAGATCACTAGTTTACCCGGAAGGAATTTTAGAGAATGTTTTAGTGCAAGTAGATAAATTTATTCTTCCTACTGATTTTGTTATTTTTGATATGAATGAGGATATGGAGATACATATTATTTTAGGGATGCCGTTTTTAGCTACTGCCATTACCATCATTGATTTTGCTAGTGGTGATCTTACTATGGTTCTCCACGATCAAACGATTAAATTCAATATCTTTAATGCAATTATGCGTCCGCATGATACCAATGAATGTTTTACCATTGATGTTTTGGATTCTATTATTCTTGAAAAAATGATTTTATGATCTTGGATCTTTTGGAAGCATCTTTGGTTGCAGGAGACGATTGTGGAGACAAGAGGGTAGATGAGCAAGTTTGTTGGTTAGACTCGGCCGAAACGTTTCCAAATGGATCAAGAGTTTGGATACTGCTCATACAACACCGAGGGCAATCAAGAGGTTGAATTTTACAAAGAGCGCAAGGAAAAACACATGTTACAACTCAATGAGCTAGACGAGATAAGAGAGAATGACTATGGAAGTAATTGGGTTTACAAGGACAAAGTCAAACGGTGGCACAAAAACAAAATCTTGAGACGTCCGTTCGAGAGCTTGGGAACCGCTCTCGTCGCACCAAAGGAATTCAAGGCATCGATAAAAAAGTCACCAAAAATTGAGATGAAGGATCGAAACCCTGATCGAACATTCAAAGTGCACGAGAATCGGTTGAAGCACTATTGGAGAAATAACGAGGACCGCCATGTGACTTCGGTCACTTTCGCTTAAAAAAAGTCTGGCTGAAAACTAGAAACTTAGTGCTTTTCCAGAAGCAATCCGAGTATTTATCATTTTCCATATTTTTCTTTATTTTCCATTTTCTTAGGATTTTTATAAGCATGCAATCTACTAATTTAATCATGTTTTAATTTTCAGGTCGAATATCGCACGTTAAAAGCCCAGACGGCCGTCCCAAAGACAAAGCGAAAATCCAGACGACTGTCTGAAAAACATTTCAAAATACTTGACGGCCGTCCGAGCACAAAAAAGAAATAATGGATTTAAGGGGGCCGAATACGCAGAACCATTAACAATTTCCTTTCCCACTTTCGAGCCAAATCCTTCTCTCTCCTTTGAAAATTGTTCCAGTTTCACACAAATCAAATAAAACACTCGTCCAAATCATTAAAATTTGAAATTGTTGTTGATTTGTTGACAAGATTGGCTTGAAGAACAATCCAAATTCATCTAAAACGTAGCTTTTCAAAGATTGTGCGCGCAATGTTCGACGATTTCCTGGTACTGAGTTTGGGGGTAATTTTTGCACCGAATCTTCTCCAATTCATCCACTCTTCATCTCCAATCATGTGATCCAACAAGAGACCGAATTTGTGCTAATCTTCGACCCGAAGCATAAGAGAAGGGTGTTCCAACTAGTCTGGTCTATTCTATACTTGAACTTTGTTCTAATTACATTAAGGGTATTGTAAATTTTAAGTTTGGGGGTAGGAAATCACTTTTTATGTACTTTATGTATTTTAGATTTCATGCCTTAGAATGTTTATTTTTAGTTGCTTTATAAAAAAAAAAAAGGAGGCTTTGCTTGAGTCAAATGCCGGTAAAATGTGATGATGAGAGATGGTCAATATTTGATGATGAAATCACTTGCTTTGTTTTACCCATGATTGAATTATGATGAGCTTTCGAGTCAAAGTAACTTAGGAGTAAATCATTGTTAGAAATCACGGATCGGGTTTTACTTTTATTGATAATTTTGTGTTTTAAACGTGGAGGTTATTTATTATATATTATAGGAAGAATAGAAGAGAGAAGAGAAGTACGTAATAAAATAGAAACCCCCATTGTGTTATGGGTTGATTACATGGAATATATATAGAGAAATATTTCAAGGTAATAGAGTTTGACTAGGTAACTAAATCTTAATTAATCTAGGTAACCGAATTATACTAGAATCCTAATATTAGGAGAGTTCTATAATATAATATTCTCTAACATGCCCCCGCAGTCGAAACGTGACGAACGTGAAGACTGGACAATCACTTGCAAACACGCTCCCGCAGTCGGAACGAATAAACTTCAAAAGTGAAGACTGGACAGAAGTCGCGAAACACAATGCTAGAGAATTCCTCTGTGGAAATATCTGCCCAATTTAAAAAAAAACAATAATAATAGTAATAATGGGAGATAGGAAAATAAGCAACTTTTTTTTTTCTTTTTTTTTTTAATCGAGATAGAGAGAAGAGATGAGAGAGGGGGGAATAAGATTGGGTGGTGTTCGCCGGCCATGGAGAAGAGAAGAGGCGGCGACTAGGTTTTAGACCATGGAGAAGAAAAGAGGAAGAAGAAGAACGGAAAAAATAGAGAAGATACACCACCGGGGAGGGAGAAAATTCGGGTGGTGTTCACAGAAAAGATAGAAAAAGAAAGATATTAGAAGTACCACCACCGGGGAAGGGAGAAAATCGGGTGGTCATCGCCATGGAGAAGAAAGGCGGCTAGGTTAAAAAACCTGGCGCTCTGATACCATATAGGAAGAATGGAAGAGGAGAAGGTGATAAATAATAATATGTAATATAATAGAAACCCCTATTGTATTATGGGTTGATTACATAGAATATATATAGATAAATGTTGCAAGGTAATAGAGTTTGACTAGGTAACTAAATTTTAACTAATCTAGGTAACCGAATCATACTAGAATCCTAATATTAGGAGAGTTCTATAATATAATATTCTCTAACATATATCATAAGATATTCAGTTTTAGAATTCACCTTAGGAATCTACAAACCGAACATTGAGTCATTGAATAATTTGGGACGTGATTTGAACCTTCTTTAAATAATTTGAGCATTTCAAGCCTACCCTTCAACATTTTCATCACTAGAATCTTGCTTGTACCTTGGAGAAACATTGTTCTTTATTTTAATCAAATTAAACTGGGTAGATTAGATGCATGATTTCTTGAAAATTATCTCTTGGAGTGTATTTGAGATTTGTTACGTTCTTCTTCTCGAAGAAAAGAAGAAGAAGAAGAAGAAGAATAGAAGAAGAAGAAGAGAACTAGGAATGGAACAAGAGGACATGAGCAAATAATTCAAATAAAACTCGAACCATACTTGAAGAGCAAAGGTGAAGGCCTTTAAAGTCTTGAGAATCAAGTAGTGTAATAAGTCCTTAAAGGTGAATAAACTATTCCAAAACCCCAATCTTCAAATATTTGGCGAAAACACATTCAAGAAAGGATTTAAGAATCCATCGGTGCAACTCTTTAGTCAAGAATGAGTTGGTACAAAGGGGAAAAATAGTCACTTATCCCATATTGCTTCTCTTGACCAAAGACCCCAACAATTGTTGTTGAAAATCAAAAAGTCCCAATGATCCCTATAGCTCAACTATTCAATATAAGCAGAGTAGAGGAATTTGGTGAGCCTTTGGTGTCGAATATTATTATGTAAGTATAAGTTTCTCCATTTTTAGATTACAACTATTAGATGGTTGGAGCAATTCATAATTTGGTTATTAGCAATGGTAAGCAAATAAGTGTCTTTGAATTGCGAGCTTGTAAATTTTTGAGAATGGTTAAGACAATTGCAGGTTCGGAAAATGTGAAGTTGACCAATTATCTATATCGTGAGATGCATTTGTTGGATTCGATTGCGTTGCAAATTATTTGTTTTGCTTGAGGACAAGAAAAAGTTCAAGTTTGGGGGTGTGTTGATGATAGATTTAACACTCAAATTATATTTTATTACTTGAATTTTTGTTAGGTTTTATTTACTTTTGGTGCTTAAAGACTTGGTTTTATTTGTTTTTTTTTTATTTTTTTTTATATAGAAGAGCGACACTTGAATGAGGGTGGGGAGTTGGATTGGACCCCCAATCTGTCCATGATAAAAAAACAATGAATACATAAAAATTGCTAAAAACATAAACCTACAAAAAAAAAAAAGGCTATCAAAAGTTGAATAACACGGGCAAAACAAACAGGTAGCCCAAACTAAAGATAAGACAGAAGAATGAGAATGATCACAGAAAATATAGGAAAATCCTGAGAAATCGTTCACCTCACATAACAACCGAAGCTACTTACAATTCCACCAAAGACGGGCAAAATAGGTATAAATACTGCAAAAAGTATGGCACCATGCGACAATCAAACAACTTCAAATAGACACAAACGAACTACGATATCCCCATCCATTCCCAACATAGAATAAATGGGAATGTGCCTAATATAAAAAACTACTAAATATAGACAGTGACGAAAACAAAAAGGAAAAAAACAAGAAAATCATGGCACCTATGTAGATTACTATGTTCAAAGGATGGATATCCAAGATAGTCTTATCCGAATCATCTGGTTAGTAACTTTTGGGGAGCTCTGTTGCACCGGAGGTACAAGCCAACTCAGTTTGATACTCCAAGTTGGCTAAATCGTCAGCGACTGAATTACTCTCCCA
This sequence comes from Erythranthe guttata, assembly GCF_000504015.1. Next base: position 624,446 of record NW_012192981.1, read on the forward strand.
ATATATATGTGTGATCCGATACTCCAAAGAGAGGAGGGAGTTCCAGGTAGCCGTAAGCAAACTCTGAAGACTCCAATGACTTATGTACGGATACGGAACATCAAGGACTCTATCTCCGCATCTATCTCGACCCAAACTCTCTAAAGTCGTCTCTGAATGATGAATCTCAAACCCGAAGCAAGTGCAACAAGCTCCACCGCGATGCTGCTTGGGGCAGAGATCTTTTCGTGAAATGCAAGGATGACCTCCGCGTTGGGCCTCTGATAATCCCGCCAATGACTGTAATCTGGGTGGATGTGCTGGAGCCTCACCTAACCCGGGTTCGGAGGGAGCCAGCCAACTCGGCGAGGTGGAGGAACTGGTGTGCTGGCATGAAAAAATTGTCCAAGGGACTCTGCCACATGAGAGATGCCATTTAAACTCTTCGCTGAAAGTAACCTGGTAATTGTAGTTGTCGGGGAAAAACTTGGTTTATGTGTTTTAGGTGCAAATTCAAGAATTGGACGTTAAAAGGGCAAAATGATCAAAAATGAATAAAAAACGAGCAAAAATGCAAAACCTAGTCAAAATACATCAAGAAGGCTTCAGACGATCGTCCGAGAAATGCACATGGCGGACGACGTCTGGTGGAAGCAAATTAGATATTATGTTATGCATTAGTTTAGATGGCCGTCCGAGCCTACAAGTTTGCGTAGTAAGGAAAATCTATCTGCACAAGGAATTTATTGCCTTTACACAAAATTTTTACCTTTATAAAAGAGAAATACCATGCACGATAATCAGGATCCAAGAACGAAATTTTAGAGTACGAAACGGAAAACAATGTGACGAAGAATTACGAAGAATCCAAACATAGTTTTTCTTATTTTTTTTATGATTTGTTATTTGTACCGCGATAATTATGAGTAGCTAAACGTTTTATTTCTAGAATTTTATTCAAAGCCGATGGGGATTTGTGAACCCTTTTCCATTAGTTTATGCAAGTTTTAAATTCAGATTATTTCTTCTGCTTGTTTTATTAAGTGCGTGAAATCGACCACTTTATGTGCTTTATTATTATTGAATTTGAAATGGAAGATCGTTTTAATAATTAGAACTGTGGTAGAAGAACATTAAAGTCAAAGTGACATATGTTAGCATAAAATATAGTTAACACCTTAGGTAACCATAATTGAGATTTGTGCTTCATGATTTGTTCTTAATTGAATTGCATAGAAATATAGTAATTTATCTTGAATAATAGATTCGCAATACACACAAAAACGGGTTATGATTAAATTTGCATCACAAGTTAGTAATCCAAATTATTTACTTGCATAATTGATGCAAGTGAGGGATAAATAATCACATTGGAGAAAGATAAAATTCTAGGCTTGTCTAATTTTGATCAATCTTCGTTTTCCTTTGCTTACTTGCTCTTAATTCTTATTTATTAGTTTATTTTAAGTTACACTGTAGTTAAATCAACTCAAAATTCGACTGTGTAGGCTGACCTTGAACATAATTGTGAGAACTTTGTGCTTATGATATGACGGTTATGTATTTTTCGTTGGATCGATACTTCGATTTAATAGTGCACTATATCACTTGTTCGGTACGTGCATTTGTGTGTATGTTTTGCAACCAGCACCCACCACAACCATAGTCTCCACCACCCACCATAACCATAGCCGCCGCCACCCACCATGGTCACCCCCATTATAACTGCGAGCGTCACCTCCTTCACTACCGCCATAACCACCAGATTAAGAATGGGTAGGAGAGAGACATGGAGATCGAGAGAGCGAGAGAAATAAAAATTTGATTTGAGTTAGAGAAACATGAATATAGATGTTATGTCCAAGGCGTAAGGGCAAGTCATAGATAAAAAAATCAAAGATATGAATCGTATGTTATGTCTTAAGATATGAATTTAGGCTGCGGTTATATGCAAGACTAATTCCACTTGTGCAAGATCAAATTAAAATTTTCAATGTATAAATACTATAATACTCTTACTTGTTAAAAAAATTATAATATTCCAAATGTGCAATACAAAAACTCAAAAACACAAAAATCCTATCACAAAATCACAAGACCAACTCTCATCTTCTCTGAAACACGTGGATTTCCACAAAGTGTTTTTAACTCTCTTACTTTGAAACTAAATTTTAGTTATGGCTTAGTGGACTAAGTATAATGCTTAGTGGGCTAAGTAGTGCTTATTGGGTTAAATTGTGGATATTATTCTAACTACTTAACTAACCCACTAACCCATTTTCTTGAGTGCTCTTGTAGTTGGTTTTCTTGCAGATCATGGGCTGAGGAGTGGAAGCTTGGAAAGTCTATAAATACCAAACTCAAGACTCAAGAAAGTTACAGATTTCCTAAGAAACAAAAACCGAGTGTTGAAGATTATTCATGAGATTTTTAGAGTGTTTCTAGAATCTGTTGTACGTACTCCTCACGAGTACATTATTTGAAATCTAGAATTTTTAGTATTTATCTTTTTGTTTCTAGATTTGAATGTAAGAATGATCATGTTAACGATTCATTCATAAGGAAGAAGTTTTCGTACATCTTCTGTTTGTATTCTTGTAATACTGTTTGAATATAATTTTTCCGTCCTGTAAAGGGCAAGTTCACAAGTTTTACTTGTGAACATTTTTAGATCTGAGTATTGTCTTTATATCTTTATATTTCCGCTGCATGTTTTCTCAAGTGTCATAACACTTAAGATAACATCTCTGTATTAAACGAATTCGGGACCATAAATTCTTTCATTCTCCATCTTCAAAAACTCACAAAACCTTTCTCTTTCCTCCTCCATAAACCCACAAAACATAAACATTCAAAATCTTCAAAACTCAACAAATCTTAAAAAGATGGCAAGTATGGAGTCAGAAGACATCAAGAAAGAAGATTCTACGGTGGAAGAACCCAAAAATGTATGCATTTATGTGTTTTTTAGCTAGAATATCATTTTTCCAAAAAATAAATCCCGCGCAGACGCAGTCGACATGTACATGTCGAATTTTATAGGTAAAAATCGACATTGAGATGTCGATTTTGGAGTACAAATCGACACCTTAGTGTCGAAATTTAACTGTTAGCAAATTAGTCCAAATATTCAAAATTTCGACATTAAGGTGTCGAATTTATGGACATATATTCGACACATTAATGTCGAAATTTAGTTGTTTCATATTTTTTTGAACTTTCTATTTTTCAATTACTTTTTATTTCAATATTCATTTATTTTTTATAGCTAAAGGCGAATGCGAAGACGAAGTTTATTTTCCAAATTCATCTAAGGTTTCAGAAATATGTACAAGACATCAAGATCGTCGCATCAAGAGCGGCGGTCGGCGACGGAGCTTGGGCGACGGAGATTGGGCGGCAGAGCTTTGGCGTAGGGTAGGGTTTCACAGGGGAGGGGGGCTGGGTTTTTTTAATTTCACGTTTTCTTTGTTTTTTTTTTTCATTATTTGTTATTTGGTCTTGCATGAGCAAACAAAAACCAATTTAATTTATGGGTATATTTGTCATTTCATCTTAATAAAATAGAATCTTTTGGGAATCTTTCTTTAATTTGGTCTTGCACAAGTGAAATTACTACTGCATATAGCCGCAACCATGAATTTATTTAAAATGTTTAGTTGCAATTGTCATCTAATTCTAATTATGTTTGGTTTGATCGGACCCTTAACATATTAATCCTTTTGAATACTGTTGGAAGATGGATATCATTTTTTTTGGGCTAAATATAAAAACACCTTTGTACTATGGATTTTGTATCATATATCACACTGTACTACAAATAAATACAAAAAACCCCTGATGTTATATTTTTTTCAAAATATGACGAAAATACCCCTGCTAAGCCTATGAATATAAGGGTTTGTTCGAGCCATTTTTCACTATTTTTTTTTAATATTTTCGATACCTTTTACTTGAGAAATTTTGATATTTTTTTTCTTCAAAACATTTAATTACTTCGATTTTTTTTTTTCTAAATAAAACCTTTTATTTTTATCATTTTGAATTTCTTCATTTCCTAAATGTCTTTCGGTAGTTCAAATCCTCAACAATAATAGGGTTGTAAAGATGTTTGTAATCTTAGGATGTTAGAACTACCGTAAGACATTTAAGAAAAAAAACATGAAGAAACTCAAAATGACAAAAATAAAAGGTTTTACTTAGAAAATAAAAAAAATATAAGCAATTAGATGTTTTGGAGAAAAAAATCAGCTAAATACCAAAAAATTTCCCACGTAAAATTAACTGAAAATGGTAAAATATATAGTGGAAAATAACTCAAGTATATATATATGCTTGAGTAGGGGTATTTTTGTCATATTTTGAAAACAAATGTAATGTGAGGGGGTTTTTTGTAATTATGTGTACTATAGAGGGTATATGATACAAAGTTCATAGTACAGGGGTGTTTTGTATTTAAACTGTTTTGTTTTTCGAAAAATAATTATTTTATTAATATTATTAGAATTATTAACACCCTTACAAAATTTTACCAATGATTGGACCTCATCATATACATGTGACTTTCCATATTCGTACTGTACTTCAATGAATATATAGAAGGGTTTTTATGCAAAAGTCCCCAACCAAGCATGTTTATTATTCTAGGTTTATGGGACATATCTCCTTCACCAATAACCTCATCTCTTTAATATTTATGATAACTAAAGGAAACATTCATGTATATCTCAATATTACCCTCAACCATTTATACCCAATTCTTAATTGCAACCCCAATTTATCAATTTTGTCCACAAAAATCCAATTTTGACCACAAAAATTCAATTTTGACTTTTTTTGGCGCATAATTTAATATGCTCCAATTTCATTCTTAACTTAATTTAATCTCAATTTGACCCCAAATTTCACAAATTACTCAATTTTGACCCAAAACTTTTTTTTTTCAAAAAAAAAAAATTCAATTTGTTTTTTGCCGCCAGATTCCGGCGTTGACTTTTCAACTTTTTTTTTCTTTCTTCCGGATTTTTTCGCCGGTCTACGGCGTTGACTTTTTTTTTTCTTTTCTTCCAGATTTTTTCGCCGGTTTCCGGCGTTGATTTTTTTTAGTGTTTTTTTAAGTTTTTTTTTTTGTTTGGTTTGTTTTGTTTTTCCACGTCCGCCGCTAAACGTTGACCGTAATTGTGCTGTCACTGACAGTAAATTAACGTAATTATACTGTCAATGATAGTTAATTGACGTAATTGTATTGCCGTTGACAGTAAATTAATGTAATATTATTATTTTTTATTTTTTATTGTTTTTTTTTATTTTGTTTGATTTGTTGACAAGTCAACGTAATTATATTACTGTCGTTGACAGTAAAATAGCTGTAAACACAATAATATTACCGTCAACAACATCAATATTATTATTTTTTTGGGGTTTTTGTTTTATTTGAGTTATTCACGCAGTAACGTAATAATATTACTGTCTATTATTGTAATATTACTGTAAACACAATAATATTACTGTGGTTGACGGTAATATTACTGTTGTCATAGTAATATTGCTGTCAACCACATCAATATTATTATTTTGTTTGGATTTTTTGTTTGTTTGAGTTATTCACGGAGTAACGTAATAATATTACTGTCTGTTATTGTAATATTACTGTGGTTGGCGGTAATATTATTGTTGCTATAGTAATATTATTGTCACTCACAATAATATTAATTCTTTTGGTTTTTTTTATTAAGTTTACATTTGTTGAACGGTCAACATAGTAATATTATTTTATTACACAATAATTAGGAGTTTTGTTGTGTTAATATTAATGTGCTAGAGATTAATATAGCAATATTACTATGTTAAACTATAGTTTAGTTAATTTTACCGTGTTTAACAGTAATATAGTTAATATTACTGTCAATCACAGCAATATTGCTGTTTAAACGGAAAAAAAATGTTACAAAAAAAAAAGAAAAGAAGAAAAAAAAAATTAAAAAAAGTCACCGCAGGAATCCGGCGAAAAAATCCGGAAGAAAGAAAGAAAAAAAAAAGTTGAAAAGTCAACGCCGGAGACCGGCGTTGACCGCCAGTCAACGCCGGAATCCGGCGGGAAAAAAAAAAGTTTTTGAAATTTTTTTTTTTTGAAAAAAAAAGTTTTGGGTCAAAATTGAATAATTTGTGAAATTTGGGGTCAAATTGAAGTTAAATTAAGTTAAGGATGAAATTAGAGCATATTAAAGTATGAGAGGTTATTTTAGTCCTTTACAAAAATCTGGAGCATGTGTGGACTTATTGGTAAATGAGATTTTTGTCTGGATCTCTTTATGAATAAGTACCCATTGATGGGCTTATTTGTAATATGCCCTATATAGAAATTGTTTTTTTTTTAATTTGTTTTTTTTTTATGGAAAATGAATATATGGATTTAAAACTTACCATACTATATACCTTTATATATATATATAAAACAATCAATGCCTTTTCTTTTCATGGACCATGTAGGCTGTAGCAACTCTTCTAAAGAGTGAAAGACATTGTTGAACCTATAAAATTTTCTCACAAATAATAGCAAAATGAATATATGTCAGCCAGATTTAAACGGTTGATGCGAAACATTGGTGTACTCTCCATTTGTGATCACCAGCTGATCAAATGAGTTGTGACTCGTCTCAACTTTGAAGCCAACGAGCGTCTTACTTCATCCACGTATGCAACAAAATCCATAATTTCTGTCGACGAAAATTAAAACTGCACGTTAATATTCATTTTGTTCCCAACAACAAGCATATTACAAATTTACAATCAAAGCACATTGATGCAAAAACTTCCTTACCCAGAAGTAACCTCAAACGAATGTATTTGATGCTTATCTTAACTCTGGACACAAGAAGTACCGCTGAATCTGAAAGTTCAAAAATTCACAGTAAGTCACGCGCGTAGAACCATATACTAACGTTTAAACCGTAATGACTAGGGAGTTTTAAGAAGTTTCTAAACAAACTCATGCAAAAGATTCGGATATTGTCTATTTAATGTCGAAGAAAAAAGTATTTAAATTCCACTTTTGGATCGTTTATTTATGTTCCGATGTTTGAAAGACTATTTAAAAGTACCCTCCACCTAAAAACAAGTAATTAAATATAATAACAATAAATATTTAAAAGGATTAATAACATTAAAGCTTGGTAGCACGTAGGGTTTGCATATTTGATTAAAAGATAATTCAATTGAAGGAATGTGTCACATTTGTTTTGCACTATTTGATCACACCATATTTAATACTGTGAAATAGTTACCTGATTCAGAATTTGCCTCTGCAGACAGACCGCGCAAAGCAAATTTGGCATAACTTAGTAGTCGGATTCGTTGAGGAGCATCCAACTTGCTGATTAAAGACCGTAATAGCCCACTGATGGGATATAAAATATCAAGAAAATATTTTAAAGATTCTCAGATTTGTTTGAATAAAGAGTTAAGAGAAATGGAATTAATACTTACTCGGTTCGTAGTATGGTAAGAAAGTCGGGGGGCAATGACTCCATGAAGGAAGATATGTCCTCCATTTTTATAGACTTGAGTTCCTCCTTGAGATGTTTTTTCTCTTCAGACGACATTCCTCTCCCGAGCAAAGACTTACTTTTGTTTCAGATACAATTAATATTAGTTCCGCAAGAAAAATGGAATAGATATGATGCTTACGTGCTAACCCTAAAACATAAACCGACATATGCGATGCCTACGTACTAAACTTAAGGCTAAAACTGACATAAATAAGAAGGGTTCCTGTTTTTGTTGCCAAAGTGTTTAACAAAAATAAGAATTACAAATCGAGATCAATAGTAGTTCATTAAGTAGAAAACGATTTATTCCAAAAACTGTTGTCATGGAACTAACTTAATTAAAATAATTAAATTTCGGATTGAACTTATATCCAGTAACTTCAAATGTTTAATCACAGTTTAATGAAATTTCATCACATTTTATGATTTAAGAGTTAAGACTAGAAATTTCAGCGTCTAGAGTCATGACACAGTAGGATGACGACTTAATAGGTAAATTACGGCCACCCCTGAGGTACGGTCAAATTACGGAAAAACAACCCTCATGTTTGGGCAATTACAACCACACCCTCAACTATGAATCTTCTTATGCATCCACCGTTATGGTGTCAAACTCAACAGAATCTTCTACATTCCGTGGAATATTCTCTAGTTTGTACTCGTTTTGTGCAAAATTGTAATTTCTGATCCAGCACAATCTGATATTTACAAGCCAAGACACACATATTATGATCATCATGTTTCAAAATGTGGAGCTTGAATAGGAAAAACGGGTACAAACTGGAGAATATTCCACATAATCTAGAAGATTCCACTAAATTTGACACCGCAAGGGTGGACGTGTAAGAAGTTTCGTAGTTGAGGTGGGTGATTGTAATTACCCAAACATGAGACCTTTTTTTTCGTAATTTGACATTACCTCAGGGGGTGGCCATAATTTACCCTTTATAGAAAAGCAAAAGACAATCACCTGTTAATGGTTCTTCCAGTGAATATAACGGGAAAGTATCTAGCATATTTCCCAACACCAAAGTTTTCTCCCAGCTGCTGTATCTTTTCGGAATCCAGTATAATTAAGGCCTCCCACAGTTGACAATAGTTCTTTCTGAAATCTTCAGACAACTGTTTATAGATCCCATGATCCAGAATGACTACATTTGTTCGTGTTAATGCGAATAAGAAGTCATATTTAATTATTCAACTAAAGATAAGATACGATAGGATAATACTCCTGTTGAAAGAAACTTTATAGTATTCAAGTTTACTGCTAAACGTACCTAGAGAAACGCCATTTTTCTCCGAAGAAACCAGTATATTTCCAGGGTGCGGATCTCCATGAAGGAAACCGTGGACAAATATCATCTCAGCAAACACATCTACTAGTGCTTTTGCTACCTACATTGAAAATACGAATAACTGTACCATGTAGCTGAAATCGCATAAAGAATTGAATTAAATGTCGCGGCGCCCTAATTACGATTGTTCCAGTACAAACCTCAAGTGGACTAATCCCCATTTGGTTCATAAACTTCAAGTCATTAACCTGAAAGCCAAGAAAGCTCCTGTTAGCAGAAGACTTAGTTATAGCATGCAAAGTTAATATGTTTGTTTAGGAAGTTCCTAATATTAAAAAGAAACGGAGTTCGATCAGAGTCCAATACACAACTGTAGATTGTTAGTGAGGTTGCTTCTCATTAACAACTGAACCTTCACACGACTCGTTCCTTTAGTGTTTGATAATAATTTACAGCACTATTTCAATTTGATAAAATGTTTTATCAGAAATATTATCGACATTCTTTGCAAGTAAGTAAACCCTCAACTCGTTATATGTACATGTATGTACAAACTTGTCTGCAATAATCATGAACTATGGTTAAAAGTGGGAAAAATATACTTTTCGTCCTTCAAGTTTACTTTGATTTCGCATTTGATCCCCTTGTTCACAAAAAAACAGATTTAGTCGTTCATGTTTCAACAATTTGACACTTTTGGTCCTTTCCGTTACCATTAGTCCGTCAAGACAGTGACGGAGAAATGCTTGATTCCGTTAGTACTAACGGAAAATTGACAGGAATGACTAAGAGTATTAAACTTTTGAAACATGAGAGACTAAACCTGTTTTTTTTTCTGAACAAGGAGGACCAAATGTGAATTCGAGTAAACATAAGGGACCAAAAGTGTATTTTTCCCGTTAAAAGTTGAATAAACATAGTTCACCAGTTTTCGGCTTTATGTAAAATGTGGTGTTTCTTTACCTTATGTCCTTCGCAAAATTGCATGGTCAAAACCTGCCTGCTCGTCAAATCCTGGCAATATGGGCATGATAGTGAGCTCAAACATAAAATAAAGCGAAGATTGTCAGCTTGATATTTAGAATACAAAAAGTTGCAAATTATTTCTTCTAAAAGCTGATGATCTATCCATACCCAATAAACACGAGGGATCCTGATCATCTTGTTCTTTTTAAAATTATTTGCTGCTCTTTCTGAGTTTTTAGCCTCTTGAATGAAATCTATAGAGCAATAAGAAATAATACGATCCAAGCAAAATCAGATATTCATAATGCAACTACACGGTTTCTTTCATGTTTATTTTCCTTCCGCCAAGAACAATGCAGGTGAAGAAAACATCGTTAAATTATAGAAACTATATAGATGCATAAAAAAAATTTATACCACGAAGTAGCAAATGCAGATAGATAAGACCTAGTTCCAATTACGAAACCGAATCATCGGAGAAACGATTTAATATAAGAAATGAACAATCAGTTTACATTTCAATCAATAACCCAAAAGCAAGTAAATGTTATATGTTTACAGTTTGTTAAACGGATAACCACATGACACTTACCAAGTTCAGAAGCAATAGTCTTCGTAAATTCCGATACGAGCCACTCAAATCTGTATCCAGGGAAAAGCTGGAAAATCGAAGCAACTTTTCAGATTGTTAGAGAATTGACTAAACATATTTCTGTAGAATAATTTACATATTTGTTCGTTTTGAAGGAAAAAAGAAATGTGAGGAGGCCCTATGATATTTTTAGTTTACAAAACACGAAAATCTTACCCATGCAACTGATCTGGAGAGCAAAGCCATGGTTTCAAGGTCAAATTTCATTTGATACTCCAGTCCTGGATACTGGACCTGTAGTCGGGAGTCCAATATTAATTAAGAACATATTCTCATCTCGATAAAAAAACACAATCGAGCTATATAAAGAGGCAAACATAATATTTATACAGTCAATTATGATGAGCCAATTATGTCATTTAATTTTTAGTTAAACTCATTTCAAACACCGGATTCGAAGATCGAAGACCACCAATTAAATAAAATCTTGTTCTAAGTTAGTTTCAAGCTCAACGAAAGAAGCCACAGAAACTGATGCTGATTAAACTGTAAACCTAAACAAACCAACATAGATATTGAAAAACGACAGCATATGCAAACTAATTTGTCAATATATGACGACTTCAATTTTATAGAGGCATAGTTCCGTGATTAACCTTGACTGCGACTTCCTGATTGTCCTTCAAAAAGGCATGGTGTACTTGAGCAATCGAAGCAGCAGCAACTGGTTGCTCATCAAACGAGAGGAATCTGAGAATCAGGGACCCACAAGTCAACAATTATTCTCAATCTCTTAGCAGAAATTGATAACCGGAAATGAATGTTTTCATGAAATAACGAAAATTCATAAACGTCTTTAAAATACTCAAATCAAGATTTACTTCGCATGATATCTTTAAAATTTAAACAGTGATAAGAATTCAAAATTAAGAAGATATATACGAGAAATAAGTTCTGACATAAGTCATCTTTCTGTTTCTATGAGTACAAACACTAAAATTGCCATCTCGTTATAGACAAGCAAGTAATTTAATTGGTGTGTTAAGTGAATTAATGGTGACAACTTACATCTCCGATAAATCCTTGCCCAGACTCTTGAGTATAACTTCTTTGACGGCTTCAAAATTGCAAGGAACTGCCTAAGGCACCGCCAACAATAAATTAGCATATTGTTCGGTTAAAAAAATTATACACCACAGGAGTTTGCTCAAAGTAAAAACAACTTCAAATAAATTGACAGAATTAAAAACCTGGTCCTGTAAAGATGAAAGAGTGGACGAGTATTCCTTCGGAACCTGGCGCATGGCTGCAACAAACTGGCCAGCTTTGACATAGAAACCTTTGTTGGCATCGCATAATTTTAGGATCCTGTCTGCCGACCGTTGATGAATCTTAAAAGACCACAGAACATCAAATTCAAGAATCAACTATAACCGAGCATAAAACCAAGAATCGGACAACACAAGATAACATTATTGATGAAAAAATAGTTTACCAAGCACTGAAAAAAAATGGCCTATAAGAAAATTATTTTGACAACGAGCAACATGTTCGGATATTTTATCCATATGATTTCAGTGTGAGAAATTAAATCTATCAAAGGATCTAAATATTGCCAAAATAATTTTCTTATAGGCCATTTTTTTTCAGTGCTTGGTAAACTATTTTTTGTTTTTTTTTTTTTTTGATAGGCGAATAACCAATGCATATACAAATTGTACCTATACGATCGAAATTATCAATTTTACCAGCTATCTGGTAATAAATACATTCCCTTGAGGAAATTCAGGGAGTCCACAACAAAATGCAATACAGTTGAGTGTTTCAACTAGTTAGACAGTTTGATCAGTCGGCATTCCAGTCATCTAATCAATAACAATACATGGAGGATGGATAACTAGTGAAGATATGACATTCAAACGTTTTACGGAAAACGGATGCTATGAAATATTATTCCTGCGAGCAGTACCTACGTTTACAGATTGTCATTCACCAGAAAGAAAAAAAAAAAAAAAACTAAAATTATTTTATACGCAAACAGTGATGTTTAAGCCTTTAAGGTGCACACAACTTTAATTACAAATCCTATTATATAAAATCAGATCATACATGATACATTCCTCTCTCTCTCTCTCTTTCTCTCTCCCCCTCTCTCTCTGGCGTAAGGCATTAAAACTCAAGCATTTGTTCGAGCTTGATTATTCACAAAACTTACGCACTAATCAAACAGACTATAATGACAAATATATCATACAAAATTAGAATAAAAAAAAGGAAGATGAACACAAAACCCTAACTGCCAAACCTCGGATAGTGCGCCTCCATAGTCGTCGGAACTTGGGGATAAACCGTGCAGCGAATACTTGTAATCGACCACGCAAGAAGTAATCTCCAAAATTGAAAACATACCCAGTTAAAAAAACAAAAATGTTTATTAACATAAATGGGAAATATTAAACAGGATACTTACAGAGAAGATGGCGCGAGAGGAGCGGACGACGCCGTTTAAGAAGGTGGAGGGGAAATCGGTAGTGGAGTTGAAAGAATCGTACGCGAGGGCTGCGCCGCCGGTGGCGGTGAGAAGATACACTGAGGTTTTGGCGCCTAATTTTAAAACTCCAGACCTCCTCATCTCAGGTGATACTATTGTACCGATGAGTGATCGGTTCTGGTAGGTTCACCAGTTTAGACATTTCAATTGTCGGGTTTCGGATCCGGGGCATGTTCTTCAATCAGGTTCATGGGTCGGGTTATTCGAACCTTACCCAAGTCCCAGGTTTCGGCTAAAATTTTCAATTTCCTCCTGATCAGAAAAACAATAAAAAAAGAATAAATAAATAAATAAATAAATAAAGATTTTGGAACAATTTCTTTCATTTCGATTTTCGAAGTTCTATTTTTTATTTTCCAATTCTTTTTTAATTGAAGTTGGAACTATATAAAAAAATGTGTAATTTTCAATTTCGATTTGATTTAATTTTCGAAATTAATTTAAAAAATGCCGATTTTTACCGAAAATACACCTTTAAATAATATGATTATATATCTTATTTTTTTAAGGGTAAATTACAGTTTGCACCCCTGTACTATCGAAAAGGTCGCATTCACCCCCTGTACTATCAAAATCTACAAATACCCCCCCTACTTTTAACAGTCAATGGTCAAACATTTGACAGTGTCAACTTTTACTATACAATTACTCTTCTACCCTCGTTATTACGTCTGATGAATGTCGAAATTTCTCCAACTCCTTTCAATTCTCTCACAACACACACTCACTCTCTGCCTCTTGTTTCTAAGGAAAAAACCCTCACAAAAATCTCCCTCTATCTCTGAGTTTTCGCGAAATTGGTTTGAAGAACTACTATATGAGTCCACTCGAAGGACGCTTACTGTAGAACAAGGTAAGATATTCAATTTTAGGGTTTTTTCTCAACTAAGCCCTTAACGTTTTTTTGGGGTTCTTGAATTTTAGTGAATGTTTATTTGGGGTTCTTGAATCCGTTGAGTTTTGAAGGTTTAGGTTATGTTTTTGAGTAAAATTTAGGTGATTTTTTTTAATTGTTGTCGATTTTTACTGTTCGCTGAAATTAGGGTTTTTCTCGATTTTTACTATTCTTTCAAATTAGGACCGATGTAGTTCGAAATTAGGGATTTTCTTTTTTTCTTTTTATGCGATTTTATTAAAAAAAAATTTGTTTAATACAGAAAAAAATGAATGATCAGTTGTTTACTCTTAAGATCCACCGGGGAGGGAGATTCACAGGTAATGGTTTTGACTACATTGGAGGGATGACTTCAATTCTGCCCGACGTTGACCCTGATTTAATATCTTATTTTGAAGTTATGGATTCAGTTAAAGCAGCTGGGTGCTCAACTAATGCTATTGTGTTCTATAAGTTGCCTAATGCTCCTGAATTAAGCATACTTGATAGTGATATAGGTGTGATGGATATGTTTAAGGTATATGAGTCTACAAATATATTCCAGATCGATTTGTTTGTTGATGGGAATGATATGGATATTGAAGTTCCATTGGTGTCACCTCATGAAGCAGATAATGTAGCCAATACAAATAATATTGTGGAGATTGACAACGATGGAGACCACAATGAACATGAAGATGATAATAGTGATAGTGATGATCCAAGTTATGTGGAGAGTGAGTCAGAATCTGATGTGATGTCTGATTTTGAATATTTTGCTCAAGGTGATACTTTGAGTGATAGTTTTCAGCCTTTAGAGAATGCCTATGATGTAGTCAATCAAAGAACTGAAGTGTCAGATTTTGATCAAGCATTCGATGCTCAAGAAAATGAAATTCAAAGTGATCCAGAGGTCCTCTCAGAGCCTGAATCTGATGGAGAGTCCATGAGCATCAAGTTTCTAGAGTTTGATGAAGAACATGAGTTAAAAAACCCAATTCTGAAGGTAGGCCTGGTGTTTGCTAATGCAACTGTTTTTAGGAAGGCTTTGAGACATCATTCAGTTAAGAGGGGTTTTGAGCTGAGTTTTGAAAAGAATGAAAGTAGAAGAGTGACTGCAATCTGTAAAAAAAAATGTGGCTGGAGAATTCATGAAAGCTTAATGGGAAAAACTACAGCATATCAGATCAAGAGTCTAAAAGGTGAGCCACACAGATGTCCAAGAGTCTTCACCAATAAAAGTTTTAATTCTACATACTTGGCAGAACAATACATGGAATCTTTTATGGAAACTCCCACTATGCCCATCAAGTCCTTCAAGAAATTGGTAAAAAAGGAAGTCAAGGTTTATGCACACAAGCAAAAGTTATACAGGGCAAAGAAAAAGGCTATTGAAATAATCCAAGGTAATGTCCATGAGCAGTATTCCAAAATTAGACAATATTGTCATGAGATTTTAAGAACCAACCCTGGTTCAACTGCCATTCTGAAGGTTCAAGGACTTCCACTGTACAAAATTCCTAGATTCCAAAGGTTGTTTGTTCTATTTGATGCACAAAAGAAGGGTTTTATAGAGGGATGAAGACTTATCATAGGTTTGGATGCATGTTTTCTTAAGGGACCATTTGGGGGGCAGTTAATGGCTGCAATTGGCAGAGATGGAAACAACCAGATGTTTCCTTTGGCTATCGCAGTTGTGGAGTCTGAGTGTAGGGACAATTGGAGTTGGTTTCTAGAGCTCTTGGTTACAGCATTTGGGCAGAGTGATGTAACTCAGTGCACGTTTATTTCTGATAGGCAAAAGGGACTAGTTGAGAGTTTCAACACACTTATGCCATCCACTGAACACAGGTTTTGTGTGAGGCATTTGTATGCCAATTTTAAGCTGAGGTTCAAAGATAAAGAATTGAAAGATTTGATGTGGGGTGCAGCTACGGCCTACTTGGAGGAAACACATAACCAAAAAATGAATGAGATCAAACAAATATCCATTGAAGCATTTGATTGGTTGAAGAATATACCTCCACAACAATGGGCAAGTTTATGATGACAACGAGGCCCAAGTGTGATATGTTAAGCAATAATTTGTGTGAATCATTCAACAATTACATCAAAGAGGCTAGAGATATGCCCATTCTGACAATGTTGGAGGCCTTGAGAAAGACAATCATGTGCATAATCCATACCAAGAGACAGTGGATTGAGAAATACCATGGTAAAGTAGTCGACAAACTGAATGACATTAAGGATAAGGCACTCGAATTTTGATGCTATCTTGCTGCAAATGGGCTATGGGTAGTGACTATGGGATCAAAAATTTGGGTTGTGGACCTGAGAAATCATAGTTGCAGCTGTAGGGAATGGAATTTGACTGGAATTCCATGTGTTCATGCCACATGTGCAATACTGCAGGAACACAAAGAGGGAGAGAATTTTACAAGTCATTACTACTCGGTTAGTATGTATAAAAGGGCATATAATATTGCAATTAATCCTATTCCAGATCACTCTCAATGGCAGTCAGCAAACTCTCAAGTAATCCTACCTCCACCATTTAAGAAGCAGCCTGGCAGGCCAAAGAAAGTGAGGAAGAAAGGAGTGGATGAGATAAGTGTTGGTGGAAGGGTCACAAGAAAAGGCATTATTCAAACTTGTTCTAACTGTGGAGATAACACACATAACGTAAAAAGGTGCAAACGACCACCTATAAATCCTCATCCACCTCAAAGGAAAATAAAAGGTTACTTTTATAAATTTTTCTTATTTTAATTCAATGATTTCTATTATTCAGTTACTCACATGTGTTTGGTGTTGAATTGTAGGCAACTCTGAGTAGGCCAGCTGAGGAAAGAAGTGCTAAAAGGACAATAAGGCCAACTGAGGAAGGCAATGAGCCAAAAAGAGCAAAAAAAAAAACAAACTAGAGAAGGTCAAGAAAGGCCTACAACGCAAGAGTCGACATGTACTGTTGTACTAAAGTCAGCACAAGCCTCTACCTCTACTTGTGCAACAACTATAAAGAGGAAGAAATGTAGGAGTACAAGATATGGATGCGAAAAAAATGTTCAAACGAATAATTAGAATTTATATATACAACATATCTAACGAAAAATAAAAAAGAAACTTACTCGAAATGATGCAGTAAGTCTTGATTTCACATCTAAAGGCTTAAGGACTAGTTGGAATGCACGTGTCCTATTTGACAACTCATTGGATTCAATTAGTTTTGTTGTAATTTTGGACTTATATTGCTTCCAATATCTACCCATCATTCTAAAAATAAAGCATTTTTGTATATCATTGACAACAAATGATTATTGCATACAACAACATTTGTTATTGTAAAATCTAACTAAATAATGCTCAATATACTGAAAATGTCTTAGTTATGATTACCTGAACCAAAGACATAATATCATCCTTCAAACTTTTCCAATTCTCCTCCTCAAGATTCTTCAAGTCTATGACGATAGGGATATGTTGACGTACTCATGCACCAAGATATGATACAAACTTCTCTGAATTGTACCTAATGACTATACGTTTGAATTAAAACTCACTTGCATCTTTTCGACAAACCCTCTAGAAACTTTATTCATAGTTGTTGGACCACGTTTTTTTTATTTTTTCTTGTGTAGGCTGGTTATTGTTTGCATTTCTAGTTGACTGCACAATATCATTCTCAAGTTGCGAGACTACTTGTTGTAGGACCCCACTTCTTTCTAGTTGTGTCTTCTCATATTCAGTATCTTCATATTCATCAACCAGTGCATGTTTCTTTTTGTTTTTTTTTCTTCTATCTTTCTTGGAATTATACAGCAGTGTATAACCATAAAAAATGTGAGTAATAGCTTGGTTAAAAATTAA